>JAYDZF010000026.1:22899811-22912694 GCA_034509105.1 Microcambeva barbata | reverse complement strand
CTCCACATTTTAACCCAATCCGTGCAGTGAAACACACATATACACACACTAGTGAACACTAGGGGGCAGTGAGCACACGTGCCCGGAGCAGTAAGCAGCCCTAGCCACGCCACCCAGGGAGCAGTTAGAGGTTAGGTGCCTTGCCCAAGGGCACTTAGGGCGTGACCTGTCAGCTCTGGGAATCGAACCGGCAACCTTCTGATCACAAGCCCAGTTCTCTAACCATTTCAACAACTAGAAGGACATTTCTCTCAGATCCAGTACAATTGGGGCTTCTGGCTACTTCTCATTCTAAATTATTTAACAACACAAACACAATTGGTAAAAATGTTACTAGTTAAAAGGCACCAAACCCTTTAAACATTCCAACATGGCCTTCGGGCCTTTCAGAACAGCCTGGAACAACCAATTCTGACTTCAACATCACAGCCTATCTTGTCTCCTCTACTTCATGGCTTTGGCCTGCAGCATGTGTAAATGATGCATCCTACCCGCTGCGTTTTTCCAAAGTGGTTCAGATCATTTGACACTACAGAAGTGAGACACTGCACCTTTGTCAAAGCAAAGCGTGCCAACAGAAACCCAACTCCTTGACTTTGGCTTCTGGGTGCCAAGAATAAACCTGAACAAAGTCAACTTTTAAGAACGCTTTGATATTAGACAGTTGTGCAACCACAGGAATAATATTGGGCTTCTGCTATTTTGAGCTCTTTTATCTGCGTTTGTTGGACTTTGATGTGTTTAAATGTGTGTGGTTGAAGTGTCATGACATGCATCAAGTGCTTTTCTTTTCTTCAGGATCAGTGGCAGGCGCTTTGTGTCATCGGAGAGGAATTTATATCTGCCAAAGTGGCATGTCTAAATTTTCAGTTTTTCATGTTTATTCTTAAAATTAACAGTAAATGCACATATGAGCTCTAGTCACAAGGTCATTTCTGAAACATTTAAACATTAACTGTATACCTGAAGTTTCAGATTTCACACAGCCAGGGACAGCAGAATCAAGTCATATAAAAATGTATTTATTATTATTAATAATAATAATCATCATTTTACTAAAAGAGACAATGAGTAACACCCATGATGAATTTACCAATATTAATCATTGATGCTACTCAAATTATGAAAGTATAAAATAACCCACAAACAAAATAATATTGCATATATTCAACTACAAGTATAAACACATTTACAGGAATACAATGTTCCCCAGTAAATACTTGAGCAAAGCCAAAATGTTAAAGGATGTTTTATCAGTACTACAAACTGGAGCCAGTTGGCGGAGCTACAGAGATCTTCAGCATCCTTCACATTAGAGAAACTCCTCTTCAGTAAGTGCTTTCACTATTGAAGTGCATTTGTTGTTACTTTTGATCAGCCTAAATATTAGTGACTTATAAAGACATACAGTTTTATATAAGTGAGGAGGAAAGGCTGTGGGTTATCCTGAAATGTCATATGTGATTAATTGTGTATATAGTTAGAGCAATCATGACAAGAAATCTCAACTTTACTGATATGTGCGTGCCTTTGTTAAATTATGTGAGCCTAGAAAATGCTTTAACACAAGTGTGCACAAATAACAGTTGATCATCACAAGGTCATGGCTTGCGGGAACGTAAACCCATAATGTTTTGATGTGTGATTTTAATCTCTTTGAGCATAAGGTGTTCTCAGTGGTGTAGGTTTAGTGCTGGAGACAGACTGGAAGACTCCTGTTTTTCTCTTCTCTATGCTCGGCTAGGATAGGGTGTGTGGAGAAGGCTGGGTGGCAACATGCCAGGTATGTGCACTTATATACGTGTCCAGGCCTGTCTGTCTGCACCAGTCTTCTCTGCCCTATGTCTTCTCTTTAAAGGTGAGATAGAAAAATAAGACGTGTTCAGTCAGACTCGTTTCTGTTTTGCTCATTTTCTAATGCTAGGTAAGATTTTTACCACAAAAAACAAATTCCAAGAAAATGAATGGCCACATTTTAACTTGAACAACAGATGTTTGCTTTGTAAGGATTCATTATCAAGTAATAGTAAAAAAACCTGTTAATTGTATTGTTATTTTATTAAAAAGATCACAGTTCCCTTCTTACAGCGGCATTGTGGTAGTTGCCATAGGTATGCAATTAAGTATGATTCTGCATTGATTATGCTTTTTGTTACCACATTGAGTGGCCTAAACTTAATGCCTTTATATAATTTAAATGAATCAAATTTTGTTTCATAAAGGACCAGGGCCTGTCATGACCCTGACCAGGGTAAAAAAAAAGTTGAAATTTAAAAGAAAATAAAAATGCAGTACGTTTCAGTCAAAGCAAAAGATGGACTAGTTGTGAAAGAGATGGCATGTGATAAATAGTTGGTTCAAAATAATAATTATTATAAAAATAAATGCCGACATGGGATTAAAAGCACAGCTGATACAGTGGGTGTCAACTCTAAAATGAGATTAGGTGCCAATAATCCCAAAAGATCCCAACTGTTCCCGAGGAGACAATTAGCATGTATGGGAGTATATGATCTGCACGGATAGCTTTGTACCCAAATCGATTGAGAGTACTTAGCTTTGTGTCAGACATATTGCTGTTTAAAAAAGAAACCAGACAGAGAGGCTGATATGCCTTTATCAAAAATGACTCACAACTGTGACTGTATACAATCAAAGGAATTGAAGATTAACAGCATAGATCAAGACCCCAACGTTTGGAAAACAGTGGTAAGATTCAAACCAGCAACCTTTTAATAACTAGGCCGGTAGTTTATCCACTGAACAACCACTGCTCATTTCATTGAGCTGTTTACAGAAATGCAGTGATGTTTTAGTGGTTAAGGTACTGAGCTAGTAACCAGAAGATCTCCAGTTCAAGCCCCACTATCATCAAGGTGTCACTGTTGGGCCCCTTCCACACAAGTGCATGCATCCTACAAATGCCCCCAAAAATTGCCCAGACACAACATTGTTAAAGCCACTGAAAGTGAAGTGGTCATCATAATGTGACTCCACAGCATTTACATTACCATTCAGTATTTATTACACACTTTTATTCAAACAAAAAGCTTTCATTTACAAATGAACATGATTTTGAGCAACTGTTTTTCAGGGGCCCAAGAGTGACACCTTGACAATAGTGGGGCTTGAACTGGAGACCTTATGGTTACTAGTTCCTTGACTTGGCTTTTGTGTGTCAAAAGAAAACGTGTTGTCACTTTACAAGAGGTGGTCATTGAACAGAACTGAAAGCCACTGATATTAAAACATATCTTTGTACCTTAATGTATCAGAATATAAAACCCAGTATTTTTCATCTATAGGAGCTTCACTTACATACAGTGGACCTAGTGGGTAGCTTTATCTATGTAATGCTCTTGACCTATTAATACATTACCTCAAGTTCCCTTTGAGGATCAAGAGTCCATATGCCTCATACCTCAATGACCTCTGAACTCACACAAGACCGGGAATGATGATCGGTCTGTGTCCAAGGTGTAATGTGGCCAGAGTTCATAACACAAATCTGACATACTGAAAGTCATGAAAAACAAAAAATATTGTGTAGTCTGATCCCGGCATAAAGAAACCTATGCAGACACGAGGAGAACATGCAAACTCCACACAGAAAGTACCTGGATTGCCCCAGCTGGGGGTTGAACCCAAAATGTATTGCTGTGATGCGCCTTCCAGATTGAGTAAATGTTTTCTATTCCGACTATTTTATTTTATTTTTTGGTGATCTGCATTATTGATTTGATATCGAATTTATGCCGGATGCCTTTCCTGACACAACCCTCCTATTTATCCACCCTTGGGACCAAAACTACAATGCATTAGTTTATGCATCTTAGTGGCTAGTCCAGCTAACCTGACTGCATCCTTTTGGATTGTGGCAGGAAACTGGGGTACACGAGGAGAACATGCAAAGTATGCACAAAGAGGAGCAGGACTGCCTCACCTGGAAAAAAAACCTTAAATCCTTTCACTTGCAATTGCAATAGTGGCACATGATTGTTATAATCTGTCTACTACTTCTTCAACTAAAAGTAGTCTACAAAGACCTGGGGTAACAACTACATTTTGTTTGAGGTCCTAATGTTCTTCAGGAGGGAAAATGAGTGTGTAATATTGTCAACGTGTCATTTGAAGTGGTCTATTTTAAATGAGACTGAAAGGCTTATAATTACAGACTGAAGAGTCCGTGCTGCTCTGTGAGGGAGACGGAGGAGGAAAAGTCCTGCCCTTACCGAAAGATTTCCTGTTTCTGAGCAAAGCAAGCAGATCCCTGTGAGTCAACCCTCTCATAGCGTTCTCTCACAAACATACATTCTCTCTCTCTCTCTCTCTCTCTTCATCTCTATTTCAGTTCGGTTCTCTCGCGCGCGCTCGCTCGTTCTCTCGCGCTTCAGTGTGTGACAGAAGAGAGCGTGCTGATCGATTCGAGTTTCCGGACGCTCGCGCAGGAGTCAGCGTTAACGCGCGAGGAGTTCTCTGACTTCATTTACCCAGGAGTCACTTCAACTTCATTCATGTGATTAAAACGGACTGAGAAAAGCTCATCAATGGAGACCTCTGGCCGTTCTGTTTTCTGGTGCGTGGTTATCTTGGTCTTTTCGGGAGTGTCTGACAGGACTGGAGTCGGTGAGTATCTCGGTTTTGGTCACTTTTAAGACGTTAGTACAGAAGTTAACTCGAGTCAAGCGCGACGTTGTTGGAACGTCGCCAACAACAGTTCTTGACAACCACGTTTACCAATAACAAACTAAACTTTTTAACAGGTGGCCCATTGTTTACTCTCGTTGAAAATAACATAGTTTGATATGTCCATTCTACAGCGTCTTCTTTCGAGCCTTGTGGCGTAGTTGATAAAAGTTAAGCAGTTATTATAAGCACATGTATACAGGTGCTTTCTAATAGTGGCGTGGTTGTATGAAACAACTCACCCCTCATAAGTCATGCTGGAAAAGATACCACTTTATTATGTTTTATATACTGAGAAGGGCGAACGATGGAACAGTCACATCTCAACATGTATGCATTTGTGTTAAAAAGCTGTACTGACCTGTCATTTTAATGGAATTGTAGATGACATTTATAAACATATATTTATGTACATGTACACATGTGTAATAGGACAAACCTTACATAACGATATTTTGGAGCTCCAAATGCTTTATAAACTTCTCAGCATGTATGGTGCTTTTAGAGATGTTCAAGATACCGATGACTGTTAACATCGCAATGTGTAAGCAATAATTAAAAGATATTTGTATTGCATTGCTTTAATACATGGTCATTTATTATGTTCCAATCTTTATTGGAATCACTGAGTACACTTTTTGCGATTTTACTATTTTGAGTAAAAACTTGAGTAAGTTGAGTAAAACACAAAATATGGCTTTCTGTTAGCGTTAGCCACGTCTTAGCAATACTTGGCTTACTCCTGTACGTTCATTTTAAGAGTAATTTGTAAAAGCTTTTATCTGTGCCAGCAAATGACTAAATATCATTTAGAAATTATTTTATAGCTTTGTAAATAAAGCAGCTGTTTAATCATGAATGCACTGCATATTGTATGTTTTGAGCTAAGACTAAATAAATACAGCCAACTGGTTACTTAACTGAACTGGTCAGTGAAGTTACTTGTACTGCAGATGTTCAGTACTCATTAATTAGATTTGAGATTATTCACCATAAATAATTACTTTCAGTTCTTTTGGTATTTGGCTTTTTACTGTGACTCATTACCTAAAAGATGTCCTTCTAATTGTTTAAGTACAGTCCAATTATCTAATTTTATACACATAACAGACCTTTAACACTTTGCTCTGGTAATTGGCATTTACTTTGGTCTTTCTGTGTTGGCCTGAAGATCAGAAAGTAAGTTATTTCAGAAAACAAGCTGAAAGGTTGTTTACTTGTTGGTTTATGAGAGTGCCTAAACTTAACCCGGGGTCATTTGTAAATGCATCTTAAATACCAAATAATATCACCACTTTTACATTGTTCTAGAATTCATAAACTCACAATTTAAAGTCATTAGCATAAAAGGTAGGACATAATAGTTTTCCATGATCCAAAATCAAAGAAATGACTCCAAATATACTCCAGGAGTAGATTTTACAATCCATGGGCGGCACATTGGCTAGGTGGGTAGCATTGTCTTTCTGGGTTCAATCTCTAGGTGGGGTACTTTCTGTGTTGAGTTTGCATGTTCTCCCTGTGTCTGGTTAATTGGAGAGAGACACTGAATTGCCCTATGGGTAACTAGCCACTATGATGCATGGGCCAGGGCATTGTAGAGCCGTTCCCATTGGACAGATTGTGTTTACTTAGTGATCATATATCTTTGTTTTGTACTATTATTATATTCCCTCAAGTCGAATGGCAACATGGTGATGTGGCTTGAAAAATTCTGATTGCTAGTCGAGTACCTTAATACTGAACCATTTGTTCATTTTGTGTTTTTACCTTACTAAATCATCAACACGTCCAGTCACAGATTCCTGTTCTCACTGCATTATACAAAATCAAATAACTTCTTTGTATATAATTGCATTTTTTTCTATACTGTACAACACAGGCTAGTGTCGGCTATAGTTTACCTAATTCATACAGAACTGGTTATAAAACCATATGTTTGGTATTGTCACAGAGGAAGGGCATGTTTTTATTCCAGCCAACTTCTCTTCCTTCTTTAAAATGATATAAGCTGGTTATTTATTGCTCTCCTTCCCTTGGTATTCATTTTACCTTTTTAGCCCATGATTACAGGTGAGTTAGGTACTAATTACATCAAATGAGCCTCTTTCAGCCGTGCTCATTTTTTTTAAACAGCAATCTTACACCCAAAGCTGATGCTTCCTATTTGGCCTATGTGGAATAAAAACCCGTGTTATCTGTTATTAAATGTTCTTTACAAAACATTCCTCATCTCAAGCAAGTATTATGCATTTTAAAAAGGTTATTGTGCATTATGTGCCTTGTAAACAATGCTTAGAAAGTCCGTGTGCAAACAGCATTTATGTGTGGCTACTGTATCTATGCTGCCTCCTTAGAACAAATGTAAAATGAACACATTTCTTAATCCGTGTTGCAATAATTCACGTGATTACCATTTTTTTAAATGCACATCACTTGAGCCATCAAAATGTATTGAACTTTTTTTCTGTGGGTAAATAAATTCCCCTGCAGTACATTTGACATTTCGAACTGCTTGCAGTAACATGAAAAGCATTTGCCCTCCCACATTATTTCTTGTATGTTTGCATAGTTGTTGAACTAAACAGTTATACATTTTGAAACCCAAAACAGAGTGATATTCAAGAAAAGGAAAAGTGTCGTACAAATCACATCACCAACATGTAAAACAACCCCCTCAACATAGTGATTGTGTGATCTATGTATAATTAGGGCAAATTATAATTACTTATTTATCTCAATGATTCCGCTTACATGTTTTTTTCTCTTTCCACACTGAATGCTTTCCATTTCGACCCTGGAACAAACACAAACACACTGTCATTTAGTATTTTTGTTGTTGTTTATGCCAACTTAGCCTACTTTCTGTACTCACATAGGCACATTTAGAATAACCCAAATGTAAATTGAAGCCTTGACGATTTAAGCAGCATATGGTTAAATATCAAAGTGCACTTGTTTCTTACTTAGTGAGGTTATGATGAGGTTATGATGGTTTTATTATCAAAGTTTTATTTGAATGACGAAACTGTGATCTGAGTAATTTGACTGGTTGAGTGTCAAGTTCTCAAGCAAAGCATGCAATTATTCACCATAAGGTACAAATTTCTTGTCTAAAAATTATAATGAAGAATAGTTTTCCTAAATGTTACGTGTCTGCATGCTTGTCTGGGTGCTCTTTTGTCAGCTAATGCTGACATTAATGCTGATTACTGTTTGCCTTTCTGAGATAAGGTCTTCTGGTTTATCAGAGACCCACAACTTAAGATGTTTGGGCAGTGCCAACAATTCAACTTTACTCTTAATCAAGTGTTGGACCTCATGCAAAATACATATGTAGTCCGTATATTGGATGGATCATGTTTTTTTTTTTTAAACATCATGATTAAACTGACTAAACTAAGCCAGTATCTTAAGCCCCATACTTGCACTTTTTACGTCAAACTGAAGAAACCTTGACTATCTCCTTAAAAAAGAATAGAATGGATGAACTCTCCAATAAAAGGCTCTTCAGTGCAGTGAGGCCTTTACAGGGATGTAACGCCCAGGCAGTGAACAGGAAGGGGTGTTAGACTGAACCTGTGTTTACTCTTGCCTCTCTGGGCCTCTGAGGGATGAACTGAGAAACCTATTTAGGGAGGAGAAGAAGGGTCATGTAACCTCGAAGTGGCTAAAGCTAATTTCACCATATTAGTCTTACTCTCCTCAGGACAAGCACAATAATCACAATCCTGCTTCTCAAAAATTGAACATTTGTCTTGCTGTTACACAGGCCCATCCTGTAAATACAAATACATTTACAGTAATAAGGAATGAGCCTGAAGGCCCAAACTGAAGACAGGATGTTCTGGAGAAAGACATATCAATGTGGTCACCATGCGGAAGAATCAGTTATTATAATCATGTTACTACTACAAACTATAATACTAATGATGATAACAATATCATGGTAATAATGGTTAGTTTAGTTCATTCAGCTATGCAAGAAAAATTAAATTTCCATAGTCTTCAGCGTCCAGGGAAGTCAGTACTTCCTCAACACAGGGACAGGAGAGGACACAACAAAGCAAATCAGACTGTAACGGAACTATGCACATGTGTATGCACATTAATAGAACTGGGCTTCCACAGAACAATAAACTTAAAATTGCATCTATCTAGTGGTTTAAGATTCGAAGGGCAATACTAACCCCAAAGTGCTCCAGTAGCACAGCAGTAAACCATACTAGCCCAGTATTGCTGTGACACAGGATTCCAATCTCTTAGTTTTTTATGGGATGGTTGGGTGTTGACTAACAGACATGATTGCCTATGGTGGGTGGCCACAGCCCCGCAATGGATCGGCATTCTATCCTTGGAGTGTTACTGCATAGCATCCAGTGATTTCAGAAAAGTCTTGACCCACTGTGACCCTGACATGGTTACAAAATACTCACCCTGTTGAAGTGGAAGGAATTTCATTCATGTTTTACTACAAAGCAATGCTACATAATTACACAAATCTCTGGGCTTCTGATGCAGAATTTAATAGTTGACACTGTCAAATCCCCCAGATTCCTATAATACCTCACAGGCTGCAATCTGAACCCAAATAGTGGCTGGTTTCACATCTAAGGAATTTTCGAATTGAAATGTTTATCAAGTTATGAATAATGCTTTCTGTCATTAAACTGGGACATTTGTATAGTTACATTGAAATTTCTTACATTTTGTACACAAACGCGATCTCAAACCTTAGTAAACATTCAAAGTCTTCAAATCAGATTTATGTTTTACTTTACTGGTAATCTAATTGCAGTATTTCATAATAAGTCATGAATTCAGGTCATTGTTTACAAGCAATTTTTAGTCAAAGTTGTAAATGTCAAACTAATACTTCAGAATAACCAAATCTAAAAACAAGCAGCAAGCAGAAAGGGCATTTTAACACTGTGCTCATTAATGCACTGATTGTATTTGGTGGCACGTGATTCACAGTCCTAAAAATGACAGGAACGTGAACTTAGCGGCAAGCAAAGAGAGTTTGTTTGTTTATTAGGAATTTAACCTGGGGTGTAATGCTTTCTTCACATTTAGCCAAAACAAATGCATTCCTTAATCAGCTGCTTTTAAATGTGTCATTTTTGTGAGCACTTACATGCAATCCCAGTGAAAAAGAATTCAGTCCTGCTTTATAGAGTCTAATTTTAGATTAGTTCTACAGAAGCATACATACAATGCATTGCCACAGCACCAACACTGGCTTGATTTAGGCTTACAAATGTAACACTGTATGCAAACTCTACTATTTTACCTGAGAATATGTGTGGGGGTTAGATTTAAAGAATACTGTCATATTTTGAGTGATTTAAGCATTTTATTATTATTGAACTCCATTAAGCTTCGGATTTTATTACACTAACTGCATCTAGGGTTACGAGAGCTAAATGTCAGGGATCAAGTGTTTTATTTATTTTTGGTTTAGTTCTTTTCTTTGTTCTGATGTAGTTAATATTCCCTCTTTAACAGTTATGTAAAGCAGGGAAACAGTGTCACCAAGAAATGTATGTGTTTTTGTAGATCAGATCAAAATAAATCATTAAATCGTTGTTGGCAAGTAATTATTTTAACAGGCGTAAATATTTCTCTCCAATAATTCACTTTGTTGCAATCTACTGTTGAATGACTTTAAAACCTTCTTCGATTTAGTTTTGTTATGGGGATCACATAGCCTATTACATAAACTTATTATGATGGTTTTGTCCAACTGCTCCACACATCAGCCAGACAGAAACTGGGAAACCTTTTATCAGAGCAAAGGAAGGCTTTTATCAGGGGAGGCATGCTTATTACACAAGACGACAGCTGGTCTAGAGGGTTACATTACACTGTTTAATGACTGTATGTGCCCCCCACACACAAATATGTGCACACAAATTCTCAACAGGACCCTTAGAGCCTATTGTTGCCATGGCTGAGACTTGCTATACATGTTTTTTGGGGGGGATATGTTCTATGTTGGGGCAATTATTCTTTTTCATTATATTACAGATATTTATCATAGACACCATATAACAATACAATAGTTGATATCGTTTTGATTTATTGTCAGATTTAATTTGTAAAAATAACTTTTTACTTAGCATCTCTTTAAAAAAACTATGCAATATAACCCAAAACATTTTACAGCACAGATTTGTATCTCTGTAAAATTCTTTACTGTGAATTTTACTGTCAAGCTACACCAGTTTGAAGATTATATAAAGATACAATATATTTAATACATATGCGTCTTTACGCAAGCATTTTTCCAGTACACAACCCACATATGCCATTTGTTACAAAATGCAGATGCTAAACGGGCCTCTAGTCCACACGTTCAGAGGTACAACGATTTTTGTTCTGGGTGAACAAAATATTCACCCATGAATATAATGAATATAAAACATTGTTAATAGAAATGCAAGTAAAACGTGTTCGTGTGGTTTTTGAGTAAGCACACACTGGATATACAAAATGTGAAGTGGATTGCTTTATAATTCCACATTTATGTACTTCTCTGCACATAAGTACAAAATAACTGTACCCTTAAATGTCATCATTCGTAATGGTTTTGGAATTGAGGTCTATTACAGTTATTGAAAGTAGAAGAAATTCTAATAGTTGTGTAGTTCAGCTAGTGTATCAAGTAACAGTCAGGATTGCAGGTTTAAACTTGGACTAAAAGATGAAGGTCCGAGTTCATTAGGATCACACCAACATGCGACAATGCACCTCCACAAACCATCTTCATCAGCAGATGAGTATACCCCACATGAACAACAGGAAAAAAGGGATCATAGATGCCTTCTCATAATGACTGTCTTTCTAACCCAGTGCCCAGGAACCACCAGGTCACAAGTTTGTTCTTTTCCGACTCAAAACAAACTTAAAATGCGTAATTAAAGGCTGTGAATTGGTAATTACCAGGATCAGCTATGGTGGGAACGGGAACAGAACAAATATGTGGACTGGCAAATCGTCTTGGATTGGAAACAAAATCTTATCCGAGGAATTTAGATAAAGGCTTTTTCCGGCACCTTAATGATCTGTTATTGTGAATTCTCTTATCCCAATAAGCAATTACCATTTCAAAAGCACATCCTGGATTTGGCTCGTTTTTAATGCTTGTGCTTTTATGTTGTTTTACAGGCATGGTGGCGTCCGATACCCTGCCAATCAATGCGCTGTGTTTGTTCTGCGATGTGCAGCCCTCGAACTGTACTGGCACTGAAATATGCCATGTAAACTGTAGCATCACCTCTATCTGTGAAAATCCTGATGAGGTCTGTGTTGCAATCTGGTATGTCATCGCTACTATTGTTTTTCTTGTTATTATAATAATAATAATTATTATAATTATAATATTATAAATATTATAATAACTTCAAACTGTATTTTTGGAAAATAGGATATCTACATCCATGTTAACATGTTTTTCAAGTTTTATTTTGCAATACAAGATATAATCAATGGACAAATCATTGCCATTCTTCAATAGCCATGATGCAAAATACTTTACTATTCAGAGACCGATCTGGACTGCTGGCAGGCCAGTCAAGCACATGTACAAAGTTATGTTCGTGTAGTCACGCATTGTCTTGCTGAAATGATCATGGAGATTCTAAAAAAGACATTTGAGAAAGAGAACAGAGAACACCTTTATTTTGTCATTACACATATACAGATGTACAGTACAATGAAATTCTTTCTTCGCATATCCCAACTTTGGAAGCCGGGGTCAGAGCGCAGGGTCGGCCATCGTACAGCACCCCTGGAGAATTGAGGGTTAAGGGTCTTGCTCAAGGACCCAACAGTGGCTGCTTGATGGTAGCACATCTTTCTAAAAACCCTATAGAGAAGGTATCATCCGTGTCAATGGTACCTTCACGCAAGCACAAGTCACCCATGCTGGGGGCTCTGATGCACTAATTGACAGTTCTCTCAACGTTTGGCACACATTTGTGAGTCATGACTTATCATTGCTTGTTAAATCTGAGCATTTGGGGGACTTCTTGCTTATTGAGGACTAGGTAATAAATTATTAACTCTTGTTGCACTAGTCTCAAAGAAAACTTGAGGCTTAAAAGCATGGTAACAGATGTTGAGCACTGACAGTAGTAAAGGTTGTCCAAGCACAACAGTTGATTGTAGGTCAAAATAATCTCAATATTTGTTT
>JAYDZF010000026.1:22746997-22759868 GCA_034509105.1 Microcambeva barbata | reverse complement strand
TAGCAGAGCCGGGATTTGAACCGCCAATCTCTGGTTGATAGTCCAAAGCTCTACCCACTAGGCTACCACCATCCCACTGTGATTCACTCACTGGTTGAATATTTCTAGTACATTGGAGGGAATATTTGTGATTATTCTTAAATTAATGAGATTTATTTTCTTTCAGAGCATCGAGGAGTTAGAAAAGGAAATGCTGAATGGTCAAAAGCTTCAAGGCCCCCAGACCTCTGTTGAAGTTTACCACATTCTCAAGCAGAAAGGCCTAGTTGAAAAGTAGGTGCATTTCATCATTCTTGTTCCTTTTGTTGCTAATTTTCCCTTTAATCAAATCAGGTTGGGGAATTATGCATTAGATAACAACTGTGAAGGCAGAAACGCACCCAATGAGCATTGTTGCAGGTTGTTACACATATACTTACATACTCACACTCAAAGGTAATACAGGGTAGCCAGTCCACCTCCTGCATGTTTTGGGATATTGGAGGTTAAGCAAATTCTCAAGGCTCCGGGTTGATTGATTGAATGTGTTTATGCATATCTGATTACATCCTACACTGTGGAGTCACATTATTATAACCACCAGTTAATATCCAGAGTAAGTGCTGTGTGGAACACAGACAGCACAATAGGGTCCTGGTAGGTTGTCACAGGTATATAGAGTCATGCTGACTGCAGTGCATCCCACACCTGCTGGAGGGTTGGTGGGGAATGATCCGTATAGGTTAGCGGTGTCCTATTGATGCTCGATTGAGTGCCAGGTCAATACAGGGACATTTAGACTTGGGACCGGGAAGATGATCAGCATGGGTGTACATAATCTGCTGCAAGGAAGGATTCATCCTCAAAACAGCGTCCTCCATACTTTAACAATGTGACTCTACTGTAGAACAGATTAATTAATGATTGGATGTTCTATCTGAACACAGCACCAAACTGCTATCTCAACCATTTTCCTTGTTCGTAGGTTTCCGTTGTTCACAGCCGTGTATCAGATCTGCTTTGAAGGCAAGCCAGTTCAGGATGTGATCTCCTGCCTGCAGAGTCATCCTGAACACCTGTGAGTTCCAGCTGCAAAGTGGCCCTCCAGAACGTCCACCAGCACCTCGGCCTTCAGCCGGTACGTCTGCCTCTACTACCTGATATAATTACCTTAAGTTGCATTGTGTTTTTATCACTATTTTGAGCTTGAATTGGTTAGTCTGAGATTGTCGAAGTTACAAGACAGATCCCTGAGATGCAAAATGGATCATGTATTTGTTTTATTATCTACACTATTAAGTTGAAACTTCCAGTGGATGGAATCTTCCATAACCGTATGGCGTGTTTTTAAGCTACTCATTAGATAGCACTGACTGCCCTCTTGTGGAGGGTGCTATAACTACTGTATTGAAAAGGGGTTATGGAATCTGTAAACCTCCGTTTATAATAACAAAGTTGCATATCATATCTACATGTAAACAATGTTTTCAGACTTTGTAAACTTTTCAGTACAATCGGTTTTGTGCAGCAGCTATAATGAATCTGATTTACTGCATTCTAATGATGTTCTCAGTGATGACTTTGTACAGCACAACTTTAGGGACCATTTCTTAACCAAGACTTTGGAACAGGCAATATAAATTCTCATGATGCATTATTCTGCGATCTCTGTTGGACCAGCATTAAACGTCTTAGCAGTAAACAATTTTTGATCTTTTTGATTTTGAAATTACACTAACACATTTATACCGATTTTATTTTTACTATTAAGTACGACTAACTACAATAACAACTTGTTTATTAATGTTTTTTTAATTATTATTACCTGGTCTCAGTTATTGAATCAAATGCTGTAAATTGTAGTTGTTTGGTTTAACTTTGTAATTACTAATGTTTATTTTTTTGGAAGCAAGGTATTGTTACATTATATATAACAGTTCTTAAGTTTAGCTCGTCTGTTCATTTTAATGATCATAACTGCTTGGATATTAAAAATAAAGTAAATGTGTTGTGCTGTGTACCATTTCTGAATTAACAGCTACATACAGAAGTGTTCTGTCAGACTGTGAAACATTAATCACAGAAAGACTTTCTTTAATGAAAACAAATGACAAAATCGGCTTATAGTTCTACAGTACCAGGAAAATCTTTTTTATCCATTAAACATTACTTTAACATTTGCACCATTTAAAAGCTATCAGTGTGTTGATAACATCCATCCTGTACATGTGTGAAACTCTGCAAAGCTGTTTGGGACAATGTGTATTGAAAATCACTATACAAATAAAATTCTATACAAATGAAATTAACTTGACTGGATGTATTATTCTATGGATCGTGTCAAAAAGTCGACAAGCATTTTGGTTTAGATGCAGGGTGTTTTGTTTATATATTGTTTCACTACACAAAGCCTAGAACTGTCATAGGACAAGATATTTCAAATGAACTAATATACAACATGAAGATGCACCATAAGCTTGGCTTATAAGTAGCCTAGTGGGTAGAGCTGTGGGCTACCAATCAGAAGATTGTTAGTTGCAATCCAGGCTCAGGTTTACAGTTGGGCTTTAATCAGGAGCAGTACAATGGCTGACTTCGTGTTCTGACCTCAGTATCAAAATAAGCTTGGGCATGCAGAAAAATAATGACTCGTTTATAAACATATACACTGCCCTCCACAACTATTGGAATATAGAGGCAAATTCCCTCATTTTAGATGTAAACTGGTTTTTAATGTCATACCCAAATGGTTTGGAAGGGAGTGTATGACACAAATGTATTCTCTTACAAGTAAAATTGCATACCCTTGCACGTCACTAAAGAATTCAAAAATGCTTTTGCTCCAGACACATTTCTGCAGCTATAAATCATCATGAAAGACACTTACTTTCTGCATGATGCTTTATTAATATTTAAATAGAAACAGCTTGGAAAGGTGGCTCAGCTGGCCAGCACAATGTATTGACCCTTGCACCATACATGCTTTCTAACCCAACATGAAAACAAATTAGTAAAATGTCAGACATGTGGAGCTGAGGCTTGATTAGTCTCAGGTGTTCTCGAGTGGATTTGGACTCCTGCTGACCGTGTGGAAAACATTTCTCCAGAACATCCAGCTATCGGTTTGGGTCTTCCAAGTTTCTTAATGGCAAATTCATATTTGGTTTGATTTTCGAACAATTTTAAAAACAGAAAAAGTATAAGGTCTGGTGTTCCAGATAATGACAGTTATTACCAGATTATTGTACATATGTATCAATTTTTATTAAAGAAACCTATGAAAACAGTTACTCGTATCTCAACACTTGAGATGAGCAAATAAAAGTTAAAAGTTCTTGTGGCTCCTTTACAGAAGCTATACATGTATCTGCTTTTGGCAGAATAATGTCTTTGTAATACACAATAAAAACCTCAAGGCAGACTAACCAAATTCATTCATCATCTTCATCACTGCCACCAAAGGACAACAAACTTTTGTTTTTCACCTTCACCCCAGACTTCTCTTCCTTCTCATTATTCTCGCTCCTCTTCTTCTTGCTTGAGCTTGCCATTATGCCTTCAAACTTGTCCGAGGACCGTTTTTCAGGTTTCTTGAAAACTATTTTCCCATCAGCAGGAGGTGCTTCATCTGGTTAAAAGTTTTGTGTTTTAACACGTTTAGAGACTACTTCATTGTTCAGTACTACAAATTGCATTCGTTTGTCAGATGAAGTGATGGTTACCTTTCTTTTTGTCTTGCTTTATCTCCATAACCTCTTCTGCGGTCAGATCTCCTTTCTTTAATACTACCACCTGGGGCAGCTCATCCTCCTGGTCACTATTGCCACCGTCATCGTCACACGTTGGTAGTTCCTGTCTCTGTAAACATAGTTGCACAAATACTGGGTTATTTCTACAATGTGGTTATTACACCCCTACTATGTACTAATTAAAGAAGCAAAACGCCAAAATAAGTTGCCGTACGAATTATTCATGTACCATTAGCTATATAATATAGCAACTATATGGAGCAACGTTACTTATCGGTAACATGAATTAACCTAATACCGGTGGTAACAAAAAAAGAATAATTTAGCGTGTTACCTTTGTGTCGACTGTTGGTCCTTCTTTGTAGCCCACGTCTTTTTTGAATTTGCGCAGGAATGACGGTTCACTTGGTTTCACCCACGATACGTTTCCTTTTTTATTCATATTTGACGAGTGTTCCTCGGAAAGCCTAGCCTTAGCGCAAACGTAAACTAACAAAGCATGCCCCTGACGTAATCAACAAGAGCGGATTAAAGGCCAATCAGAATGCACCAAACCTCAACTGGCGTGTTGCGTACTAAATAAGAGCCGGAAAACTGCAACTATTCCAATGTTTTTAGGATTACGGCAATTAAAAATGGAAGAAATACAACATTTCGTCTGTCTTGTTTTGTGTGTTGTGAGGGAAAACAGATCGTTACTTTCTGTATTAAATCCTCTTCATTTGTCCGTGTCGCGTTAAAAAGTGTACATGTGAACAAACTGCGAATAAGGAACTAACTTCAGTCTGCGAATAAGGAGCCGAATCTGGAGCTCGTCTTAGAATGAAAGAATGTTTAATTTGGCTACCATTAGAATGATAGATTAAATAGAACGCAGTGATGTTAAGTGGACTGGTCTACGCGTTGTTGGCAGGATTACTTGGTGCTGTGGCTTCCGCGTCTGCAAAGTTATCTCTTGGTGCAAGGTACCTCCAGGAGCTGTGTGTTACTGCTGTAGGGAAATGGACTGACCAGGATGGGAGTTTAACCCCCGTTGTGGATACTACAGCTTGCGATTCGGTGAAATATCATATTTATTTTTAATACACTTGTTCTTGAAGTTGTCTTTTGTTTTGTATTCAATTCTAATACGCCATACTTGCTGTATCGGGGGCGATGGGCGTGACCTTTCACCCGGTAGTGCGTATGAGGTCGTCCGTAGTAGACAATATTTTTTTTTTATTGTTTGTGTTTTTGTCTTTTATTTTACTATTCTGTTGTATTTTATTTTTGTTTGTTTATCTATAACGCTGACCCTAATTTTAACCCTAACTTTCTGGATCCCCATACTGCAAGTATGCTTCTAATAGCTGGAGCAACAACTACACCTTCTTAAAAATCTTTTGTACCATTGTTCCAACAGACGACGTAGACTATCGTAGAAAAATCACACAATTCTAGTAATGTGCGTTGGTAAAATTCATTATGAGATGTCCTTGAACCCAAAGACCTTTAGAACTTTAAACTGAATCTGTTTTGCATATGTTAGGGGAGCTCTATGTACATTCGATGACTACAAAGTTAAAAAGCAATTGTGGCAAACGTTTGTGCACCCTTTAGTTATTGGCCTTAAAGCGTAATTTACTTCTTTTTTTATTGACACGTTTGGACTTTTTTGTTACATTAAGATCAATGCTGGATCCAGTTGATTCATTTGGGTCTTTCCCAAACTGGTGTTGGAAGCACTTAATTTGTTTTTAAGCTGTAAATGGAGGAAATTCATGCAGTAAATAATTAGGAGTGGTAAGCATTTTCTTGTGCGCATGTAGTAAAAAAATATATATTTTGCAATTGGAAATCTGCATTTATTTGAATAAAATACGTATGCACATCTAGAATAGGCATAGAATAGGCATTCAATTAAGCCCTCATGTAGGGCTCGCATGCTGCTTTGTTAAACCCACAGTCAACCCAATACTGTAAGCTGACTGTACAATATTTTATGTACTTAAGGTAACTCTGAACTTACTCATGCAACTGATTAGTCTATGGCATACATAAAGCACCAACACTATTAAAATAGCTGAATATTATTATACTTTCAGAGCTATATTATTTAAATGCATAATTTTCCCGTTAGTATTGCACCATGTCTTTTCAGTTTTAACACAGCAGAGTTTATGCTAATTGCACAAAATCTGATGTAGCAATTCTGACTTGATTAATCAATCTTTTTGTTTGTTGATGTTACTCACAGTTACACATTCCTCTAAGACTGATATGTGGCTTCATGCTGTTTCTCTCTAATGCTGTGATGTGGACATTCTTTGCCAAAGCTCTACGGCATTCCTCATCCTCTGCCCGGGCTACTGTCACTACTACTGCTTCCAATTTCATCTCTTCTGTGAGTACAATTATGACATGCAAATACCTATTTATATTTATTGCAGTCTAGCTGTTAAACTGCTGCTAAACTGTTTTTCAGGCATTCCTTGGACATGCAATATTTGGGGAAAGCCATGTCCTGTTGTGGTGGGTTGGCATGAGCATAACCTTATTGGGGCTCTTCATTTTGCATGGATCCTCTACTCAGGAAAAAGTGGATGTGAAAAAGGATGCCTAAACTCTCTGCTGTGTTAAAACTGAAAAGACATGCTGCAATACTAACTGAAAAATAATGCATTTAAATAGTAAACAGTAAGCATGAGATTAAGAGCTGTGCATCAGGACATCTGACTTCCATCATCAAAGGTGCAATCACATTTTGAATCCGAACATCCAGGTTTGATCTACAAAGAGCACAGCTAAACCTGTTTACTAAAGAAAACTGCACTGGGAAAGGTTGTATTTTTTATTAAAACATTTTTTAAAAACCAAAACTGTTTCACACATTATTTCAGTATTTAGTAAAGCTCAAGACGTGCACCTTAAGCAATGGACTTGAACCCAATACACTGGAAAAATGTAGTTAGGGTCTACTTACATAGTAACATAAATAGAACTAACATCACAGCATAAGGTTAAAAATGTATGTTTGTATATATCTTAGATACTTACATAAAGTTATGTAATAATATAAAGGGGCTCCTGTTATTTTTCCATGTCATTAAGATTTACTATCAAAATGTAGCTTTTTATAAGGATATTTCAAACAGTGGAAAGACTCAATATACAACAATGTAGTGATTTTTTGGTTAAGATAAAACTTTAAGGCACTAAACTAGACAATATGAAACACTGAATAAATTTGAGTACCAAATTGCTTAATAAAACTGGATACTTACTATTCGTTCATGTATTAATTGTTTTACCTCTGCATTTTTCTATTCTGGTCCCTTGTGTAACCTCACAGGTTAAAAGCAGCAAACGCCCTGGACTGGTTGCCAGTATGATACAGGGTGCACACACACACACACACACGAGTAACATGCATTGCCTTTAAACTGTATGAGAACATGGCTCTTAAAACGTGTTCACATTTCACAGCAGCAGTATCACAAACATTTGTAAATCAGGGGGATGGGTTCTGGAGCCCTTTTTTTTCAGTGAGCACAAGGCAGACACATACACACCCATTCATGTATGCCTTTGGACTGTGGGAGGAAACTGGAGTACCTGGAGGAAACCCACACAGACACAGAACAACATGCAAACTCCATCCAGAAAAGACCTAGATCACCCCACCTGGTGATCGAACACAGGACCTTCTTGCTGTGAGGCGACAGTGCTACCCATAATCTTTGGGGAAAGCCATGTCCTGTTGTGGGTTGGCATGAGCATAAGCCACCGTGCCACCCCAAGTAAAGGATTATTACAAAATCATCAGGAGTCTTTTATTTTATAAAGGAAACTTCACAATCTGTTTTCAACTTCATTTTCTTCAAAAAAGGAGGTGGGAAGCATATTGTGAATTATATCACATTGTGGTTAGGGTGTGTCGTTATATCCCTAGGGTTCTTAATTTAAAGGATGATTTCCCACATGATAATGTCTCACACAGTACCATCTGATTCACAAACCATCCTTTAAACAGTGTAACTAAAGCATATATGACTTGAGACAACTGGCAAAAGCACAGGCTCATATTTTGTATGTGAAAATTCACAACAGCAGGCTTAATTCCATTTTAACTGGTCTGATAGTTAAAAAAAAATAAAAATAAACAAAGAACATCCCATGCAGTAGAGACAGAGCAGGCTTTGGTCAGCGATATTTTAGGGTTGTAAGGGTATCTCAATGACATCTTCCTCTATTATATCTCCTTGTGGGGGATCAGGAACATTGGAAAGGTTTTCTGTTTTGCAGGAAAGGTCGGCGAAGGGGTTGAACCAGGTCAGAGAGAAAGGATCACCGAATGCTGACTTCATGGCCTCCCAGCATGGCGTCTTCTCCCATTTTGGAGCTTCTCGCTTTAATCGTTCAATTCCCTAAAACAAGTATTAAACAAGTTAAAATAGCTTCTTCAGTGAATAAACTACCAACACAACATTAGCACTTGTACTTTCCCTGCATGAGCAAACAATAAGGGCAACACAGCATCAATACGCACTGAATAAAGCTTGTGGAAAAATAAGTGTTAATGACTGCTGGTATGTGACTAGGCCAGTCCATTGCTGTACCTCTTTCTAAAAAAGAAAACGAATTGGACAAATCAAAGGTACATTGCACGTGCAGCATGCTTTTATTAAGAATAATGTGTAGCTAACAAAAAAAACTACCATGCATTTAGACACCAATCCCAGTAACGAAACTGCCGATTTAGGCAAAAAGGATGAAGGCTTACCTCACATTTATATCAACCAGTCAACATCAAGCCTTACTAAAGATGGTTAGTCTAAAAACATGTTTTAGATTCATAACTGGCACAAAGACAGCATGAGTCATGGCAGAGAATAAACATCTTAAGAGAGAAAGGGTTAGAAGGCATTGATTATCGTGAAGAAATGAAAGTCAACGAGTGATGCAATGCAGTAGAATACTTTGATCTAGCTTCAAAGGTATAATACACATGCAAACACTCTGGAAGGATTGTTTTCTCTTTAATATCTAAATCAAAAAGCCCAAGTAATCATTACATATCTGTATATCCAGTGTGTACTAAATTATTTGAATACCAATTAAAAAAAATATGTACATAATTGATTAAACATGGACAGCATGTTTGTATTCCAAATACATCACAAAGAAAAACAAATATGAAGTTACAAAACAATACATAAATCAACCATAAACTTTATCTGATTCAAATGAACGTGTTCATTTACTGTTAACGATTGCATCTCCCCGAATAATGTCCATCATAAGAATATCATAGTTCATTTAACTCATGTCAGGAGAGGTAGTCACCTCAACCAAAACCACACACTACAGAGATTTACATTTTCAGCATTTAGCAGACACATTTATCCAATGTGACTTAAAGTACAGATACAGTATACAGTCTGAGCAAAGAGGGTTAAATGTTTGTGTAACAGATTGCATTAAATGTGATATTGTAAGAGATCTCTTTTCTCTGTTCAAAGCAATGCTCCATGTTCCTGAACATATTCAACCTGCTTTCCATACTAACTGCTGAATTAGACTTTTTAAGTCTCATTCATGAAACCTTCGTAAAAATGTCAGTAAGTTATGAGTAAAATGGACCTTCATGAAAACCTTCCACCAGATTCAGGGACACTTCGTAAACAGTAAATTTGTGAGTAGAACACGCACAAGTTAGTGAATACTAAAATTGGACGTGTCTACCTGTTAATTTAAATTACCATACTCCACTTCCATGAATGACAATATCAACCTTATTAGGATGACCGAAGACAACAGTGGACATCTTAACGTTTTCTTAAATAGATTTCATTCAAATCGACACCTTTTATTTTCTAGTGTTCAGAGACGTTTCTGGTTCTAAAAAGAAAAATATATGATATGTGCTCTAAATGCAGTGTCCACTGTAAGACTCCGTTTTCAAAGCTGTGTGTCTGGGAAGATAAAAACGAATAACCAGTCATCACTCTCAACTATATCTTCAGGATCTCTTTAAAGAATCGACCTCTGTGCTGAACTTTTCCTGCTAAATCCAGCAGCAGTACAAGATCAGACATTTCCACAAGTGACTGCTACGGGATCTTAGCTCTTTTATAGTGACATGATCAACAATAAATAAGAAATTAATTGGCCTCAGGTGTTCAAATAATTAATAAAAAAATGATCGGTACAGACTGTTTGAAGTGTCTCTGAATCCCAGGTTGAACTAGGAAACCAAGTGCTTGTTGAGTGTCTTTTGTTAAATGTTATTTTATAATGCATTATTTACTATTTGGTTAATACTGGTTGTTTTTCACATGTTTTGAACATCAAGCAGTATCGGAATATATGACATTTCTTTCAAAACAAACTGGTGACCTCAACAGGTTTGCACCATGAAGACACACTGCTCAATACTACACACCATGAGAAGTGGATACGGATGTATATAAGACCACTTCAACATTATTAGTTGCTCTAGTTTTACAACTTATGGGTACGTGTTTGACCAAAATAAGCAGTGTTGTTTTATCATTTAAATTATAACAAGAACTAGAATATAATGAGTATAAAACATGGCTCACTTTGCTAAACATATGATATAAACCTAAAACAAAACTGAAGTGGTCCATTATTTTTGTCCATGACTGTATGAACCCAGACATTGGAAACAGAAATAAAACTTCGCCTAGCTTATTACTCCAATAAAGGAGCGTCTCCGCTTCCTTGAAGCTCCTTATATTGAAAAGCTCACTGCCCATGTTTTGTTCAGATTGCTTCATCCTTGGGAGTGATTCGAAAATATTTGGGACCTTTTGAGTCAACCTGTCTGTATTTGAAACTTCTTATTTATTAACTTCTTGGAAACCTTGTATATTTGAGCATTGCAAAGTACTCTTAGTTCATATGACCAAGTAGGACACAATGTATTTAATATACTGTAATGTACTCTTCAGTAATGCATAATTCAGTAGTAACAACGCTGAACATCACAATGCTGAACATCACATACCATCTATTTTACTCAACTAAATTCTACAGTCTGTTCTTATAGGAAACAATTAAGCATATCCAGCATTGAACCATGTACAGTACAACAGAAAACCCCTCAAAACCCCTTAGATCCAATGATCATGACAGACAGCAAAACAATAATTCACATTTTTCTTCAATGTTCTTCAAATGTTGGGTCATCTAACAGTATGCATGTTAAAATTCAAGTAACATTTCAAGTCCCCACCAACTTAATCCCATTAATAGGTTAGGATTTACTCACTGAGCATCGATTGCGAAAAGAATATGCGTATTACCTTTTGTCTAGAGAAATCAAGCTATTTCTGTCTTCTCAGCAGTGATTTTTTGCTTTAGTGACCACTAACTACAGTTCACACTACACGACTGTGTCTCTACGGAGTCATTCAGGTAATTGGAGTTCACTCTAGGAGCCACTGGGGCAATCCTTTTTTCCGCTGAGTTCTGATGACCGAGTGAATTCCCGCACATTGAGCAGCGACTAGTCAGCAAGCCAAATTTGGGGCTAAAGTCGTGTAGTGTGAACTTGGAATAATGAGTCTGTACTCACAGCTGTAATACAATGCAGATAAATATAAGATTAGTAGTGCTGATTTAGGCATCTGTTCTTGCAATAAAATCCTAGTGAGAGTAGGTGGAAGTGTTTTAAACAAGCAGGATATATCAAGTGGGACAGTAATAATAAAATAAGCACAGATTACAATATTGCAATGTTCCCATGTTTAATGCGATATGACATCTCACATTGCTAATAATACATTTTCCAGTTTTTTATGAACCTTGATGTTTTTAATAATACCCTAGTGTGGCCACTAGCCAATGTTATGTCAGCCGACATGCACTCAAATCTGACCTGGTGGCGAAATGTTTTTAGTTACAATCAAATTGCAGGTAGCAAAGGGTCTGCTGTTAAGATTAAATTAAATACCAATTGGTTTACAAAAGGTGCTTGGGTGGCGCATTATGATATTATGATAACACCCAAGTCAGAGTTTGAATCTCATGGTCGTTTAGAGAGATGCAGTTGGCTCAGTCTGGCAAGGGCTGTCCAACACCCAGTATTTACCGGCAGAACTATAAAATATTTGACATGAAAAAAACCTTTTTAAAACATCATCAACTTAAGACAACTGAATGCAATACTATTTAAGACAAATTAGGACTGTAGAATGACCTGGGATAACTTTACCGTAATGAGAAACATTCTTTACAACCATGATGGCAGAGGCTTTAATGAATGTATATTCCTCCTTTACAGGAAATATAATTGATGCAAAGTTACTATAAGATAATGGAATAGAATGATTACATATTTGATTCATTACAATAATAAAACTTAGCTGACTGTGTCCCATTGGTACATGTGATGCATGACACGTTGCTTAGATTGTGATTACAAGTACTGGTACAGATGGGCATCTGGAAGTCCAGTAAATTCCAGTCTCTACCTTAACGCTGGAATAGGGAGGGGGCTATTCTTCCTGAACTCAGACAACATACTGGGAGGGGTCAGCTTTGCCATGGTCAGGTGTAGAAAACGGGCTAAACCATGCTATTGAGAAGGGGTGTCCAAATACCGCCTTCATGTTCATCCATTTAGTTTTTTTAGCCCATCTTCTCTCTTCCTTTTTCAACTGCTCTATGCCCTAAAAACAAGAAACAACCAAAACTTCAGACTGGATGTGTCGTGTATTTACTCTCTCTCTCTCTCTCTTCATATTTATCAAGTGTTTACAACTCTCATAAGAACACGGGAAAACAAAAAGCATAGTCTTTATAACATGAAGAAGTGCACCCTGCATTACAAAATCTACTTATTGAACTTGTTAAAAATAGATAATAAGTGAGGATTAAAATAGTATAGCAAACTATACGGTTTGTTCTGAACTGTGTAGTTGTACTTATTATAATTATAGTCATTTAGTACACACAAATTGGAAACCTGGTTTACAAGACTTTAAAAAAGACTTCAATAGTTCAGCAAAACAGTACATACAATATGTTCTCCATTTCATTTGAAGTGCCACAAAAATTAATACAACAGACTGCACATTTGAAAATACACCGTCAAGTCACATTATTATGTAGTGGTCCCACAGATGCTCAATTAT
>JAYDZF010000026.1:22649731-22659897 GCA_034509105.1 Microcambeva barbata | reverse complement strand
CCATTGTTCTTATCACATTAAGCTGCTATGACACTCAAAAGCAAGTATTTTTACCACCTGCAAGCATCACTGACCAAATCTAAAAGATTGCTTTATTGTGCTGCTGACCTGATTATCGGCCAGTGGATGTGTCTTCGTCAGGCAGCCAGGCCCTTTAAACTCAGTGAGGTGCCAGCCAGAGAAGTTAATGAGCTTTAAGCTGCACTGCAACACTTTCTCACCATCACTCTCTATTACTACTCTCTCTCTCTTTCCCTCGCGCTGTTAGCTATTCAGATGTTGCTCTAAATTCCCCAAAGCTCAGCTCATCACATGACTAGCGAACACTGTGTTTTCACACCTGTTAAATCAACTGAGACGTTCAGGATTCTTTTTCAAGTTGGCTTGTTTTTCATAGACAGTATTTTTTCCGTTCAGCCCAACTACTTTTCTTTTCTTACTAATCTTATACCAACATTGTTTCAAACAGCTTCATATTTATGTTGTGCAGGCTGTTTTTATTGAACATACAGCCAAGGTTTGTTTTTTTATGTAAGGCAAGCAGACTCAAATCCGTGAACATTGACCACCTCCACACCCTGTAAATTTGCTTGCCAGACGCAATACACAGAGCCAACATAACAATCAAGTTCCCTCAAATTTGTCATTCCAAATTAACCCTAAAAACAATTAAGTCATAGGCACCATTAACTATGTATAAGCATCATAAACCATGTCCCTGTCCACATGAAAAAAGAAAGAAAATACGGGGGTAAAACTTTGGTCACAGGAAATGAGGTAATAACGACTATGCAGCTAGTCAACCTGCTTTTCTGCAATGTGTGTGACCGTGTGTGTGTGTGTGTACTCACTGCACTGACATGAGAGCCAGAGGAAAGGGGACTAAGGCAGGGAAAAGAGGGGGTTTGGGTATAGTATGGCCTCTAATCCGCTTTTCAGCCAAGCAATCTCATGATGCAGAACTGTTAGCTTCAACAGTGAAAGCAATCTAATGATCACTGAGTAATCAACACTATTGCCTGTCCTGACTAATAAAAGAGATGTCAGTATAAAAGAAAATAGAACATTAGAAAGACTAAACACACAGACAAATGTATATACATTTCTGCTTTCTGGATCGTGATCTGCATCATTGATTTGCTATAGGTTTCATGCCAGGTGCTCTTCCTAACAACCCTCCCTATTTATCCGGGCTCAGGACCGGAAATACAGTGCACCGGGTTATGAATCCTAGTGGCTAGTTACCTTTAAGACAATTCTCCAATTAACCAGTATGTTGTTGGACTGTAGGAGTAAACATACACAGACATAGAGAAAACATGCAAACTCAAATCAGAAAAGACCTTGACCACCCCATCTGGTGATCAAATCAGGCCCTTCTTGCTGTGAGGTGACACCACTTTTGTAAATGTAGAATGTAACTAAAATGTTTCTATAGTTACATGTTGACTTTTATTTGCTTGATCTGTACAGTACATGGTGCACCTAATTATATGGTATGTGGCTTTGTACACTTTATCAACATCTGTATAGTAAATAACAACCAAAGAAAAGAAGTCTTGGAAGACCATCACTTACCAGCTCATGTTTGGTTGGTGGATCATTTCCAGCACTGCATGTACATTGACCAGTGATTTATCTTTATCACGGCTCTTGTTTGTGGGTGGGATATATTACAGAATGTGAAAATGTTATCCTCAATGTTGATGTTAGAAGCAGGAAAAATGGGCAAGCGTAAAGATTGGAGTGAGTTTGACAAGGGCCTGGGTAACTATGCACCATGAGAGGTCAGTTAACCAGGCGTGTTGAAGCAGGACTCAACAAAGCTAAATCCAGCTAATATCTGCAAGGCTGCTGTTGAGGTGAGGTATAATACAATCCAACTTGAAGCTGTTTTTGGCCACCATTAACGCTCTCATAGTGAATTCAGGATGCAAAGTTGCTCCCAGCTGCTGTGGAGGTATTAGTGGCCTTGACGTTAACCTTTCTGTTGTCATGATGCGTGTTCTGGGTCTATGTTTTTGCAGCTGCTTTGGCATTGCACCTAAACCATGGCATAAAGAGACCCTTGGCAGATCAGATGGAATAATTAATGGAAAGTGCCTGTTTGATAGGATTTATGAAAGCACATAAAATTGCATTTATTTTGTTGGAAGGCTAAAGTGGCAAGAGGGCTGTGAAATAAGGCTTCACTCCATCTTTAAGTGCCCGTCCCTTTCCAGCTCATGTAATCCACCTGCCAGAGGTAGACCCAGGCCAAGTTCCAGGCTTGAGAGTTCAAAGCTCTTGAAAAAGAAATATTATTAATTTTTGT
The DNA here is from genome assembly GCA_034509105.1 of Microcambeva barbata. Lineage (NCBI taxonomy): Eukaryota > Metazoa > Chordata > Actinopteri > Siluriformes > Trichomycteridae > Microcambeva > Microcambeva barbata. Next base: position 22,657,583 of record JAYDZF010000026.1, on the reverse strand, counting down.
TTAACTTTAGCTGACAGTATTTTTACTGACCAGTTTAATTGTATTTTGCAAATGCATTGTATGGCCAAAAGTATTTGGACACCTGACCATGAATTCATTGATCTCCATGTTTTAAAATGAAATAGAAAAGGCAAAGTGGGTAGTGCTGTTGGTCCGGGTCATTTCTGTGTGAAGTGTGTATGTTCTTCCCATGTCTGATTGGGTTTACTCTGGGTGCTCCTGTTTTCTCCTACAGTCCAAAGACAGTAAATTCTGAATGTGTTCAATTTATATCTTTGTGAGCTTGTGAACCTTGTGTAATGAAAAACAGTTTTCAGTCATGCATGTAACCAAAAGGGTAAAGAATCCTAATTACCAAACAAAATTAAAGGGTAGTAAAATACATGGATCTCTAGGTAATTGGTTTTGCTATAACCCCTGACATCATCATGGACATTAAATGAACATTTCAATGTATTAGAATCAGAATAAATGTGTGCAGCATTAGGGTTTGAGCAAGTTTGACAAGAACCAATAGCTAGACGACTGGGTGAAAGCAAAAACCCATCATAGGTGGCAACAAAATACATGTTCTTTGTTACTGTACTTGACTAGTTTCATACTAGTTTACTTTTATTCACTTCCTTTCGAAAGAAAACTCAAAATGTTCAAAACAGGCTCGTTTAGTTTAAACTAAATAAATGTAAACAAAGAGATAAAATGAACCAGTAAATAGCTTTCTCTAATGCATGAGTGAGTGCAACTGGAATCAAATGGATTCAGAAGAATCATATTAGGGCCATATTTCATTTTGCCGTTACAGCTTAGTGAAAGAATGATCAGTTAGAGCATTTTACCAAAAAAGCCAGGATAATTCATTCATTTTATTAGTTAGGATGACAAACACAATTAAATATGGATTATATATTCTGGAAATATATGGAAATACCCTTTAGGAAGAAAAACTAGTTCAGATGAGCAGTGGTTTTGATTTTTATGATTTAAACACTGCAATTATACATTTAAAATGAGCTTTACTCTAATGCCAGTTGTATTGAAGTAATAAGAAAATCAGTCAGTATCTATCAAAAGTGGTCCATGCAAGAAAGAGTGGTAAGCCAGCAAAATGGATCCAAAACAATATTACGAAGGTGGACTTAATTTACAATTTATAGAATTTAGATCATTCATTTTCAGTGCTTTGCTTTAAATACTAATACTTAATTTTTTGTTAGGATTTTTTTGTTAATATAAACACTATATTAGAAAAAAAGGCACAAAAAAATAATTTTCTCAGACTGGTCCTTGCTCTATGGATGAATTACTTCCACAGTCAGCAACAAATGTACCTATATTTGCCAGTGTATGGTTTACACTACAATCCAGCTGTTCTGGGTTTAAAGCTATTTCTTTTTACCTTAAAAGCACAATAAAGGCATGAGAAGCTGAGTTAAAGGGACACAAGGAGGAGGAGGAGGAGCGTGGACCTAAGTTTATTAGACAGCACATAGTTTTTTATGATGTGGAAGGTCATTGTTGGTTAATAAGTGGCTATGTGAGTGCAGGCAGGTGCTGTGTTAACACCTCGTCTTAACTCCACACCATTCATTAGCTCTGGGCTAATGAAGGCTTCAGCATTATTAGCTTGGTGGCAAAGAAAGGCTAGCCAGTTAATCAATGCAGAATGTTTGAAGAGCTGAACCTGTTCCTTGTGACCCTGGCTTCTGAGTGATGAAAGACCAATTGTTCTTTTAGTTGGCATAATTTAGTTGTTCGAAATAGAGTGAAATACTTGGTCAGGTGTCCTCTTAGGTTCAGAAAAGCATGTTTGTCAGTTTAATTATAGCTGGCATTGTTTTTAAAGCTTAGGTAAGAGCTATTAATGCTAATAATTACATAAAAATCTTACAATACAAACAACAAAACAAAATAGACATGAAAATAGCTTTTTTTATACCTTTGAAGTAATGTCCATCAGACCATTCATTTACAACTTCCTTAAGGCAAGAGAAAACTTTCATCAGCACTTTGTGTGTTTCCATAAAACTGTCTTTTTAAAGCTTGTTGCCACCTTTTCAACAGAATGCGTTCGAATGACATGCCATGTGGACCTGATGAGCCACGTCCCTACACACTAGGTGTCGCTTTGAGATGTTCCTCAATGTATATGGACATACTTGAACTTGCTAAATAGTTATTTGTCTACACATGATGTATATCTACCAGGCCTCACTGTTGTAATGGCTGTCAATGGTATTTTGACATTTGCATGTCATCCATGCCATAGGCCCTGATGTACCCATGTAACATGACAGATGGTAGCTTTTTCACCTTTTTCTGACTTTTGGTCCATCTGGGATGAGATTGGGCCCAGAGAACCTGGTGGCAAATGAAATGATGTATGACGTACATATCCTACCAGTGTTAAGTGTAACACTTACTAATTGCCATCTATTGGCTTGAAGTTGATGTACAAGTAACAGTGCTTTCAGGCTTCACCTCACACACTGAGATATGATGTACAGGTTATAGGTTATTTGCAGGTTATCGTTTTAAAGGATAGTCAAATGAAGTCACAGTCCATCTTTGATCTTGCAGCCAATTATGATACAGTTAATTCTTACCAACTAATTTACTATTAAATATTTACAAAGATTTACCTGCAATGGACTGGCGCCCTGTTCAGGGTGTTGACTTGTGCCTTGCACAGCTGGGATAGGCTCCAGCACCCCTACCTGACCCTAATTAGCATCAGTGGTTTAAGAAAATGAACTGAACATTTATATTGTAAAATGTTTACACATTGTGTAAATTAAATGTTTTATAACCTTGCATGAAAATAATTTTAAATAAACTGCAGCAAATTAAAAGATAGCCAGAAATTAGTTTTATTCGTTTTATTAGTTTATTAGTTTTATTCTTAGTTTTATTTTAGTATTTATATTTATAAATCAACATTTACATTTTCAGGATAGTGATTACATTTAATGATGTTCCAAAAACAATTACTCAACGTACATCAGTAAATAATCAATAAAGTAGTAAATTTCTAATAAATATTTTGGTAAACATGAAAAAAATCTGACAGTTGTGTAAAATGTCTCCTCATTGTTAAATATTAAAAAAAAAAAAAAAAAAAAAAAAACTGGTACATTTGAATCTACTATGATTGTAAAAAGCATAATTAGATTTGAAAGGACTATATGCAATTCATGTTAATGAAAAGTAGTGTTATAATATTTTATCAAATTAATATGTTAAATGAAAAATGAAATAAAGTAAAAAAAAAGTTTTTACTACATATTGTTTAAAAACACTTAGGTACCAATGGTATATTTCTTTTTCCAATCTTACTAAAGGTTGACCCCAGAAATCACCATCTGACCTGTCTTTCAGGATAAATTATAGACATTTCTGTCTTCAAAGAAGGCAAATAGGTAGTGGATTGCTCAGGTATAAACAAAAACTTCTGTTCTGGTCTTTATCATGTTAACCTTAATATTGCATTTTTGTTTGTTAATTCTGAATTATAATTTCCATTCTGCCATTATTATATTCACATTATTAACTAACTTGTTGAGTACACTAGGAAATTATTTTTTCACTCATTAAATAGAACACTTTCTTCGAAAAAATACTATTACAGTCTTGAGACTTAAGAAATTAATTGTTACTTGGGTGATTGTTTTTGGGACATCATAACATCACTACCCTAAAATATAAAATGTTGATTTTTTTTTGTTTTCTTACTTTCTCCACCATGCTTTAAAGCTTCTATTGATGGGAAAAGGCTGTTCACTGAGGGTTTTTTCCTTCTGGGCTTTGTTTGCTCCATGGTTTCAAATTTAGAATTTTAATCAGACATTTTGTAATGAAATACAGAAATTCTAAATGCAAAGTAAAATGTACAGTGTTTTATATTTCTTAAACTGAAGTGAAGCAAAACTTAAAACTCCCAGTAAACATTACTTTACGGTATGCACATGTGCACTGTGATCACCTGGAAAGTTTGGATTTGCTTTACCATGGTTCTATGATGAGCTCCTGGGTTTTGAATCACAAAGTCAACGTTTTTCAGTAGTCAGAAACTTAAACTGGTCAAAGCAGAATGTTTTATGGTAAGTAGACATTTTATTAGGAATTGATAATACCTATTACCTACTGGTTGGCTGGGTGTCACCCAAGCCTGGATAAATAGGAGGGTTGGATCAGGATGGGCATCCAACATAAAAACCATGGCGAATCAATAATGCGGATCACAATCCACTGTGGCGACCCCTAATGGGAGCAGCAGAAAGGATTCACATTGACTAATCAAGCTGATACATCACACACAGAGAGGTAAGGCCTTTTATGAAGCAGCTAAAACTGTGAGACTGGGGACGCCCACCTCTATCTCCTGAGGCTGTTTAAACCCCTTCGAACTCAGAGAGGTAGGGGGTGTAGGTGGTGAAAATGAGGGGGTAGTTAGACCCTAGAAAGACAATGTGGTTTGTGTTGTAACAATTAAAAAGGCCATTGGAAAGGGTGGTTGGGTAAATGGTGGCAGGGGGGCTTTTTCTAAACTCTGAGAAGTTACAAGTGACCTAGGTGGCTCTGTTTAATACGTTTAATCTGTGAAACTGCCTTTTGATAGCAGCATGATCCAACAGATCAAACAGTTTTATATAGTAAGTAGTGATTTATTACATCACAATGTACAATAAAATAAAAAATGGTTAAAATAAACACATTCAGCATTCAGTTCTGCAATAACAGGACCTAATAGAAACAGCAGTTAAATGTGAAACATTCCACAATAAGTAGGTGAATTGGTAACATGCAATGGAATCATGATTGGATATAAAAGGAGGATCCACAAAAGGCTTTGTCTGGACTAACATGGGTCGTGGCTGACCACCTCAAATAATTATCTACCTTGCATACTATTGTAAAAACATTTAAGGTTTTTAAAAGAAATCATTAGGGTAAGGTAGGAACTCACTGTAAAATTGCATAAACAAAGGCATGCTTGTGCCCATGTTGGCTCAGACGTACTACTTCAGAAAAGCATTGTTACTTGACACAGTCAGAATCAAAATAATTTTTTGTCATTACACCAGGTAGAACTAAATTAAAGTGCAATACTCTACCGTGTTACAAACAATACATTTGATAAACTGTCATTTATGTAATTTTAAAATGAACAAAAAGGACAAGAAATTATAGCGTTTTTAAAGAATTACAAAAATTGCAAACAACAACAAAAACACACAAACAGACCTTTAATTAAAGTGGCCCACTTCAGCAAAAACAAAAAACAATGCAACTTTACTCTAAGCTATTTATCAATATATTCTATACAGATATGCTACCATGTTCTCTGGGCATGAACCTCAGATGGATGAAATGTGAAATCTTGTGTTGTGACAATATGTGTCCACATTTCATCTGTGAAAGAAGCAAAAGCAAACATTTGTAGGGAATGGGGTGCATCCACAGCAATGGGGTGTGTCCACAGCAATGACTTGTGCAACATGGAGGCTTGTAATATATAAGGATGTTAGAGGGACACATAGAGAGGTTCACATCAAGGTAACACATTTTTCAGCACATTTTTTTAACAAGACAATGCCAGCAGTTGGTGTCCTGTCATGTAGAGGAGAATCAGACAACGACAATGGACTGTTAAGACAACAGTGCAAATGCTAAAGTTTTATATTACACTTTAATAATAGTTTACCTAATTTTTAAATAAAGTTCAATTTTGTATTAACATTTCAGCTGGATCGGATCATAATAATTATATTAAATTATAATTTATACACAATCATAGTAGATGGTAGTCACATCACTATCAATATTAGAAACGATTACTAGTACAAATCTAGGAATAAAAAAAAACCATTGTCCAACATAACAGTCATGTTATTATGCAGATATTATTATATCTTGAAAGAATAATTTCTTTATAATATTTAAAATAAACAAAAATACAATCAGACATTGAATTGCTCTTTATTGCTCGTGTGTGTTGGGTGTTAAAAACAATTACTTCAATATCAAAATAATAACTTTATTACGTAAATGTCTTTTATCGTAATACTTACTGTATAACTATAAAGAAATTCATTTATATGTATTTAAAAGCATAAACAAAGATACATGTCTTTATTATAAATATATTTATTAATTCATTTAAATGTGTTGCATAAACATTATTTTATATATTTATATTAATGATATCAAATGTTTTTGTACACAGATAAAAATATTGCAAGTGGAGGATGCGAAATGTGTAGCAACCATGAATGTAAAGGGGAGGTAGAAGTTTGGGGGAACTTAACACAAGCAATTGGTAATAATAATAATAATAATAATAATATTAATATTAATAATAATAATAATAATAATAATAATAATAATAACAATAATAATAATAATAACAAATAAAATGACATCTTTAACTTTGTTGAATTCAAAAGCTGCTTTTCATGAACACAATTGTAGCATTTCTGCACTTCACCCCCTTCCCTCAAAAAGGTGCACTTCTGAAACAATTCCAAAAAGCAATTACAACTGCGCATGTAAAGCATAAAGCAGCTTTGTAAACTGTATAGCTCGTATGAATCTTGTTTTGTAATTTACTGGTGCTTTGTAGTGGGGTGTGTTTTTTGTTTCTATAAATCCAGGAACACAGTTGCTGCCCTATTAGACCATAAAAGGTTGGTGTAGAATGTCTTTGCAATAATGTGCAGCGACTGGTTGAAGGTATGAATAGGAATGGAGTTTAGTGGCCCTTGAGGTAACATTTGGATATTTTATGGTTCTTTACTTTTTATTAAGAAATAGTTTGCAGCATTAATGTTAATTATGTTTTGGTGTATGTTCGAGGGACATGTGGGAAGTTGCGGCACTTGGCGTTAATGGGTTCCAGTTAGGATGTAAGATGAGGTTAGGGGGGAAGGAAAGGCTGTACAATAGTTAACTGAAAGAAACCATTCTTTTATACAGCAATTAACCCCATCTGGGTAAATAATACTGTGTTGTGCAACAGAGACATTGCTCTTGAACGTAGTACTCAGAACCGGAGAACACTTCAAAAAGATCTTGACCAGCAAACGATGACAAGATGCAGAGGACACTGGCTCTTACAAAGCATATAATACAGAGGATAGCGTATCATTGTACAGTAAAGAGAGAGAAAGGAAGAAAGAATGAGAGCGGGGTGGTGGTGGGGTGCTCGTGAGGGGCCCGTGATAGCACAGATAACATTTCTGGATGCATTTACCTGCCTGGAAATCGGATCTCTTTATTTTAAAATCGGTGGCTAAGTCACTTCTAAACGGGGGAAAGCAACACAGGGTGAGAGAGAGAGAGAGAGAGAGAGAGGAGAGCGAGAGAGAGAGAGAGAGAGAGAGAGAGAGCGAGAGAGAGAGAGATGATGAAGCACTGTAGAAAAAAAGACTTTTAAGTGTGACAGCGAAAGAAGGTGGGGGGTAAATGCATTGTGCCCTATCTGTGTCTTCCTCTGTCTCGTTCTCTAAAATATTTGGGTGACATGTATATGCCCTTCTTCGGTTCTCATGACCCAAGCTCCCTCAGGACACCAACCGCACCCCAACCATAATCATCATATCCACTCTTAAAAGAACTGTAATTACCCTCTGTCCAGGCCTTTTACTCTTTAAATTCACACTGAATAGAGTGAAATCCAATGGCATACACTGCTTTAAAGAATAAAACACTAATAATTTTAAAACTTTTTAAAAGTTATTTGTATTCATATGACTTCATTTGAATTATAGATGTTTAAGAGTAGTTTCTAAATCAGGAAACTAAAATTACAATGTTTCAGTTTTCATTAATTTGAGATTTGTTGTGCCATTTGGAC
>JAYDZF010000026.1:22362922-22376068 GCA_034509105.1 Microcambeva barbata | reverse complement strand
CCTATTTCTCACAGGTTGGGATATCTAGAGGGTTTCAGGTTTGAAAAGTTGGAGGTCTACTAACCTGTAAGCTTCTCTCATGAAGTGGTATAGTTGGCTGTAAGATTTGATTCAGTGCTGACATGCTGTGCCAATTATGCTGGTTTATTTGAGTCTAGAGGACAATTTCGAATTGGTCTTAAAGATTGGCCAAAACTAGAGATTTTAATACGTTTGAAACTCGTTGAACTCATTTAGTCTTCTTAAGGGAGGTCAGAGTGTTCCGTACATCACACATGGGGTAGAGAGTTCCACAAAACAGTTCAACTACAGCCTTGTTTTAATGACAGTTGTACTTTGTTTCATGGGAAACTGATAAGAAAAATCAAATGTGCATTTGTTGGTATAAAGAAGCCTTAAAGCATCAAAATATGTCCATTATGAATGCCAAGGAAGCAAATTTTACATCTTGGTACAATTGGTAAGTATTAAAATGTAACTAATATAAGACCAGGTGAAAATAAAACGTGTTTTTCATCGTTGGGCATTTCATTCAATTAAGAACAGGCGATGGAAGGTGGCAGGCAGTATTTTTCCATATAAAAAGTTTTGTTTCTTATAAACTCATAAATAATTGTCTTAAGACTTAAATCAGAAAAGGTAGTTGAAATCTGTCCAGTTCTGTATTAGTGGTTGTCTTAATGATAGAAAAACCGTTTCTGACATGCTGTAGTCATATTGTTGTATTTGGTGCACACGAAGTTTGAATAGATTATCTTATACATAGTAATATATTCTAAAAAAATAATCTCTATCCCCCTGCAAACTTATGCTAGTGTCCCCACAGCAAGCAAATGACAGGTATACTAAACTTGTTTTAGTCTGGTCTGATGGAGAGTTTTCAATGCTGCCTCTTGATAACTTGTCTACTGTATAAAATAAAACCTACTTGAAAAAATGGTAGTGTATGTGTGTAGGCCAGTTGTATACAACCTTTTACAGACTGTTGTAATGGAATACATTTTGGAGAATGTACTATTTCAGGTTACAAAGTGTGTGATTTCTAACTGGCCCCACTGTGCGTGCCTTGTAGAAAAAATAAACTCTTGGTTTAGCACATTCCCCTATGCCTTCACACCATCTCTGGCAAGTGTTCCCACAGGAACAGAGCCCTACTCCTACCTTTGATTTTGCATCCACTCCAGAAAGAGAGGGAGCGAGAGAGAGAGAGAGAGAGAGAGAGAGAGAGAGTTTGCGCGCGCAAATTTGAGCGCGTGCGTGTCGCATTGCTTAAAGTGCTTGATAACAGCAGTGATGACGTCGCATAAAGTTGCAATGACACGGTATTACACGCCGTTTGTGTTATGTACACTTTTACTTGTACACTTATGATGGATTGTATATATATACACACACACACACACACACACACACACACACACACACATATATAACTGCACAACATTGTGGATCAACAGTTAAGTTAGCTTTACATGGAAATGACTTTAAAGCTGCCATGTAGAAATGAAACCCCTGCCTTAAATTTGGCAAAACGATGATCAACAAGGATCACATGGGACAATGAAAAAACCTTACCAGATGCTGCATTGCAGGCCTGTTTTGTACTTGTTTGGATTTGAAAGTACATATCCTTTAAGCATGGCATGACAGTCTGAATCTTGGTTAGACCACTGCTCCATGTACTTCTGAACTAAAACATCTGTTTGATTGGCAGCCATGACTAATGAACCTGGCTTGTAAATCCCACTTAATTAGCTACTCGCAATAAGCAGATCAAAGTTTCTCCACAAGGGGGAGTTCCCGGCACTGTAGACATTATGTACTTTTTTAATCAACCAACCACATTCCTCAAACTCATAGGCTCAAGGAAATATTCTTTTATCATTAAAAATCTGTTCACAATACATTTAAGCTTTGTTAATTCTTTGGGAGTTGATTTTTTTACATAATAATAAAAAGTAGTAAATTATTGTTATCACTTATACATAATTATTGTTATTGTTATATATTCAGCATTAAAGCTATACATAGTTGGTACTATTTGGTGGACAATTGTAGATTCTCTTTTGTTTGTTCACCAACACCAACAACAATATGTAAAAATAAAACCTTTTGTAATGTCTTCATTTGAGACTTGTACAGGCATGTCTAACAATGAATTAGCTTGTGGCTTATGGTTATAGTTAAAAGAAACTTTTGGCACACAAGTCAACACCTGCATTTGATTTTTATGATTGACTGAATCACGGCCAATGGGGTTTATAGGTTTTCACTCACACCCAGAAATCACTTCTTAAGGGGTTCATTAAGTCTAAGTGAGCGAAAACCTGTAGTAGATCAGCTGTGAAATTTCACTGCTATGTCCACCTCTCACATCAGAAGTATACACACACACACACAAACATAATCTAATAAACATTACATTTTTTACCCACACTAAAAGTAAGCCCTATTGTAATGGTACTTGGAATGAAACTAATATGATTTCTTCAGAATAATAGTTACTGTTATATCCAAATCCTGTGAACGTGAGTTCAATCTGTGTTTCAGCCACTTTCTATAAGTAACCACTCGTGTTTGCTTTTTTGCCAGCATGGGTTTTCCCACAGGACTCCCCAAAACATTCAGAAGGTGGAATGTTTGCTTCAAATGATCTATAGGCAGAAAAAGTGATTGAATGGGTGTTCCCTGTTATAGACCGGAGCCATGTAAATAATTTATTTTTGATTTGTGTCCAGGGGTTCTGGTTGGTACCAAACTCATAACAACACTAAAACTATAAAATGGATGGATGAATAAATATTATTCATATTTAAGGTTGTTTCAAATTGTTGATATAAAGACATTATGGTCTAATTGTTGACTTTGTCATCAGTCATTTCATCTTTTTTCTTTGTTCTTAACTTTTTCTTTCCAACTAAATTATGCTTGCAACATTGCAAAAGCCGCAACATTCTTAGCACATTCTTGACACTGTACAGCTACTTATAATATTACAATAGGTGTTGGCGGTTAAAGGGGGGAAAGTGTCAAGTCTGAACATATCCCAAGTCACGAAAATATGTGGCTTACAGTTTGGTCAGCCTCAAAGTTTATAAATATTTTTAATAAATGCCTGGGAAGATTCAATTGACCCAACACATCAATACATGTCCATTCGTGGTCTGTTTTTACCTGGCATAAAGCACCCATAAAAAGTCACTCTCCATTTTTCAATTTGGACAGATTGATGCACCATTTGTGGATCACTGTTAGCTTCAAGAAAATGTCCTATAATTGTCTAGTTAAACGCTATTTGGATTTTGAACATTAAATACATAGTGGGATGCTAGGGCAATGAGCTTGCTTCTAATTTAATTTTGGTCGGTGCTTATCCACAGACTCAAGCTGACGCTGGTGGATCAATCTGGGAAGAAAATCCCATTCGAAATACTATTATACATAGGACATCATGTCACAATTATAAGTTTCCATCGGTAGCTGTTTCATGTTTCACCATGCATTCATACAAGGAGTTGTAATATCACAGCATGGACTTAGCCTAAATGTAAACTAATGACTAACATGCCTTCCAAGAACTGCTGTGCTAATTATTAGCAACAGGATAGCCTAAAGTCTAAATCTGCATTGATTTGAAATAAATTGTCATCAAATATTATGGGGTTAAAATCAGTGTAGGGCACGTGCCCCCTCAGTGTGAATGGGCATGAAGCCCATTATGTTGGGTATAATGATTTGCATGACGTGCTAGGCTCAAAACCTACTTTATTGCTCTAAGTCTTCCCCATCATCCATCTGCAAATAATCAGGCCATCTCTGCGGGGTACTGGCACACACACATCTTGTGCTCCCATATATTTTGAATGAGAGTTGTATGATCTCAAATACTCCGTGATATAATTTTCTTAATGGGACCACAGTTAGCTAAAGGAAAACTTTTTCCTTGAATGGGAGAATGGGTAGGAGAGATGATTAAGGGAAGTAAGGATGTGTGTCAGGTGTAAAAATCAAGCTTTGGGGTCGGTTTCGTCTTTTAGTTAATTTATATGTTTAGTTTGTTACATTGTTCACCAGGCAGTTGCTTCTCATCTTATTGAAACATGCTAATATTAATATGAATTGATTACTGTATATTGTCTTTAGGGGTAAAAAAAAAAAAGTGATTGGGCTCTTGCTTGATATATAGACTGCAAACTATTTACAGTGTTTGCTCTAACTTAAGGTTTTGGGGGCTACAAGCTTAGTCTGGCTTCAACAAGTTTTGCTGAAACTGTAGTGAAAATGGAACACCATTACAGTGTAATAGTTTTATTATGTTTCAATGATTGTGGCAACTTTTGTGATGTAAATCTCTTCTCATTATTGTACACACACTGAACCATGCAGTGAACCCCTTTCGCCCTGTGGATGGTAACATTGTTATTCTGGAAGAGACCCCTTTCGTTCCCAAACCCCATCAAATTGCTCAATTAGTCTTGATTGATTTTGTATTTCATATTTACTTTTTTCTGTGTCTCCTCATTATTTAAGATTTTTTTTTCATTTAATTAGCCATCTGTGTTGAAAAACTGTTTAGGCATTAAACCTGCACAGTGCTACATATGTACAGTATTTGTTTCCAAGATGCCCACCATTATGTGATGTATCACCAGGGGGGTGGTGGTAGCTCAAAGATTAAAGTAACAGACCACCCTACTACTACTAACTTCACACTACTTTGCCCCTGAGCTTGAGTTGTAGTCAGTTACAATTGACTGTTGCTCTGATGAGTTTGTGCTTAAAATTTAAATGTAACCAGTAGAAGCAACAGTAGCTTGCAGGGGTCCCAAACCAATATTGGTGTATAACCACTTGGTTATTTAAAATAATAAACAGTTAAACTCAATACAGGAGTAATTACATTTTCAATACACTTCAGGTTTCCATTCTATAATAATTGTAATTTAACCCTGTCCATGGTCCATGGTGCAAAAAAAAATGGGGGCCGTTAACTGTATGCTGGTGCTTGAAATGAATAATCGGTTATGTTGCTACTGCCCTCATTGAAACAACATGTAAAATTCTGCGACAGCAAGTCAAGCTTTAAATGTGCTTCATTTCTACCAACCCTGCTATAATATAATGTTGTTTTTTTGTCTTCTGAATTTCTATGCAAGCTTTATAAGCAGTCATTGCAGGCTTGCATTTGCACATCAGTATTTGAATCATTCCAAGGTTTGCCAGCTATGCATTCTCTGTAAATACCATTGTACCTCTGTTATGCTCTCATGGAACAGATGTACATATGTGCTGTTAGATTTAAGGGTGGTAAAGAGCGAGCCGCACTGCAACATGTGTGTTTTGGGCCAGTATTAGTCCAATGCCCTTATCCACATCTCATACTAGCATACCATATATTTAGGTTTGTCTGTTATTCTACATGAGTTACTATATTGTTTTTAAGGTCATAATGTTTGCACGAGGATGCAAAATCAAATTAATTGTGATATATTAAATTGATTTTATATTGCTTTAAAGTAACCAAACAATTTCATTATTTCAAAAGAAACAACAACACATGAATAATTTAATTAAAATACTTTTGTTGTAGGTGTTGTATTCTTACACTTTGCCCTCAGTGCCTTCAACTTGACCCTAGTTCTGTGTGAATAAAACACAACTGGCAGTAAGAAACATCCAATTTACACCTCTTACCCCCTACTGTGTTCCCCAGAAGCAGAGGGGGTACCAGCAAGCCCTGCTATGATATCATGGCTGGACTTTAGGGGATTGGTTTTCACTTTATTCCCTGGCTAATGATGCCACCTGCTGACTACATAAAAGCCACAAGACTGAAGTACTGTACTATTAGAGCAATCGGGCCTGTAGCTTCAAAGTAGTAGTACTATTAATTCATTTCTTGCTAATTAGTTTAGCTTTATAAGAATTATTTAAATAAGTGATTTATCCCTGCGAGTCATTGATTTGGTGCTTTTATTTTATGCCCATTACCTGTTTATGGAACCTTTAAATTTCACATTTCCATTTATTAATATTAAGTTGAATCATTAAGTAACTATAGTGGGGATAACACTGAAATTACTGTATTTAATCAGACATGTGTGGAATATCTGACAATCGATATGTCTTCACAAGCTCTGTTTGCTCTTGGGTGTTTTTTTATTTTTATTTATTTTTTATATTTGATTAAACTGAAAGTTTGGAAAAGGCTTTTATATTTAAACTCCTGTTCTTGTGCATGGATGAAGGATGGTTTTAAACCTGTAGACCAAAGTTCAAACTGCTGAGCATAACACCTGTAAGTGGTTGTAAATGTGTAATGTATTCAGACCATTACCCTGATTCAATAACCACTCTGTGATGCTTAGTAGGTCTGAGAGGAGTTAAGAAGGGGCTGATTAAGCACTTGATAATGGAACTAATAGCTTGTAAGCAGAAAATCATGGGTGCTGTAATCCACAGAAAGCTTTTCTTATTGAACTCCCGAGCTGGGCATTACCTAGACATGCTGTACAGCTCAACTGACATCACCCTTTCCCTTTTTGGAAAGTAGTAAGTGATAAAGAAGTTACTCAGATGCTGAGATTGATCAAACACAAAGAATATGCGTTAACAATATGCTTTTAAAAATATGCTTTAAATTGATAGCTGTATCAAGCCCACGGAGAAGTAAGATGGCAGACAGAAAGTGCCTGTGCATGTTATTGAAACATTCTGCTTCACTTAGTGAAGTGTAAATGCAAAATGTGAAAAATTCAGGCAGAAAAAACACTGGGAAAGACGACTATTTATATGGAGTCTGGAGTCTATCCTAAGAACAACAAGCAAATGGCGAGAATACATCCTTAATCGGATGTTTGTTTATCACCAAGTGTTACATGTTCATTCGCCCGTGCTTAGGGACAATTTACACAAAAATGTATTTACGCAAACTGGCAAGTTTTGTGAAAGTTAAAGAAATGCTGAGAAAATGCACCCAGAGAGGGAGAGGTAGATACACATTTAAAGGTCCACACAGACAGAGGTGGGATTCAAAGATGGATTGCTGGGTATTTGTGATGCCAATGCTACCATGATGCACTGTGTGAATATACATCAACAGACGTGACATCAATGGTGTTTTAGTCCAGTATGATGAGAAACAGTTTTTAGAGCATTGGGCTTTAAATTGAAGGCTTGAGAGTTCAAATCCCAGGTCTTTTTAGCAAAAAGCAAAATATGAGAAAATAATGTTTTTTTTTACTCTATTTAAGCCTTTATTTGGCATATATTGGCATATATACATATACAACATTAACAATATGGCTCAAACCCCTGACCAGGGAGCTGTGAGGCATGATGACTGCAGGCTGGGTGTCTGCTTCTCCTGTAGTAAATATACTTCTCAGAGATTCAGGTTTTCAGGTCATTCATTTGAGCTTTCCTAAATGGCCCAACATGACAAGCAGCCCTTCAATTAATAGTAATGTACCTTAATCACAGGGCTAGAACAGTCCTGTACAGTCCCTGTAGGTTGTTTTAGGCTAGCTATTAAGGTACTGGGCTAGTAATCAAAAGGTTGCTGGTTCACATCCCACACACAACTGCTGGATTTGAGCTAAAGCTTTAAATTAACTGCTAAATGCGGTTACATCCTTGTATAAGACCTCACCTACACAACTTCATCTACCCCACATCACTGAGTACTTGAGTTTGAATCTCACCTATCGACAAGACAAGCAACCTTAGGAGACGTGACTGGTTATGTCTTGAGGGAAGGAGGTCAACAAGTTCCTGGTTACTGCTGCAATTGTGGCCTGTGCTGGCCGGTCGAGGCACATACACGCCTGCACGCATGTCTCTGGCAGGTGAAAAGCTGTTGGCTGTGTTTTGCGTGTCTTATGGGGCGCTTTATGGTCTGCGGCTATCCTCAGTCAGGGTGGGGTTGGGCAGCGGCTGAGGAAGTTGCAGTCGGGGAATTGGCTACTGCTACATTAGAAGCAAATGCGAAGATATAATAAAAAGACAAAGAACTGTTTAATAAAGTAATAAAGTGTATTTTGTAAGGCCAATGACTATAAGTGTAAAATGTTGGGCCTTGATACATTCCCGTATAAGAATTCATTGAGTGCCTGACATAGTGTCTGACAGGAAAGGAGAGAAACCTACAAAATGTTTCTAAAACCATTTTGCCACTTTCCATTCGGAAAAAGTGAAAACTCTGCAGATGGCATTTCTGTTAACAAGGTTTTTTTTCACACAGTAACTTTTTAATCCATGAGATGAATGTTCTTTACCGAATGTGCCCCTCTTTCAAGTTCACTCCTCTGTTCCACTGGCCCTTAAGTCATGGATGTTTGTGATGTCTACAAAAAAGGTGTGGCGGTGTTACTCTTACAACAATATTAAAGAATCAAGATTGTTTTATTGCCTATTGAAAGACAAGAAACATGGTTTTGACCTTGGGGCCTTTCAAGGCAGCAAAGAAGCAAAACAAAGGCAACAGTGGGGGAAGCATATTTGAAGAGATCAGTTAGAATTGTTTTATCTGAGCTTCATCAGCTGAAAGGGATTAAAACTAGCTTAGACTGGTGCACGATTAATATCATGTTTTTCTAAGACTGTCATTTCTTTACTTTGTGTCAAAAAGTTTCTTTCCTCATGAAGGAAAAAAAGATTTAAGTGACTCTCAACATAATTGAGCAATCGTGGCATTTCTATTGGTTTAGTGTATTGTTTAAGATGTATTCCTAAAAGACAGCATCTTCACCCACTTGGCCACAAGCAGATTAGTGGTTAGAGCTGTTTGTGCTCATTTGGTTCATTGTTCTTTAACACTGTGTATCTGAACATCTGTGAGAAGTTTAGCACTGATGGTGCCTGGTTGTTCTAAGCTTGTTAATATATTAGAGTGATGGCAATTTGACAGCCCTAATCAATATGTTATTGGTGGTAGTCAAGGTATCATGACACAGAAGGGATTTTATAAATGTAATCATTCAGACTCATATCTCAAGCCCCATCTCACACACTGTGGCATGTCTGGCATTGTTTGTGTTTATAAAAAAAAACACACACACCCTCTTACTCAACAGTGGCAGTTAGCATTAGCACAATTAACCAGATTCAGATTTGATATGTTAATTTCTCTTTTCTATGAGCTGTACCTTCAAATGATGCATTTGATCTGTTTAGTTTTTTACAACCAATATAACATGAGATTTTGTTTTGAGTCATGGTGGCTCAGTGGGTGGCACTGTCGCCTCACAGCAAAAAAAAAGTCCTGGGTTTGATCCCCAGACTGGAAAGTCTAGGTCAATTTGCTGTGGAGTTAGCATGTTCTCTCCCTGTCTGTGTGGGTTCACTCTGGTAGCTTCTGTATTTTCCCATATTCAAAAATCTAGCAGCCAGTCTAACTGAATTTTCCAATAGGGGCCTAACCACCTGCATGCTCAAACCAGTGTGTTGTAGTGCCGGTCTTAAGCCCGAATAAATAGTGAGGATTATGTCAGAAAAGGTATCCGGCATAAAAACTATTCCAAATCAGGGACACGTTTCATAATCCACTGTGGCGACTTATGTTTATTTTCATTTGTTTAATATTGGACAGTTGTTGGACAGGTGTACCTTGAATTACTGGCCCAAGGCAGAAATACATATAGTCTATGTCTGTGTTGAACTGTCAGTGAACTAGAGTGACAGTGTTGTGGGTATAAAACTGGCCAGTGCATAACAGTATAGAAGGGCCAGGCGTAGCCTAGTGGTTAGGGTACAGAACTAACGATCCGAGGGATTTCCAGATAAAACTTCACCACGGCTTGGTTGTGGCTGTTGGACCCTTGAGTAAGGCCCTTAACCCTCAATTACTCAAACTGTAACAGTACTGTAAGTCAATTTGGATAAGGGTGTCTGCTAAATGCTGAAATTGTAAAAGTCAATGTTTTACTTGCTCTAGAGGGGTCAGAAAAATGTCTGACGTGTTAATTTATTTATTTCACAGTAAATATATTTTAAAAGCTTTGCTGTTTGTAGTGATGCTGTTGTTTAATCTCAAAGCCTTCCAAAAAGTTGGCACTCATTTTCACTCTTTGATTTGTTAATACTCTTGATCTTTTATTTAACTCTCAAAATATTTTAACTGGACAACATAAGCACAGATATAATTAAATCCCTGGGAAACGATCAAAAAAGTTCAGCCAGAGACGTGCTTACAACTTTGTTACATCACGTTACCTATTAATACCCTTTTTATTAAGCTTGGAAACTGAGAATGCTAATTGTTGCAGTTTTACAAGTGGAATGTTTTGCCCATTCTTGCTTGAGAAGTCTCGTGAGAAGTCTTGCTTAAAAGTTAGTGGCTGCTTTCTATCACTCTTTTTAGTGGAATCATACCCTGTAACCCTCACTAGGAGAAAGAAATAATTAAATGAATGAACCTTATGCAACTTGCATTACAGTTATAGTATACAGTCTGACCAATTGAGGGTTAAGGGCCTTGCTCAATGGCCCAACAGCAGCAACCCTGCAGTGGTG
The DNA here is from genome assembly GCA_034509105.1 of Microcambeva barbata. Lineage (NCBI taxonomy): Eukaryota > Metazoa > Chordata > Actinopteri > Siluriformes > Trichomycteridae > Microcambeva > Microcambeva barbata. Next base: position 22,365,556 of record JAYDZF010000026.1, on the reverse strand, counting down.
AGGTTTGAACCGGCATCCTTTGGATTGAAAGTCTCGTACTAAGACTAAAGACTAAAGCTACGGCAATGAAAGGCTTTATATGAAATCTAATGTTTATTTTTCCCAAATCAAGCTGACACTACAGCATGTTCCCACTGTCTTTAATGTCTTTCAGGTCAACTGATACAAGCATGGGCTGAGAGAGCAATTCAGCATTTCTGTGTAGCTGTTTCTTTGCCTAATAGAGAGCTTAGCATTTCTTGATTCAGTGGTGGCCAGTGTTAAATGAGTTTTTTTCCCCCCAAACTACTTTAGAGCTCACAAGACTAAATTTATTACAGCCCATAATGGTTTCTCATACAATTATGTCTGAGGCTAAGTTCATACACTTACAAACAGTCACCAAGTTACACATGTCACAACATTAACCTACTATAAACAATTTTAATGCCCTTCTTTGTTCAAAAGCAGCCTGTGTAATAGAGACTGAAGAACGCGAGAACATGCCATTAATAATCTGGACACTGGGCTTAAATCCAGCTGGCCTAATTATATTTTCTCTAAATCAGAGAATGGTCATGCTCCTGTTTCATCTACTGAAGAATGTTGTTTACATGACCACTTGAATAATCAGAAAACTGCAGAAATCAATTTTTGATTGAAAGGAATTGCGCATGTCAACACACACTTTCATTAAGGGATTTCTTTTTATGCTGGCCCTCCAAATGCCAAACAGATGGTTTTCTCTCAGAACACATTTTACTGTAAAAGTACATTTTCGGAAATGAACTTAAATTAAAAAGGACTTATTATATTATATTTGTAATGCAGTCCATATTTTACCAATGCTGAGAGTGAATAGGCAAAACTCTGGACAAAAGATCTAGTGTCACATGATGTCCTATAATTTTACCGTCACCTATGTTGGTCCCTTAATAACAAAAAAAAAAGTAATTACACCTTAATATGTTTTCTTTAAACCTATTAAATATGTTTAGGCTGTTGGGTACAATAGCCTTTAGTTTACCAACCAATAAAATGTGTGAATGTAGGACATATTTCCGACCATCTAGCAGCATTAGTCACACAGTGGCATGGAAGGTGAAAGCTACTAAACTGCAGGACCATAAAAGATATTGGCACGATCGTTTTGAATTTCAGAACCTTTGCCTTCCTATGGGCAGGTTGCCTTCTCTTAATACTCCATTAATGAGAGCGGATCCAGTTGTGGCAGCTGCATTATGCTACGGCTGTCACATGAGCGAAAGAGTTAGATTTTCCCTTATTTGTTCAGTATAGTTATTACCTTTGAGTTCTGCTCAGTGCTAATGTGAAATAAAACATGTGACATTAATGTTAAAAAAAACAAATGAGGTTAGCACTGCTGACTTGGTGTGCCAGGTCTCCAGCCAATTCTTCTCTCTTCTCTCTATGACTAACTCATGACCGTTCATTATTGTTCAGCCTGCCACCTGCAAGCAGCCTCATCTTTAACAAACCCCCTAAAATGCAGGTCAGAGACACCTAATGGGGTGTCAACTAAGTGTTTCAGACAGTTTAAAGAAATACCCAGTGTCTGAGTAATCAGACTTGCTGCAGGCTACATTTCAGATTTGCTGTTTCTCGTGTTTCCCATCTCGGTGCATGCTGCCTCCTACCTTAGTCTAATCGTTTTCTGAGGCCATGCTGAAACCTGAACCTACGGACGTTAGTAAGTGCTGATCGTGTGGGGCCTGTCTCTAAGTCTGATGGATATTTTCTGCCACGCCTATACACATTACTGCGACAACACTAGAGCAGTGTGGGCCTTCCGCAGCCCTCCACCGCTCGTACCGACAGATGGACAAATATCCTCTGTTTCCTTGCATGTGACGGGGCCTCTAATTACACTCTCTCTCCACATCAAACCCCGACTCCATACGTCTTGTCTTTGCTATGGGCTGGAAGTGGGCTGGTCAGTTAAAACAGAGGAGCCTATGGCATGTGGTTGTGGTTGTGCAGAGGATGTGGAAGGAGTAGGGGTCAGGTCTCGTCTCTCTGCCCTCTCAAAATCTATGTGGCAAGGGTCTCGCTTTAATCCTGCAAGGCCAAATGGAAGCATCTTGAGTTGAGAATATGAGACTGAAGGAAGATAGAGGAGATCCTGGCCTAGGTCCTGCCTCTAGGAACTGTGGTGTGGTTTCAATCAGAGCAAGGCATGGAAGTCATTAGAGAGTCGTGCTGCTGATCTCATTGTCTCTCCATTCTTTCTGTTCCTTCCCTTTTCATTCACTATTTCCCTGTCTGTATTTGCCTTACTTGTACTCATGTTCTAAAGAGTTGTGAACATTGAGTAATGGATTGATTAAGTCAACTGGAGAGACACACTGGTAGATTAGTGATACCAGGTTTAATGTGATATTATGGAATCATAGCCTAGTGGTTAAGGCACTGGACTTTTAATCAGCAGGTCACTGGTTCAAACGTAACCACTGCTAGGTTGCTGCTGTTGGGCCCTTGAGCAAGGCACCTAACACTCAATTGCTCCGAATGTATACTGTAAATGTTCTGTAAGTCACTTTGGATAAAGGCATCTGCTAGTTCAAACAGTAACAAAACTTCCTAGCTATTAGCTTCCTAGTGGTGAGATTCGTATAACATTGTTATTAGATAGAT
>JAYDZF010000026.1:22337107-22348442 GCA_034509105.1 Microcambeva barbata | reverse complement strand
GTATCTATCTATCTATCTTCTTTAAGTAGTTTGGACCCAAGAACCTCAAAAACACACCAAAATGCAATAAGATATATTACCTACCATATTACCCCAGACTGTGATTAACTACGTTTGTAATGCCCTATGATGGACAAAATAATATCTGAAAAACGTATTTCCAGTTCCCTTTCCCAGTGTTTGCAAGATAAGCTCTCGAGCCACAGCATCCCCGACCAAGATAAACAGACTAAGGGAAAATAAATACAAACATTTCAAACCACAGTTTAATTGGACCTAGTGTTTGGCTAAGTGTATGAGCTGTTTCTAACCTTTTTGTGGTCCTTCAAATCGATCTCTAAAGGGGTTCTGGACATAACTTGTCACTCTTACTAAAACTAGATGTACTACACTATATACATGTAAGAATAAATGGCCAAAAGAAGGAATGAACTAACTGTGACCTATGTAAGTTTCTTTGAATCTCTGACAAGGTTATTTTTCCCCTCTTTGGATGTTGACATGTTTACCCAGTTTTCTATAATTGTTTGCTTGCTCTGATTTAGCTGTCCTGGTTTACCTCTATTGACAAAACACATCACTGTTTTTTATGACTGGCTTTTATTCATATTCTTTAGGTCAAATTGTGATAGAGTAGGTTAATGAATGGGTGTCACGCTTCAAGGAGTTTTTTGTGCACTGATGTGAAGCCTAAAAATGAAGAAAAGAATAAATGAATCAGAGAGGAATTGGCAACACAACCAGCACGGATTGTATGTTCTGCAGAGTTGAAGGTTAATAAATGTATTTTGTGTAATGTAGTGCTGGTATTATAGTTTGGCATGGAAATGATTACAAATACAGCAAAGCCTATATATTTTGATAGCCCCTGTCCCTCATTTTGACTTCTTTTTAAATCTTGTAGTCTGAACCAGAAACCATGTTTTAGCAACTCAGTTTAATGACACTTCACATCTGTCTTTTACACAACGCTTGCTAATTGGATTAATTTTACACTTTGTGACGTGGTTAACTTTTGTTTGTATGTGGTATCAATCGAGGCATTGCAATAGCAAAACAGGGTTAAATAAACTGGTGTTGAAGGTGCACGTGATGAAAGAGAAGATCTAGAAGTTCTGCTTGGGCATGTACCTCTCAAAGTCATTTAGTGGTCGTTTTTATGCCTTTCCTCCCACATTTTCTTTCCAGTCGAGTTGGATCCAATTATGTGATTTGTATTTCCACCTTTACTGCTGCAGACTTTTAATTCTGACCTAGAATTTGCTTTAACTAACACAACCCCCTTCCGACAGGAGCATTTAGCAACACTTGGATGGTTCACAGTGGTCACGACTTTCACTATTTCACGTGTCATTGTGCAGGCGCTGTCAATCAGTTACGACCAGCAGAGATCGTAATTCCATCAGTTAGGAGTATTCCCTACAGCTCTCAATCCCTTGGATCCCGATCACTGTTATCCGTATACATGACACCCAGCCGACTGTTAGCAGAGCTGAAATTTAAACTCATGAGAGTAAGGTATCAGCACTGGTGGGCTAGCGTGCTTTCTGCCATGCCACCCGAGTGGCCATTTAGTGGGTTGTTAAATGTACCTGCACTTTTCAGCTGGATCTCATTCCTGCTCTAATTGCAGTTGATCACAGTTCAAAACAAACCTCCTTAGGCTGCGTGAAGGTGGCCTAGTCCAAATAAGCATGCCTCATGAAATGCATCTGCGATCTGCAGGAATGAAGCACCGAAGTGCAGAGCCACACTATCCCTCCTGCAGTTAGGGAGAGTGACACTAATACAAAATTATGTTGGTAGGATATGTTACCCCTTGGAAATTAAATTTAATTTCTCGTTGTGTCAGGGCCAGCAGATGGAAATCATTGCTCTGCTTGTCTGGATTAATGTTTTAGCCTCCCATTAAGTGAATTTGGCATTTCACATGCACTGTCAGCTTCAGGCTTGGGATAGTCTGCTGTTAGTTATTAAAGAGATGTTGTATTACCTGTTTGACCAGTTATAAATTTTGAAACCAGAAATTTTGAAATAAAAACATTGTTAAGAATGAAATACCATTTGAAAACAGTAATGGATCTGCTGTCCTACTCCTGAAAATAGCCATAATAAGCTAGTCCAGAGACTTTGTCCCACAGGCTCCTTCCAGGCTGTGAGATCATACATATGTACCTATATGTTGAACGTATACAGGATTTTTCACTGCTAATATGGATTTTTTATGGATTTATTGTGGCATTAAAGAACAGGCATGTATTCTAGTGCTTTATTATGTTGAACAATATAATTTACTACTTTTGTAACATAAGTCTAAGCATAAAAGCAGCTAAATTTAGCCTACTTACACCAAAGAAAATGTGCTTGCAGAAAAGACAGTACATACATATTGGGGTAATATCGGTACAGTGACACAAGCCATATTTATCTAAAAGGAAAACTAACGTGTTGAGTGCTGTTATTTCAGAGAAGACTCGGTTTTACATTTAACAAAACTGCTTTATTAACAGAAGAAGCTTGAGAGTCTGAAACGTTCCATTAATATACAGTTCGAATGCTTCTCAATACTAAACACAACTTTTTTGTACAATCACCAAGTGTCCCTAGAAAGTGAGCTTCAGAATAAATAAAGCACTACAGTTTTTAAGTCTTAACTCCTGCCTCCAGCCCTGAATCAGCCACACTGATTGGTTGTAAAGTTTGCTGCTTTCCATCCAAAGCTACAAGTGGAACAACGGTCAATTCACTGATCCTAGCTGTTTAAACTATAAAATAGTTTTTATGATTCGTTGGTGTTCTTGGTATATAAGGCTCATGAATGTTGGGGGTTTACTGTATTGTATAAAGATGAATCTAGTAACAATTATATAGTCAGATCATATTATGTAGGGAATCCATTATGACATGAACCTGGAATTATTTTGTGTCCATTCAGTCAAAATAGCATTTCATGGCTGGGCACTAATGTTGGTCAAGAAAGTCTAAGTTGATGTTGAGTTTATTTCTAAGCCCTGGGATCTGTGCAGGTCTAGTTTTTTCCCTTAGACTTATAGACTGTTACTGCCCAGTCTTGTAGTTTATACTTTTGTAGGTTGCAATATAGGCTGTGTAGCTGTTTTCACATTATCATCACATGAACATCTTTTTTTCTCTTAAACCTTCTTTGAGTGGTCCACAATGGTTGAAGTCGAATTCCACTAAATCCGCACTATAATCTGGACCAATTGCAGGGCTACTGAAGTTGTAGCAATCATGTTAAGCCCATTAACACATTTTTGTAGGTCAGTTTTTCTGCTAAATGTAAATGGATTTCCTTTAATATCATGATGGAAGCTAGATAAACTTCTGGTTTAAAGCTTAATTGTGGTCCCTCTGAGTAAATGTTGAAACTATCAGGTGGGTTAAGAGAGGCCGGCCATAGTCCTCAGGCCCTCAGGTATAAATTAGCCGGTGGTAAGAAATAACATAAAATCCATAAAACATGTAAGCCCTAGGTCCTTCAGGACACCCTGATTAAAACACTGAATCTTAGCCTTTTATTTGACATACCTGTGGTTTGAATTGCAGTGTAGACACGATCTTGTTCCAGAATCTCATCATGGCAAAACTTAAGTCTCCTCAGCCATCAGCTGGGTCTGTGCTTTCCAGTTTTCCATGTGTAATGGGTCTGGATAACACAGTCTTTACTGTACATATGTTGACCTAGGTCAGAGTAGCATGTTGCTCAACATAAAAAAGGTAAATAATGTCTCACAAAGCACAAGCTTAGCAAAAACATTTGCATGCAAAAAGCAATCAACGGTATAATGTAAATTGGCTTGTTGCTTAAACTCTTCTAATTGGTATTATTGAAACGGATGAAAGAGTCTGTAGTTGGACGAAGTTACAAATATGGGTGGCGAGTAATCATTTGCAATACCACCCACAAGCTAGCTTGCTGAACATTTCCCCAAACCTATTTGTTGTTCAGAGTTCTAATCTGTAGTTTTAGTTGAGGAAATCTTAGTTTTCCCAATTCTTCATGCTACAATCGCAGTCTGGAGAAAGAATGGGGGAGCTGGGTGTGCCAATGTCAGGTTACTATCAACACCAACTATGTACCACAATGGGGCTGCGTAAAATTTGCTTTAAATTACACATTTAGGAGATCCAGCTAAACAACAAATGCATCTATGTATGTACAGTGCATTGGATTACATTGATTTGGTTCTTCAAAATCATACACACAATACTTCATACTGACAAAGTGGGAAAAGATTGTTAGATTTTTTTGCAAATATATTACAAATAAAAAAACAACAACAACAAATCACATGCACATAGGGATTGACATCATTTGCTCAATATTTTGGCAGCAATTACATGTCTTTTTTAGTATGATGCTACAAGCTTGGCATTGATGCAGAGCCATTTTTAGATCTCTCTAGAGATCTTCAATCAGGTTCAAGTCTGGGCTCTGGCTGGGGCAACATTCACAGAGTTGTTCCAAAGCCACTTCTTTGTTGTATTGGATCATTGTCCTGTTGTAAGGTGAATTGTTGCCATAGTCTGAGGTTCAGAGTACTCTGGAGCAGGATTTCTTTTAGGATGCCTTTGTACATTGCTGCATCTTTTCCTTAACCCCGACTTCCAGCTCCTGCTGCTAAAAAACATCTGCCACCACCATGCTTCACTGTAGTGCTGGCCAAGTGATGAGTGGTGCCTGGTTTCCTCCACACGTGATGCTTAATTTTTGCTTCATCAGACTACAGAATTTTGTGTCCTTTTTATGAAAGGCATGAAATACACCAGGCAGGCACATTTAGGGCAATTTTGGATTGACATTATTTCTGTCTGCTCCCATAGGAAATGCACATGAAAACTCCAAACACAAGGATAATTAAATGCAGGCACTTCATTATGTGAATTTGCAGAGCTTTTCATTGCTCTATGATGCTGGTCGAATGAAAATAATGAAAATTGGTCTTGTGACCAATGGTCTTGTGACCATTCACCAAAGGACCTTGTTCTCTTCTCTCTTTCATAGTTGCTAGCATATTTAATGAAGCATTGTGTTAAGTCATACTGTCCTGTTACTCTAGCTCTGTACATGATGTTTAAATCTTAGCTTTAATCGATAGAAGTGTCTCTCATTTTCAACTATTGCATTCACTCAGTGAAATCTTCCTGTAAGTTTGACACTAATGTTAAGTAACATTATGAAAAACTATTTAAATATCACTAGCCATACTGTAAACCATCAATGTGATCTGACTCTTAGTCATTGTTTTTGGCCTTTGGCAGCTTTCTTATTGCTGCTTTTAAAAGTTAAGCTCCGAAGCCATTTAGTGTGCTGTTCACGTTCAATATGGATTATATTTTCCTCCAGATATGACAGGGCAAGCCAAACTTAGCTTAAATGACTATTTCTTGTTTCAGCAAGAATTTTTTATAATTTCTAATACTGCATTGATCAATCACTACAGGACAATTATTTTAGAAGAAAATCTATGGAAGCCAGACTGACAGACGCAAAATATATCTTCGTGCTCCTCCTTAAAGCCACAATCTTCATAACTGTCTAGACATGCCATTACTCTTCTTTTTAACCAGTGTCTGTTTTGTCTTGTGTTCCAGCTAGCTATGTTCACCCTATCTGCAAAGGATGCTTGGTGTGTTCAAAGGACAATGGGTGTATGACATGCCAGCCCAAGCTCTTCCTTTTTCTGAGGAGGGAGAGGATAAGACAGTATGGGGAGTGTCTCCATGTCTGCCCTTCAGGCTTCTATGGCACCCGGGGGCCAGAGATCAACATGTGTTCAAGTAAGACTCTTCTTTTATTATTACATGTACATGGCACAAGAGCAACCTTTTACACATTGTCACAGAAGCAACTTTTCACTTGGGTATTTAGTGGTTTGTCTTTGTGGGTAACGTTCTGCCTTTATTTAACTTGCAATGACAGCTTGGTTGACCTTTTAATTTCAGAGAAATACATTTATGTGAAATAATGTTTTTCAGCGCCATCATGTTTTTAGCTTTACCATTGGCATTTTTTGAAAGAAACTATATTAAAAGCTCCATTTTTACTGACCATGTGTGTTTTCATGCCAAACGCATTTTAAACATTTGGAAACTCTTTCCACATAACAGAAAAACAGGGTTTGGTGAATTTGGTGGGGAGAAAGTACAGTAGCTTATCTGCACTAACCTCCGCCCAACTGAACACCCTTGAGATAAATTGGAATGCTCATTGTAAAAATTGTTTCAAAATTAGGGATCCCACAGGTCCCACATTTTGCCTAAAATGTAATTAGTGCATTAGTGCTGTTTCATATTCAGGCATGTTTTAAAGATTAAGTGCTATTTGTTTATGGAGCTGGTCTGCTCCTGGATAGTGTGTTTTACTTGGTTAGCATTATGGATTTTAAAAGGACCATTAAAAAACAATTTACATTTTGTCAAAATAGCAGCTAACTTAAAAATTAGCAGTGACTAAAGCAAATGAAACTGACATTTGAGTTTTAGAATTATGTCCAACCATCAAAAGCTTTGTAAAACATCTGGATGCAATGCAGTTCAGTGTGGATTTAATGGAAGTGCAGTATGGTTATGGTTACATATACAGATGAAAATGCCTGAGTGACAGTACTCTGTTTCAACAACCATTCATAACAGAGCTGTGTCTGGTGGTTACATGATTTATTGAAAGCAAGTACCTAACTTCCAATTGAAACTTCCTGACTCTTATTTTCTTAAGAAATTGTGGTTAATCTTTTTGTGGAACCCAGCTGTTGCAATTACTATAATATTTTCTTAAGTCACATTTATTTAAGGTAGAGTCCTAATCAAGTATTGAAGTCTGAATTTAATTGTTTTATAGAATGTGATAAAATGAAAAGAATTGTTAGTAAGGATAATAATAATAATAATAATAATAATAATAATAATAATAATAATAATAATAATAATAATAATAAACCTTTTAAGCAGAGTGATTGTAAGTAAATCTTAACTAATTATTAACTATTATTAAATAGTAATATGTACTCATGATAAAAGAGGGCTCAAACAGAACTCCAAGTTCAGTAAACATCAACAATGTCAGTTTGATGTTGGGCTGATCTAATTAAGCTCAGTTTTTTATGTATTCATTTCAATTTTAGTTCAGGGATGCAGGTTGCCAGAGAATAGGGTTGAAAGTTGGGCATATATTTTGTATAAACATATATTTTAATAACTTTAGCATAGCAGTAAAATATAACATCATGGCTCTGAACTCTGGGTTCAGAGTGCAGGGTCAGCCATTGGGTTGAGAACCCAACAAGATTTGAACCCTCGAACTGCTCAATTAGCATATTTAAATGTAAAATAAAATATTTGCATGGAATAGTGAATTGATGAACAGATAAAAATAAAATGCCGTTGCAGAGAAATTAAGCACATAAGCCACCATTGATCACTTGCCAATCACCGATGGTCTGCAGTAGTGGTCATACGTTTAATGGAAAATCGGAAAGAAGATGCAATTTATATTGCTGAGTAAAGCAAAAGCATAAACCCTAACATCATTCTAACATTAGCTCTCAACATTCCATTACTTAAAGTGGGTATCACTTTCAGTAACCCAATTTTCCTGAACAATACAAATGACAGTAGTAATATTTTATGGTCTCCATTGAAAAAAAAAATACGAAAAAGCTTATTACCAATTTGTGCCCCTCGACTATGCTTTCACTGGCTAGTATCCTAATCATATTTCAGCATTTCCAGCATATGTGCCTGGAAAAAACTTTGGATTTTACAGTAGAGAAAAGCCTAAGGTGTTGGCTGAGTCTTTCATGTAGAAACGGAAAGCAACAGGTTGTGGGAGCCAAGCTCCTGACAGACATGACTGAAACTGGGCCCCTGAAGACCATGTCAGGGCTTCCAGACAGAATTATCTAGACATGCTGCAGACATATCAGGGAAAAAAGGCACTTCCTAGCTCATGTGGAAGGACTTCTTCATTCTCAAGTTTAACTGAACACTGAAATTAAAAGTATATAAATGTATAAATAAGTATACTTCATTTTTATAATATTGTATAATATATAATATTTTATAATATATTTTATAGTGTAAATATTTTATTTTCCTTTATTACTTTGGATTGCTAGAATTTTTACTGTAAGCCCCACTATGTACCTGGAAATCTCAGAGCTACTGGTCTCACTTAAATTAATCCTCTTAAGGAAGACATGCATTTAGGCTATTCTCTGTGCTTGGAACCAAGTGATAAAATGAGCCTTGCTTGTCTTTCCAAACAGTGAGTCTCCCACTGCTTTCACTGTCTTAAAATGGTTTGGTTTGAACTGGTTTTAGCTTGGACTGTTGTCAACTGCTGAAAATGTAACTGTAAAGAATTCAATTCAAATGAATTATAGCAAATTGTGTGTAAAGCATTTTTGTGTCATTGCTGAGTATATTCCTTATGAAGGATTCCTTTCCTGATGCAACCCTACCTATTTATCCAGGCTTGGGACAAGCACTGCAATGCACTGGTTTGTGCTTCTCTACTTGCTTGGGTGGAAATCCTGAGTTTTAAACTGGGGAATTCACAACAATAGAGACTGGTCAGTCAAAATGTCAGTGGTGACCTTTGCAGTGGTCGGTGGTGTAGCTTTGTGTTTTAAGTTCAGACAAAGCCAAGATTCTCAAAAGAGAGACACAGTGAGACATTTGGTGACATCAAGTGATGATGCTTAAATTCTTATAGGGACTAAAAACTGAAAAAAGTGATCAGTTCAATCTTCAGGTCACTCCTCTGTACCACCGTGCAATCGCCCCTCTTTCTTCACATTTGTTCATTTTGACGTTATAGCAATCTGCTGTGCAGCAACTTAATCTTTTGAGAGAATCTTACTGAATGAAATGTCACTATGTCACATACAGATCTTTGCAGAAATCTTAATTTGATGGTATCCCAATTTCAGTGGGGAAATTATAATCCTTCATTACTTTTGACTTAGCTAATTAGTCCACTGCCATGGCCTGTTCTGTTCAGACTAGTATTAAAGATAAATGCTCCTTAGCTGTAAATGATGTTGAAAACACATGCGTGAATCATTATGAGACTTCTTTCCATCACTGCCATTAGAATGTGAACTGGAAGTTGCCACATTAGGGGGACTTGGCTTTATTTTTAAAAACAGGACCTGTATTCACTTACGCTGCAGCTGTGGGTTATTATACTGCAGTGCGCCTGTGTGATCTTATCTTATTGAAAAATGCATAGCAGGTCCATTTCCAAGCAAAAACAAAGACTAAGTTGTGGCAGGCTCACATTGTGTCAGTGACCCTTTCTGAAGAGCTGGTGGATCAGGTGGGGCTTTGAGTCGTCCAACAGACTTCACTTCCTCTAGGAATTATCCAGAGAGCATCATCTCAGCGACCCCTCTTTGTAGGTGTCAAGCCGCATGGGAAATATGGGTCATTTAATCACACACTTTTTGTTGGAGGATGGGCATGAGTAAAATGATGAAGTCCATCAGTGGTGTTTACTTGACAAATGAAAGAACACAGATAAAATGTGGACAACATTATGAGTTTGAGGTTTTTAAGTCACATAAATAAAAAAGTAGTGGGTGGTGTAAGTGCTACACAGCAGTCTGCATTACAGTGGTGCAGATAGTTTTAGAATTTAGTTCAAACCTTTCCTCATTTAGGCAAAAAATGTAAATCAGTTTGGTGGAGAATAAATGACAATAAGTGAAATTTAAAAGTGAATTTACTTTATCCTGGTCTAGGCTTAATGCCACAGTTGGAACAAGGAAACAGCACACACTGAAAATGAATCCATTACACACCAACCCATAGTGACACACTAACATGTCACATTTACTCCAAGGTGGTGTTGACCTTGAAATCCAGCTTTGAAAACTGGGAGAAAGTATTCCACAAAAGCAAAATTCATACAGGGGCAATGAAAAAAACCATGCCACTTATTTAGGGCAATTACCTACCTAAAAAGAAACAGAAGAAAACATGCTAACACTTTAAAGATTATTTAATTTAAAAGATTATTATCAATTAACTGGACAAAGTAACGTAACTCAATGCTCGGTGTACTTAAAAGGAGTCAGCCCACCAAATGTAATCTTTGTGAGAATAGGGAGCAAACTTGTAAAATGATAAAAAGCCAAATTACTAACACTTGTACTTGGGGGATCTGCTCGCTAGTACTGGTCTCCCTGAACAACCTAATCAGGCATGAGTGTGTATTTGAAGATATTTGAGAAAATCAGGTTATTACATGCTTTTCATAGATTATGGGCTTTTCATACCTTTGTCTATAAATATGCAATCTCACGTGTACAAGTCTCTAAAGAATACTGATTTTACCACTTTGCTCTGATATATGATGAGAAACAGGTGTGTGTGTGTGTGTGTGTGTGTGTGTGTGTGTGTGTGTGTGTGTGTGTGTGAGGAGGTTTTTTAAAGCCATAAAAACCATGCATATTTCTGAAATCTGTGTACACATGCTTTCAGTGGGGATTGTATTTACGGTTTTATACAGTATAGCCGTAGGAATGATTGTGAGATTGCAGTCCAGATGGAGCATGGTAGGCTTTAGCTTGTTCATTTTTCCCTGACAGTATCTGTGGTCTGTACACCACTTGATTTCGCCTATTATGAAACCTTTTGATTGGCGGTGTATTGAAAGTGTGGTTCAAAAATATCAAATAGCACTATGGGCCCAAAGTACAGCAAGCAGCTGTACATATAAACATTCATTTATATGCCATATTTTAATAAAAATGTACATTTTAACAAATATATACATTTTAATAATGTGTTTTTATTTGCAAGACAATGATCTTTAGTGTATTTCTAAGGTTTTATGGTTTTTTTTATTAGTTCGTGTTATGAGCAGTGCTTTATTTTGACCAGCTTTATATTAATCAACTTCCTAAAAGTTAAAAAAAAAAACACCTCAAACTAAAAGCATTAACATGATAGTTATATAACTTTGCTACTACATATTTTTAGACACTAAATATTAGTGTGTGTTCACTTAGCTGATCTTGAAAAAATATAAGCAGCGGATTCCTAACCCTGTATTGGTTGGATTGTTTCCGGTTGCTGTCAAATTATCACTTAGTAAAATGCCAGTCTAATTCTGAAAAGCATCATTTATGACATAATTTAGGATCTGCACTGTGGTTGCCTTTGGGCCTGTAGCCTATGAAAACTTCACAGCCAACCCACCTAATGTAATACTTGTAAAAGTTGCGAGGAAACTGTTGTAAGATCTAAATTACAGGAACACTGCAATAATATGTAAAAGTAGTCAAAACCCCAATGAAAATCCAGG
>JAYDZF010000026.1:22133532-22147312 GCA_034509105.1 Microcambeva barbata | reverse complement strand
GCTCAAGGGCACAGTTGCAAACTGGCAGTGGTGGCACTTGAAAGATCAATTTCTTACTCTATGGAATCATTACTTTAATTACTGGTGCGTAATTTAATATTTACTGCATAGTTTAAATAATACAAAATAAACACGTCATGCGTTTTTCACATCTCCCAATCAAACCCAAACCCTTTTTAAATACGTTCAATAATCTTTTTTTCCTTTACACACTTCTTGCTCTGTCTCAGTTAATGCCATCCGATGGTCTATGTACTTATGAACGTATTCAGTTTCTTACACTTCACTGAATAACAGTTTTCTTTTCCCTGTTTTTCTAACCTCAACCTTTTTATTTCTTTGCTTTTCCTAACTGCTTGCCAGTGCTTTGTCATGATGATTGCTTATCTTGTTTGGGCACTAAAGAGGTAAAACTTTCACTTTGCTCATGTGTTCTGTGCTTTATTTTTCCTTTAGTTGTCTAATTCGAATCTTTAGAACTGACTTTCTTACAAATGTAACAATGAAATAGAAATAATTATTTTTGAAGTAATTAAGTAAATATAATTGACAGTAGTTAAAGACTAAGAATTAGACACCTTAGTTCAACTTGCTTATTCTTATTTCTTTTTCTTTACTGCATTGTTTTATTTTGCAGTTAGAAAACATGGCTGTTGTTTCAGTTTAATTCAAGGCACAGTCTTTTAAATAATACATTTTCCATTCCTTATAACCTGATTCTTTTCTTTTCTTTAACATTTCTCCTTTCATAAGTAATTTTACTGTATCTTAATATAAAGAATGATCTAACACTTTAGGATATGGAACACAGTGTGCTGTATTTTTGAATTTATGATATGTATAAATGTTTTCAGTTGAAAAATAAGAATATATATGTTGTTAACCCTTATTGGTGCTGTTACTGGACCACAATATAATCTATAAAATAGATCATATTAGGCTTAATTGCTTATTATGGTGGATAAAGCTTAGTGCAATATAAGCTGATTGTAATATTGTATTATTTACCTTTACAGCACTTGCATTTAAAGGTGATACCTGTTCAAATGACTCAGTTGTTTTGTGTAAATAATCTTTCCATCAGCAGTAGGGTTTTGGCACTTTTTCTAAAGTTTTGTTATACTTTATGATACAATATGTGGCCATAAAGGGATCCACACCAATCATATCACCATTTTCAATTGGAAAATGCACCGGCTGAAATGTAAATGCTGTATTGAATGCTTATACACACAACTATAAAGTAATTCTATCAGTGTTCTATATCCTAAAGTATCCTAAGATTGCACATATATTAAAATATTGTTTTCATTTCAGACTTACACTATATATAAATGCATTTAAATACTACATGCTTTATCAGCATGAAATTTTGAATTGTGTGGGGTTATGAACAAACTGTCTTGGGTCACCATACATTAATCCATAAATTAACTGTATCACATTGCTATACCTCATAATTGCATTTTGTTTAAATCATACCATTCTAACATTTGTCATGTATGTATGTCTTTCTTTGAACTAAAAACGACCTTAACCATAACATTCTTGTCATGCTTGCTCATTGTCATAATCTTCTTTACCATTTGCTTTCACTAATACAGAAAGCTGCTGAGAAACTTAAAGAGGAAGAGAGGAAAAAAATGGCTGAAATGCAAGCCGAGTTAGAGAAACAGAAGCAGCTAGCTGAGGTCCATGCGAAAGCCATTGCCAAAGCAGAGAAAGAAGCACAGGAACTCAAACTCATGATGCAAGAAGAAGTTAGCAAAAGAGAGATTGTTGCTGTGGATGCCAAGAAGCAAAAGAGCAATATTCAGCAAGAATTAAGTGAACTTAAAACCCTTTCAGAGCAGCAAATCAATGCTAAGAGCCAACAGGTGGAGGAGGCCCTTCAGAGTAGAGTCAAAATAGAAGAAGAGATCCATGTTATCAGGCTGCAATTGGAAACAACATTAACACAGAAATCTAATGCAGAGATGGAGCTAAAACAGCTCAGGGAAAATGCCGCGGAGGCTGAGAGACTCCGCAAAACAGCTCAGGAAGAGGCAGAGAAGCTCCGCAAACAGGTGAATGAAGAATCTCTGAAGAAGCGCAAGGCAGAGGAGGAGCTAAAACTAAAGTTTGAAGCAGAAAGAGAGGCTGCTAAACAAAAACAGAAGGCCTTGGAAGACCTTGAACAACTTAAAAAGCAGGCGGAAGAAGCAGACCGGCGCATGAAGCAGGCCGAGGTTGAGAAAGACCGACAGATCAAGCTTGCTCATGAAGTGGCACAGAAAAGTGCTACCGCCGAGCTTGAGAGTAAGCGCATGTCCTTTGTTGACAAGACATCAAAACTTGAAGAATCACTTAAGGAGAAACATGGCGCTGTCATGCAACTGCAAGAGGAAGCAGAACTTCTGAAAAAGCATCAGGCTGAAGCAGACAACGCAAGAGAAGAGGCTGAAAAGGAATTAGAAAAATGGAGACAAAAAGCCAACGAGGCCCTTCGCTTAAGGCTTCAAGCTGAGGAAGAAGCTCACAAAAAGACTCTTGCCCAGGAAGAGGCAGAGAAACAGAAAGAGGAGGCTGAACGAGAGACTAAGAAACGGGCTAAAGCTGAAGAGTCTGCACTGAAGCAAAAGGATATGGCCGAGCAAGAATTGGAAAGGCAGAGGAAACTAGCTGAATATACAGCTCAGCAGAAGCTCTCAGCTGAACAGGAGCTCATCCGTTTAAGGGCCGATTTTGAACATGCAGAACAGCAGAGATCTCTTCTTGAGGATGAGCTTTACCGCTTGAAAAATGAGGTAAATGCTGCTGTACAACAACGGAAACAACTTGAAGATGAACTGGCCAAAGTCAGAAGTGAAATGGACATGCTTATACAGCTCAAATCCAAAGCTGAGAAAGAGAGTATGTCTAATACTGAAAAGAGTAAGCAGCTCATTGAAGCTGAAGCTGCTAAAATGAGGGATCTTGCAGAGGAGGCAGCCAAGCTTCGCGCAATTTCTGAAGAAGCAAAAAGACAAAGGCAGGTAGCCGAGGAAGAAGCTGCAAGACAAAGAGCAGAAGCTGAAAGAATATTAAAGGAAAAGCTCGCTGCAATCAATGAAGCCACTCGCCTTAAAACAGAGGCTGAAATAGCCCTCAAAGAAAAAGAGGCAGAAAATGAGCGCCTCCGAAGACAAGCAGAAGATGAAGCATACCAAAGGAAGGCTCTTGAAGATCAGGCTAGCCAACACAAACAAGACATTGAGGAGAAAATCAACCAGCTTAAAAAATCTTCTGATGTGGAATTAGAAAGACAGAAAACAATCGTAGATGAAACTCTTAAACAAAGGAGAATTGTTGAAGAAGAGATCCGCATTTTAAAACTTAATTTTGAAAAGGCATCGTCTGGCAAACTTGATTTGGAACTTGAATTAAATAAACTCAAAAATATTGCCGATGAAACTCAGAAGAGCAAGAAACAAGCTGAAGAGGAAGCTGAAAAATTCCGTAAACTAGCCTTGGAAGAAGAGAACAGGAGGAGAGAGGCTGAGGAAATGGTGAAAAAGATTGCTGCAGCAGAGCAGGAAGCAGCGCGGCAACGGCAGACTGCCCAGGAGGAGGTAGAGCGTCTCAAAAAGAAGGCAGAAGAAGCCAAAAAACAAAAAGAGGATGCTGACAAAGAAGCTGAGAGGCAAATTTTTGCTGCACAAGAGGCAGCTCAGAGATGTTCTGCTGCTGAATATCAAGTCCAGAGTGTCCTTGTGCAACAAAAGGAGGACAGTCTTGTACAACTGAAGCTGAAAGAAGAGTATGAGAAAGCTAAAAAACTTGCTGAAGAAGCAAATAAGGCCAAAGAAAAGGCTGAAAAGGAAGCTGCCCTTCTTCGTCATCAAGCAGAGGAAGCTGAACATCAGCGCCAAGCTGCCGAAGTTGAAGCTGCGCATCAGGCAAAGGCCCAGGAGGATGCTGAGAGACTAAGAAAGGACGCTGAGATAGAAGCAACTAAACGTGCTCAGGCTGAGACTGCTGCCTTAAGGCAAAAGCAACAAGCTGATATAGAAATGGCAAAGCACAAATCATTGGTAGAGCATACTCTTAAGCAGAAGTCTCAAGTGGAGCAAGAGCTTACCAAAGTAAAACTTCAGCTGGATGAAACTGACAAACAAAAATCTCTTTTGGATGACGAGCTTTATCGCCTTAAAGACGAAGTCAGTGAAGCTGTTAAACAAAAGGCCCAAGTGGAAGATGAACTATTTAAGGTTAAAATTCAAATGGAGGAACTAATTAAACTCAAGTTTAAAATTGAAGAAGAAAACCAGCGTCTAATGAAAAAAGACAAGGACAACACTCAAAAGTTTTTGGCAGAGGAGGCTGAGAACATGAAAAAATTAGCCGAAGACGCTGCTAGACTCAGCGTAGAGGCTCAGGAGGCTGCACGCATGAGACAGGTAGCAGAGTCGGACCTTGCTCAGCAAAGGGCCCTTGCTGAAAAAATGCTCAAGGAAAAGATGCAAGCTATTCAGGAGGCATCAAAACTGAGAGCTGAGGCAGAGATGCTCCAGAGACAAAAAGACCTTGCTCAAGAGCAGGCTCAAAAGCTGCTAGAAGACAAACAGCTAATGCAGCAACGACTTGAAGAAGAAACCGAGGGCTTTCAAAAATCATTAGAAGCTGAGCGCAGAAGACAATTAGAGATAGCTGCCGAAGCAGAGAAACTTAAGCTGCAGGTGTCTCAGCTCAGTGATGCACATACTAGGGCTGAGGAAGAGGCAAGGAAATTTAAAAAGCAGGCAGATGAAATCAGTACCCGCCTTCATGAGACTGAGCTCGCCACAACAGAGAAGATGACTATTGTGGAGAAACTGGAGGTGCAGCGATTAAGCAGCAACAAAGAAGCCGGAGATCTACGCAAAGCAATTGCAGAGCTTGAAAGCGAAAAAGCTAAATTGAAAAAAGAGGCTGAAGATTTGCAGAAAAAGTCTAAAGAGGTATTTAATTAAACATGGTATAAATATGCAGCTTATGTCATTAATCCCCTCCCCAACTAACATTCTTAAATCAAAAAATAAAGTATATTAATGGTCACTGTTATTTAAAAAAAATTATTCAAATGTTTTACAATGTTTAAAAATGTATTTAATTTGTATTTTAATTTTTTTATTTTCCTTTCTAGATTGTTAATGCTAAGCAGGAACAAATTGAACAAGAGAAAACAATCCTTCATCAAACATTTAATCTGGAAAAAGAATTGCTGTTAAAGAAGGAAAAGCAAATTGAAGATGAGAAAAAGAAGCTGGAAAGCCAGTTTGAAGAAGAAGTTAAAAAATCCAGAGCTCTAAAGGATGAACAAGAGCGTCAGCAAAAACAGATGGAGGAGGAGAAAAAGAAACTTCAGGCCACCATGGATGCTGCTCTTAAAAAACAACAAGAAGCTGAGGACGAAATGCAGAAACGACTAAGAGCTATGCAAGAGCTTGAAAAGAAAAAGCTGGATCAGGAGAAACAGCTTGCTGAGGAAAACAAGAAACTACGAGAAAAGCTTGAGCAGCTTGAAGTCGTTCATCAGCAACAAGTATCACGCACTCAGGAAATTGTGAGCCAAACAGTTGGTCTCAATGGCCAAAGTGTCGAAGTTGACAGCAGAAATGGAGACTCTGCCTTACTTTTTGATGGCATCCGTGAAAAGGTGTCTGCAAGTCGTCTGTTAGAAGTAGGCCTCTTGAGCAAAAAGGATTATGACAGCTTAACCAAAGGAAAGATCACAGTGAATGAGCTTTGCCAGAACGAAAAGCTCAAAACATATTTAAAGGGTGGCAACTGTATTGGTGGCTTGCTTGTTCATCCCAACCGTAAAATGCCCTTCTATCAAGCCATGAAAGAAAAGAAAATTGCAACAGGCACTGGTTTAATATTACTTGAAGCACAGGCAGCCTCTGGATACATTGTTGACCCAATCAATAACAAGAAGCTAACTGTAAATGAGGCAGTAAAGGAGGGTCTCATTGGGCCTGAACTTCATAACAAAATGTTATCTGCTGAGAGAGCCGTTACAGGTTATAAGGACCCTTACACAGAGGCAAAGATTTCCCTCTTTGAAGCCATGAAGAAAGGTCTAATTGTTCAAGATCATGCCATCAGACTACTCGAAGCACAGATTGCTACAGGAGGAATCATTGACCCAGTTCATAGCCATCGTGTAACTACTGAAACAGCCTATAAGCAGGGTCTGTTTGATGCAGAGATTAAGAAAGCTCTTGAAGACCCCTCAGATGATACAAAAGGATTCTTTGATCCAAACACCAAAGAAAATCTCACCTATTTGCAGTTAATGAATAGGTGCATTAATGATCCTGAAACAGGACTTCTCCTACTACCAATTTCAGAGAAGGCTGCTTTGAATGACAAAACATTCACTGATGAGGAAACCAAAGACATCTTCAATAAGACAACTGTATCAGTGCCATTTGGAAGATTCAATGGAAAGACTATTACAATCTGGGAAATAATAAATTCGGAGTACTTCACGGAGGACCAAAGAAAAGATTTAATTCGCCAGTACAAAACAGGCAAGATTACAGTGGAAAAGATTATCAAGATTATAATCAGTGTTGCTGAGGAAAAAGAGAAAAAGAACGAGCTTGAATTTGATGGTATTAGAGCACGGGTTCCTGCAACAGAGCTACTTGAATCCAAGGTTATTGACAAAGACCTCTATAACAAGTTACACAAAGGAAATACAACTGTCAAAGAGGTGTCTGAAATGGAGCCTGTGCGTAAAGCCCTAAAAGGTGTGAACTGCATTGCCGGTGTAGTCATTGACTCAACCAAAGAAACAATGTCCTTCTATCAGGCTATGAAAAAAGAGATGATGAGACCAGAGCCTGCTTTATGTATGTTAGAAACACAAGCTGCAACTGGATATATTATTGACCCTGTCAAAAACCAGAAGCTTACAGTAGACGAAGCAGTTAAGGCAGGTCTTGTTGGGCCTGAGTTGCATGAAAAGCTGTTATCTGCAGAGAGAGCTATCACAGGGTACAGAGATCCTTACACTGGAAAAAATGTTTCTTTATTTGAGGCTATGAAAAAGGACCTGATTAACAAAGACCAGGGAATCAGATTCCTTGATGCACAGTTGGCCACAGGAGGCATCATTGACCCTGTTAAAAGCCATCACATTTCACAAGACATTGCCTGTAAGCGAGGTTACTTAGATGATGAAACACTCAAGGTTTTGAGTAACCCAACAGACGACACCAAGGCTTTCTATGATCCAAACACGCAGGAGTTTGTCACCTATATGCAGCTTCAAAAGAGATGTATTACTGACAAAAAGACTGGACTTCTTCTTCTACCCTTGTCTGAACAAGCAATTAAATCTAAAGAAGAACAGAAGTTCACTGAGGCACAGACCAAAGAAGCTATGAACCAGGCAACAGTAGAGGTTCAAAGTGGACCATTCAAAGGAAGAAAAGTTACCATCTGGGAGATTATCAACTCTGAATATCTCACCGAGGAGCAAAGACTTGATTTGCTAAGGCAGTACAGGTCTGGAAAAGTGACAATTGAGAAGATTATAAGAATTTTAATTACAATTGTTGATGAGAAAGAATCTAGCAAACAAGATCAGTTCAATTTCAAAGGTCTTCGTGGACCTGCCCCAACCAAGTCCCTGTTTGACTCTCACATAATTGATAAAGATACATATGACTTGGTTCAACAAGGCAAGAAGACTCCAAATGAAGTCAGCAAAAACAACTCTATTAACAAGTATCTGCAAGGCTCAGAAAGCATTGCTGGAATATACCATGAACCTACAAAGGAGAGACTTAGCATTTATCAGGCAATGAAAAATAAACTTTTGAGACAATACACAGGGATTACTTTGCTTGAAGCCCAAGCTGCTACAGGTTTCATTGTGGATCCTGTCAGAAATCAGTTCCTTACAGTTGATGATGCTGTTAAAGCAGGTCTTGTGGGACCAGAGCTTCATGAAAAACTTCTCACTGCTGAAAAAGCTGTTACTGGCTACAAAGACCCATTCACGGGTAAAATCATCTCTTTATTCCAAGCCATGCAAAAAGAGCTAATACCCAAAGAGCATGCCGTGCCTCTCTTGCAGGCACAGATTTCAACTGGAGGAATTATCGATCCAGTTAAAAGTCATCGTGTCCCTATTGAAGCGGCTTACCAACGGGGATATTTCAGCAAGGAAATGGCGACTAGCATTGCTGAGTCCTCAGACATAAACAAGACCTTTTTTGACCCAGAAACTGATGAAAGTGTGTCATATAAACAGTTAAAAGACAGATGTATGACAGACCCAGAGACAGGCCTAAACATGTTGCGCCTGTCGAAACCACAATCACCAACAGTGGTGGAAAAGACTTACCTCTATACAGAAGAACAAACACAGGGTGACTTATCAAGTACTCCAGTTGACCTCCCAATTGAAGGTCTTGCTCAAGGCTCAATGTCCCTTTGGGATGTCATGAACTCAAACCTGCTCCCAGAAGAAGAAAGGACAAAACTATTGGAGGAATATCGCTCAGGAAAAATTACAAAAGAGCGAATGATAATTATAATCATTGAGATAATGGAGCAGAGAGAAATAATTAGAGGTGAGAACATCAAGACATGCAATATGATCAGACGTCGTGTCACTATCGAAGAACTCTACAGTGCCCGTATCATTGACCTGGAGACCTACAACCTGCTGAAGCAAGAGAAAATTACAATACGTGAGGTCATGGAATTACAACGTGTTAAAGGATATTTGTTTGGTACTGGCAGTGTTTCTGGTGTTGCAATTAATCCCAAAACCAGAACCAGTATTTACCAAGCAATGAAGAGAGGTCTGATGAAACAGGAAGATGCCATTTGCCTTTTGGAAGCGCAGGCGGCCACTGGATTTATCATCGATCCCATTAGAAATGAGATGCTGACTGTTGATGAAGCTGTTCGTAAAGGAGTGGTGGGACCAGAACTTCATGATAAACTTCTATCAGCAGAAAGAGCTGTGACTGGATTTAAGGACCCATACAGTGGCAAAATAATATCCCTCTTCCAGGCAATGAAAAAAGGTCTCGTGTCAGAGGACTATGCCATGAGGCTGCTTCAGGCTCAGGCAGCCACGGGAGGTATCATTGATCCAGAATTTAATTTCCATCTGCCTGCAGATATCGCCACACAACGTGGCTACATCAACAAGGAAACATATGAAAAACTCACAGATGAAATTAAGGGATATGTTGATCCTGTCACTGATGAAAAACTCTCATATGCACAGTTGCTCAAGAGATGCAGACTTGAAACTGATGGTCTGTATCTGATAACTTTAGCTGAACAAAGACCAATGATTAAGGGCCTCAGAAAAGATATTTCACTTGAAGAATTATTACGCACACATATCATTGATGCTAAAACCATTTCAGACCTTAATGAGGGTTTGATAACAGTTGAGGAACTGAACTCCAGACTAAAGGAGTACCTTGAAGGAACGGGATGTATTGCTGGTGTGTTTGTGGAAACAACAAAAGAACGTTATTCCATATATCAAGCAATGAAAAAGAATATGATCAGGCCTGGAACAGCCTTTGAATTGCTGGAGGCTCAAGCAGCTACAGGATACATCATTGACCCGATCAAGAACTTAAAACTAACTGTCAGTGAGGCTGTCAAAATGGGAATTGTGGGGCCAGAATTCAAAGACAAGCTCTTGTCAGCTGAAAGGGCTGTTACTGGCTATAGAGATCCTTACACAGGAAAAACCATCTCTCTATTCCAGGCTATGAAAAAAAGTCTTATTCTAAAGGACCATGGCATTCGTCTTCTTGAAGCTCAGATTGCCACTGGTGGAATCATTGACCCCGAGGAGAGCCACAGATTGCTCGTTGAAGATGCCTACAGCCGAGGACACTTTGATGAAGAGATGAATGAGATTCTCTCTGATCCTTCCGATGATACAAAGGGCTTCTTTGACCCAAACACAGAGGAGAATCTAACCTATCTACAGTTAAAGGACAGATGTATACGAGACCCAGAGACTAATCTTTTGCTTTTGCCACTTAAAGAGAAGAAAAGAGAGAAACAGACATCATCTAAATCCTCTGTTCGTAAGCGCAGAGTTGTTATTGTTGATCCAGAGTCAGGTCGAGAAATGTCTGTTTATGAGGCTTACCGCAAAGGACTTATTGATCATCAAACATACCTTGAACTAGCAGAGCAGGAATGTGAATGGGAGGAAATAACAATTACATCGTCTGATGGTGAGGAAAAGTCGATCATCATTGACAGAAGGTCAGGTCGCCAGTATGACATTGCTGATGCTCTGTCAAGAGGGCTGATTGATCAGACTTCACTTGAGCAGTATCGCTCTGGCAACCTTGCCATCACAGAATTCGCCGACTTGTTGTCTGGAAACATGGGTGGTTTTCGCTCCCGTTCATCATCCTTTGGATCAACATCATCCTATCCGATGAGTCCCATTCCCTCTATCAAAACACCTGCAACCTTATGGAATGATCCAATTGAAGAGACTGGACCTGTGGCAGGAATTCTTGATACAGACACTTTAGAGAAAGTTTCAATCACTGAAGCCATGCACCGTAACTTAGTTGACAGTATTACAGGCCAGAGACTTCTAGAAGCACAAGCGTGCACTGGTGGAATAATTGACCCGACAACTGGAGAAAAGTTTACAGTTGTAGAAGCAACCAGCAAGGGTCTTATTGATAAGATAATGGTTGACAGAATAAACCTAGCACAAAAAGCCTATAATGGTTTTGAGGATCCTAAAACCAAAGTAAAAATGTCTGCTGCTCAAGCCCTTAAGAAAGGATGGCTCTATTATGAGGCTGGTCAGCGTTTTCTGGAGGTGCAGTATCTTACTGGTGGCCTTATTGAACCAGAGGCTGAAGGAAGAGTTTCTCTAGAAGAAGCTATCAAGAGAGGCATTTTAGATGGTCGCACAGCCCAAAAGCTAAGGGATGTGAGTACTTATTCTAAATACATCACATGCCCCAAAACCAAACTGAAGATTTCCTATAAGGATGCAATGGACAAAAGCATGGTGGAAGAGGGAACAGGTCTAAGACTACTGGAAGCCTCCTCACAGTCTAGTAAAGGCCTGTACAGTCCTTACAATGTCAGTGGTTCTGGATCTGCTGTTGGTTCAAGATCTGGGTCTAGGACAGGATCTAGATCAGGCTCAAGAAGAGGAAGTTTTGATCTTGGGTCTGGCTTCAGCATGAATTTCTCCTCCTCATCCTACACATCCTCCAGTTATTCTCGCAAATATTAACACCCACCCCCCACCCCCCATTATTCACTTCTCCAAGAATCTTAACTTAAACTCATAGACACAATCCTACAGCCTATATACATTATTCTGCTTGTTTTGCAATAGAAAGGTGCATTATTAAAGCTACTGGTATGTTCTTATCGGGGACTAGTAGCAGAGTCCCCTCATATATGTAGTTAGGGTGCCCAACAACTATTCAGTATGTGCTTAGCCACACCACTAATCAATCATTTGTTTTATTTTCTGCTACACTGTTTGTTAAATTAAATAAGTTCCCTTTTTTAAATTATGTTAAGCTTATATCCTCACTTAAATCACACAGTGGACTTTATTAGATCTTGTAATATGATGAAAAACATTAATAATGTTATAAAACATTTAAAAGCCATACAGTACTAATACAACCTGCATTTTCTACTAAAATGTGAGGGTTTGTATTGATTGAGTTAATGCACCGACTGCTAACATTAATGCAACATTTGTCTGTTTTTTTTTATGTATGTTTATTGTATGTATTTTGATGGTAACGGAGAATTGTGATTAGCCATCATGGAATGTAGTAGTAATGAGCAAATTGTTAATATAACAGAATGTATGAAAGCAAAGCATTAAATGATATTTCAGATTAACACTGGACTAGGAAAGCACACTTTACCTAACATGACCTTTGTTACATTACACTGCCAAGCCCAATGACATGATATGAAGGGACATACCTCATATGTTAAACCATCAGATAGTAGTTTAATTCAAGTGATCCTGGTGTATTGTTCCAAGAAGACGTCTCCCCTACCTCTGCTCATAACACCTGGAAGAACATAAATGTGATGCTGAACAGTTGGTACTTGTAAGTTATATTAGTATTTTATAACAGTATTTTTAAGAATCTTTTAAAGAAGTGTTTTAATGTAAATATTCTGCAGTATTAGTCAGTACATGAGATGTGTGAGACTCTTTTCTTTGTTTATTTTTTAACAGAGACTTTACAGAACCAAATATGAACCAATGGAGGACAGTATTAAAACAGATGTTTGCCAGCAGTCTTCATCTACAGACATTCAGGTAGGTAATTTTTTTAAAATCCTGTTTAATGAATCTTTAGTCCCATTTTGTTTTAAACATTTGTTTTTTGGTTGCCATTGTTTTGCTTTTCATTACCTTATAATTTACTATTTTGTTTTGGATTTTAGATCTTCAGTGAGGCATTCACCCCCTTCTTCTGTTGCTTCTACTGTATCATTTGCACAGCAAAAATAGAGCCTAGGGTTACCCTGAAGTTTTCTTTGGATATCATACCAGGAACTGACTGTCATGAAATGGGCATTTCCCACCCTCACCATCCACAATTCAGATTTATTTGGTTGAAAAGCACATTTGATGAATTCATAGTGAAGACTGACAATACTAAGACAATACTACATTTTGACATTCAAGTTTTATATCTTTTAACTGTTTTCATTTTCACTTCAACTGTATCATTAGGTTATGTGATTCATTTCAAATGCATTCCCCTTGTCTTAATTCACCCCGTGTGTGCTACTGTATTCTACACTAATTTGAGGTCATCTGTAATACTGAACACAAATACCACCTATAAGGTGTTTTATTACATGTCCTTTTGTTGTTTTTACATTTCCATTAGCAGCAACATTTGTTTTCAGCCAGTGTTTTTTTTTTTTTGCTTTACAAAACCCATGTTTATTTTTTAAGTACTTGACTTGTGTATATCTTCATATATTTCTTTAATTTTATATATATATATTCTGTAATATATTTGATATTTGCTTTGCATGGTTCTCTAACTTATCAGATGTTAAAATTAAGATGAAGTGCATATATGTAATCCCAATAAAAGTGTCAACATTAGAGTAATGTGTGTTAGACTAATATGTATGAAATGAGCTCAACTCTGCATGTGCTATTTTGCTGAAATATAATGGTGGAATGGAATTATTAAATTTCATCTTAAACACCACCTGTTAATGTAAATAAAAGTATTTTGAAAATCAATTTCTTTTTGCATTTATTAAGTCTAGTTAGTTGGTAAACTATATTTCTTGTACTATTTGGTGTGGGGGGAAATCTATATGTGTGTTCTCTGTTTATTTCATGGCCCATTTTCTGTATGGCATGGATATTCAAAGGCATTGAGAGAGAGTCCAATCACAGAAGGACTGGCTCACAGCACTGACAGCCATGCTGGCATTACTGCTATAACACTGCCCATGTCATCATCTTTCCGAGATGGAAATTATGAGGTATGTCCCCAAAAAGGTGATGGAATATCCATAGATAAAAAGACGATTTCCAACAGTACTTTTTATCATCAGTATCAAATCAAATACTAAAATTGGCATCTGCCTGGTTTCTAATAAAATGTTTAATTAATAATAATCAAGTAATTTGTAATAAAATGTAACACAAGGAATGTGTGTATTTCAGGAGGCAGGCAAAATTAAAGGCAGAAAATACGGGTAAGGCAGGTCATGCTTTTGTCCAATAAAACTT
>JAYDZF010000026.1:22028260-22038418 GCA_034509105.1 Microcambeva barbata | reverse complement strand
TGACCATGAGAAGGAATGTGTACTAGGATTAAATGACCATGAGAAGGAATGTGTACTAGGATTAAATGTCAGAAATTGTTTAGAAATGTGGCTAAGGTGTGTGTAAACACATGATTTAAGTAACTGCTTAAGACAGTATTTTCACCATTTCACAGGTACACAGTGTTAATGCTTTCTTTTATACAGATCAGACAGAAAATTCATATAAAACACATACATAATAATCATTTTAAACATTAAACAAGACAAAAAGACCAAGGATAAATATGTGTTTAATTTAATAAATGCTATCACTTTGTAAATACCCAACAAAAAAGGTTTTGATAAGTAAACAAAAATTGGAAGAGTGGCTGAAACATGACTGCTCAAGTGCATTCTACATCCGTTTCTAGGGCACAAACAAATACTTGGAAATTAGATGAAAATGTCTTGTTTTCCCTCCTAAATCAGTCCACAAAAGACTGTTCTTCAAATGCTTTATATTAACCCAAAAGCTGTTTCAGAAAAATAATGCTTTAAATAAGAATGCATACTGTTCTGCACAAAACATACTGAAATCCATCAAGTTTAATTTAGAGGACTCCATAAAAATGTTTTCTATCACCTATAGTCAGATCACTTAAGAAGTTCAACATAAAATAAAAGTAAGGTCGAGGTCCAATTATTTACTATTTACAGTGTAATATTAATAACACAAACTATTATTCATGGGCTACATTGTGTAAAAATTTAATTATTGAAAAAAACCACCTTTTTTATGTTGATATATTACTGCAACAATTACTGGATAAAAGATGATGGTAGCGGTCTTCTTTGTCCTCTTGTCCGATATTTCTTTAAACTCAATTTTTTAATTAGCTATTATCTTATACATTTGTTATGATTCAAAGCAGTCCAGCAATGATTAACAATAACCGAGGGAAATACATGATATTGCTGTACAGTCTTAGTATCTCATTTATTCACATTCATTTTGAAATGCGAAGCATTTCAGAGACTTACATACTCACACTCACATAGTTTCACCTCCCAAAAAGGCGGTGCAGTATTGTGTGTGTGATGTCCTGATGTTACAGAGGTGCTATGCTATTAACACTTTATTTTATTGAACCTATGCTAAGACTATTGTAAAATGAGCAGAACATATTGAGCTTGCATTTTATATCCACAGGGATGCAGAATTACCTACATGACTATTTGACAATCATCTGTGCATATATTACTACATATTTTAAATTTAAAAATATACTGCTCATTCATCACCAGCAGTTTCCTCATGCACACTTAAAGAGGCTCAACCTACAGTCATAACACTTCATGTATAACCCAGAATTGTAATAAAGAACTCGGTTAAAATTTTTCTGTAACGTTATAACATGAAATTATCTGTACCTGCATAAATGTGTTTGTATGAGGGTGTGTGGGAATGTGCCTAATCCTTAGGTCTGTTCAGCTTCTGATATCTCTTTGGAGTTCAAAGCACTGTGGTAGAGATGAGGGTTTAACACAATACCTTTTTATTCGGGATAACATATTCTGAAGAAATGTCATTGAATAAATGTGAATAGCAAAAGGAATTCGATCATTAAATAAACCGACATAAAAAAAATAGAAATACATGCAAGCTCATTAAAAAGACAAGCATCAACAAGCTTTAAATATGGATTATTGCATCACATACCATATGCTATTTTGCATTATTCCCCACACTGTTAAGACTTTTTTTTAAATAAGCATTAATAAACCTCTATAATGATTTATTGTTTCATGCAGCATTGCACAACATCAAAACGTTACACAACACATCAGCAGACAATGTACCAGGTGACGTGCACTTCAGATGGGGCTAATTAATGTATCCATCATGACAAACTGTATGTAAAATATGTGCAAACATAGAGCCGAGTCACGATGTCATAACTGTCTGACACACTCTTCAAACAAAACCTCATTACACATCCGAATTCAGACTGAGGTTTGCCAGGCGCGGGTCTGAGTTGATCTCGTACCTGTAATGGTAGCCTTCCATGTGGTCCCTGCATGCATCACGGATATTATATATCCAGCTTTTAATGCCTTTTCTGTTCAGATAAAGTACTAACAGGAATATAACTCCAATAAGAGCCAACACTATACCCAGAAAGACATAGGAAGTCTCCAGAACACTTTTCATGTCTCCAAGTGAGGTGCACTGCAGTTTAGAAAGATCCAGCTGCAAAAGTTTGCTGTTTCTCAGTTTACGAGGTTCTGCACAAGTCATGTTATGCTTGTCCAGAACATCTGACCTCTTTAACCATTTAACCATGTCCTCGATGTCACAGTCACAAACCCAGCTGTTTCCCTCCAGTTGCAAGTGAAGTTCAGACATCTGGTTGAACTCGAACAACGTCCCATTAGAAAGCTTTTTCAGGGAATTTTCCCGTAGGTTCAAACTATGAAGTGCTTGATTTCTGAAAGTACCGTTATTAATCGAGACTATTACATTGTAACTTAGGTCTAAAGAGGTAAGGTTAGATACGTTGGTAAACATGTCGTCTGGTAAGTCCACAAGGCCGTTGTTGGCCAAGCTGAGATTGGAAAGTTTTGGAACACTGTGCTTTAAAAGATTAGAAACAACCTCGACATACGAGAAATTATACAAAGAGCTATTTAGGTTCAAGACCTCAAGTTTGTTGTTTGGTGAAAAAGCTTCAGGGCTGAAGTTTAGGATTTTGTTGTTGCTCAGGTCAAGCAAGATCAGCCCAGGTAGATTGTGAAACACCCCTGGGGCAACTTGGTCTATTCGGTTTCCAGAAAGGTACAGCTCTGCCAGCAGCTCCAAGTGAACTGGAAAAGATTCCTTTGTTAGGTTGGATATATGGTTTCCAGTTAGAATAAGGGTGGTTATGTTGGCTGGAAGGGGCTGTGGGATGAATGTTAAGTTCTGATTGGTACATTCTACCGTCGTGCCAGTACAAATGCATTTGTGAGGGCATTCCAAAGACACAGTGCCAATGCACACCAGGAAAAGTAGCACACAAGGTGTAGAGACGTACCTCCTGCCCTGGTTCTCTTTCTGCATTTGGAGCGAGCCTCCTGCACGCATTTCTGCTCCTTTCTCCCAAGAGTCAGATCTCTCAATGTAACCAAAAGTACTGGTGCACCGAAATAATCGTTTCCAGAACAATGTCTACAAATCAGACCTTTCTTTGTTCACTTGCATTTGTGGTAGACATTTCTTTATCTTCTCCTTCTTTTCTGTATACTTCTGTATCACGTATACAGAGTAAAGCAAAACAAAGTCACCATGCAAATACCGGTCAACTGACCTGTTTGGACGCGCTCGCATTCACATTTCCACACTGACTCCAGTTCTCTCGTTACTTTGGCCACTGATTCTAGTTATCCAGTCCAGCCAAAAGTTCAATGTCCCCCAGCCGTCTTCTCTTACACCCAGTCCCTCCTTTAATTTACATCTAGTCCACAAGCTCAGCTCTCAAACACTGAACAGCCGTGATGTGTATCCAGAAATCGTTCATCTCCTTGCTGTAGTCGGCATTCTTTGCGGATTTTCATGACCGCGCTCGGGACGCACAACAAAGCGCGCTCGCTCCTTCTGTTTGGATTCCTGTTCTCTCCCTGTGCTCGCGCTCACTAGGTGGACTGTACTACTCAGGCAGCGCGCGGGGGAGCGCGAGGGCAACACCACAACCTTCACGAGCATGCAAAGCAGCTAGTGTCCACGTTAGGTGTACGATTACAGTCTGTGGTTACACCGGTTAGGATCTTGTTGACCCGTTCTATTATTTGTACAGTTTATTAGCGACGGGGATTATAAACCAGAAGACAAACTGATTAACCCGTCTCGTATATGCTGCAAATAGTTCAACCCGTCTCTTATATACTGCTATAATAGGTTCTGGGAATCACACGTCACGGCACAAACCTCTCTGACTCGGTTATTATATTATCTTCATTCTATTTCAATGTAACGCATACAGCTGAGGGATGCTGGGGTTCAACATATATAGTTTTGATATATAATGTAGCTGCAGTATAACCTGCATATGCACTTAAGATCTGCACTAGCTAGGTGGATGAACAAATATAAAATAGCAATCCAATGAGAAGGTCCCCTCCTCGTATGAAGATCATACATATGTGAAAGTATAAATCCCTTTCATCCACAGAACCAAGGTTTTAAATAATTAATGACAGAATTGTACAATCTACAGTCTAAAACAATTTTAACTTATACACCATAACAATGTTAACATAAAATGTAAAAAAAAGACTGCCCAAAGATTCAAAAAATGATCTGTCATAGAATTGGGCTGTATTTGTACCAATAGCATGGGTAACTCGGATCATCTGTGCAGGGACTTCCATGGTTTTGGTGTTCAACACAAAATTATGAGCAAAAAACACTGACCTCTAGACAAGGCCGATGACTGTTGAGTCGTTGATGTGTTATTTAAAGGCATGTACTGATTGTTGCTGAAAGTGAAATATATTTTCAAAGTCAATATTTTTAGCAAATATTTTCTGTACCAGGTGTCTGTGTGTGTGTGTGTGTGTGTGTGTGTGTGTGTGTGTGTGTGTGTGTGTCAATATGTGATAAATCATTATACCTAGGTATGGTAGTCTTAAATCTTAAAGTTTTAAAACATAATTAGGTCTATTTTTTCACAAAAGTAATGAGGTGTATTTGGTTTTAACTATTGATTTATCACTCCCACGCGCCTATTATTTTCAGCAATCGGATTCCTACTGTTACTAACTCTGGCTCAGCTGACCTAGTCTGATTAGCAGACTCATGGCAATAGATTTGCTCTTGCCCTAACGATTGCTTATATTGATCCTGTAACTGTGGAATATCACCACCAGCACAGCTAACTCTGTGTGCAAAACTGGCTTAAAACTTCTCTTATATACGGCTTCAGCAAATTATAAATTATACAAAAGCAACTACTGATATTAAAGCAACTATTGTATCTTTTTAGGGCACAGAACAGATTTATTGGACAAAATATAGGCTGATACATTTAGTAATGACTTTACATTTGTCAGGTTCTTTTAGGCATACATCCCAGAAAGGATGCCAAACATTAGTCAATTCACACTCAGTCTTCACAAAGACAAAAGTAACTAAAAACCCAATTTGCTGAAGTTGTAATTACAGGGGTCACAAACACAGTGTCCGCGGGCACCAGATAGCCCCCAACGACCATATCAGTAGCCCGCAGGCCTATTCTAAATTTGTATTTTGTTTATTAGCTGTTTTCAATAACAATTGAATTCATGTAGAAATTTGAAAATGATGAAATGTTAAAAATAAAATAATTTTAAATATGTGTATTGTACATGAATTTTATACAGAATTAGGGTCAAGGAGAAACATGATTTCCATGTTTTTCTTTACCCTGTATACGCAATACAAAATTATACAGAAAAGTAGGAAAATAAATGTGTCCACCACAAATCCAAGTGAACACATAAAGTTCTGCTTTTTAGATTTTTTTTGTTTTAAATAAGTTTATTTTCGTGCACCAGTACATTTGGTTACATAGGGGCACATTTCCAATACTTTAGCAATCTAACTTTGAACGACAGTGCTAGACTTTCTTAAGTGACAACAGTTTTCTAAAGTAGTCCCCAGCCCATGTGGCTATATTTATCAAATTAGCATGCAATGCTGTCTGACAGCTCAAAGATCATGCACATTCAACAGCAGTTTCCAGTCATGCACTGCATGGACTGAAAATTCTCTGGAATCCCCTGAATCTATTCATGATATTAAATATGCAACATTGCATCAAGAAATCTAATTTTTTTAATGAAATTGTGAAATCATTTTACAAGATTTGGCACAAACTGGTGAGTCACAGCCTACATTTGTTTTCATAGACAAAGAGGGCCACTGGCACCTAAAGATAAAGGTGGCCTTGGAATGATGTCTGAGTGGAGTTTGGCATGATCTTTTTATCAGTGGAATTTATTTACAGTAAAACTCAAACTCCCACTCACTCACTTCTTTAAGCAGTAATTAAATCGTGTGTGTGTGTGTGTGTGTGTGTGTGTGTGTGTGTGTGTGTGTGTGTGTGTGTGTGTCAGGGATGGGTGGCACTGTCACCTCATAGCAAGAAGGCTTAAGGTTCTCACTGTGTCTGTGTGGGTTATGGATCTAACAGAAGGGTGTGAAACATGGCGTTAAAACACAGTATAAACAAACAAGCACACATTGTGTTTAAATTTGGGAGAAAACATTAGCTGGTTTGCACCAATGTAAATGTAATCCAACGGTCTAGTGGAAGAAAGTAGAAACCTCACTCGCTCCACGTCGTAGATGACGTAATTGGGGGGACACGGGGACATTATCAGTGACTCACATATGGAGGGAGAGGTCATTACTCAAAACCTATCGACTTAATGCCACCAGTTTATTTGACTAAAGAATTTCGAGGTCTCCGAACATTTCAGAGTTTATATATTGTATACTATATGTAATATTTTATAGGAAACTCTGCAGTCGTATCTGTCACCACGGGATCTAACCAATAGAAACCCGCGTAGCTTAACTCTGTCTACCAATCAGCTTGTTTCATGTTGTAGAGTCCGCTAAGGTCTGTGCTGACTAGCTTGCATTGGCAGTTGCAGTACAAGACATTTATAATAAGATCAATATTTCTCTAAAATGTCTGTCTTGAGTTTTTACGTGGTGTCTAACGCAAAGCCTGCTTGCTCATTCGTCTAACGGCAGGTAAGACGAAGAATATTTATCTTGCCAGTATGTTTCGGACTGAGGCTTTTACAAGTTTGCCTGCATACTATAATGTGTAATTCTGACTAAATAAATACATTAAATTGTTAGCTACTAGTTTAGTTTGCGTACTATTTAGTTCAGGAGTATAAACAGAAATTACTCTGTTACTTTGCATGATTTAGCTGTTGACAGCAGTCCCCATAAATAGTTTTACAAAAGCCTGCTGACCCTAATGTATGACATTTCAAGATAATAGCCAATTGTGCGAGATAAGAGTTTAAACCTAGTCAAAATAGCAAATATTTAGCTACAGTGAGACAACACGCTAGATTCAGCTGATTTGGGAAAAGTCAATAACCTAGAAAACTTATTTATGTTTTTATGACAGATCTGAGTCAGAAATTATTTAATTTTGATTTAATGTATTTATATATTACATAAAGTAATTATACAATCTTATCCGTTAGTTTAATGATGTGTAGTAACTGGCCATACTGCATGGACTTCTGCAGCCAAAACATCCATTAATGTGCTTTTATAGCTGAATAAAGATTCAAAGTATTGGCACATCTTTATGTTTTTTACAAAATTTCACAACCTTTTTTGTGAATGGGGTTTATACAGATATAACAAACATGCAACACATTTATAATTACTCGGTTGGGTGTTCAAGGGTTTGGTTGAAATACCTGTCTGTCCTGTCTCAAGCTTTTACATAAGCTTTTTAAATAACCTTGAATATTCCATTAATGACTGGAAGCTGCTGGTGACACTGCTATGTATCTGCTCGGTATGAATGTGTGTGATCCAGAAATAAATGTGTTTATTTGTAAATAGTTAAATGTTGAAATGCATCAAACTGTGGCTTGCTGTTGTTTTAGAGCTTCAACGTTATAACAAAAAGCTTGTATAAATAAATATATTGTATGTAATAAATAGTTGTTCTGCAGCAATGGCAGGTAAACAAAACAATTTACAAATTAATCCAAAATTCTGTTTGTTAGTTATAAACTCCATCTTTTAAGCATTAAAAGTTATATAAAGGTTACCCTGGTGGAAAATTGCAAAGAAAGTTAAGGTGTGAGTAGAATTTTTATTAAATGAAAAGGAAAACTTATGCATAATTGTGTTTAGTGGACACTTTTATTCATTTACATTTTCAGTGTCTTTCAGACTCCTTTATCCAAAGTGACTTACATTACAGTTCCAGCATAAAGTCTGTGTAATTAAGGGTTGAGGGCCTTGCCAGTAACCAAGCAGCATTGCGACCCGGCATCCTTCGGGTCACTAGTCCAGTTCCTTAAATGCTAGGCTATGACTGACCCGTCTTCACCCAAAGAGACTGATCAGATTTAAAGTGGTTTGGTTGACAGTCAGTGTTATTTACTTTACTTGTTAATATTTATGTATCATTTGAGTTAACTTGGTCAGGGCATATCAGAAACACTGGTTGAAAAGCAGAATTATGCTCGACAGGTCTAACAAAGAATGTTGTCAAGGTCAAACTTGTTGTCAGTATTTGTTATTTGTTTATAATTTATCGTTTCTTTTTGCAGGTAACATTTACAATTATGGAGGCCTAAAAGATTGCACGTTTCTGAGGGGAAGGGGTGTTTCCCCTCACAGTGGATGGACTGTTTGAATGGATTGCATTTCGGTGGTGGCCAAATTTGATGTATTTTGCACACTTGTACATTAAACTACACCAGGAAAGTATTTTTGATAAACATAATATATTTGTAATATTTTGTACAAAAGAAAAATCCACTAATTTTTGATGCAATAAGGTTTTTTTTACACACTGTGAAGTGGGAGTCACATTTTTTGAGATGGTGGACTGAGGCTAGGTTTTCATTCACCTTGGGGATGCTTGGGTGCAGTGGAATATCAGCACATGCACAATTCTAGCACCCCGTAATTTAAACAAAGGGTATTTGTTTATTTTAATTTAGCAAAACACTTTTTTTCTGATATTCAGATTTAGGGCTTGTGGCTTGACTCACAAATTGTGGTAAATCGTTTGTTGGGAAGTATGCTTATGATTTGAAGTAAATGGTATAAGATGAGTGTGATGATCCCAGAATGTACTCCAAAATGCCGCTCATCACGCCATGCAGAGGAGATCATGGCTGCTCTCACGGGTGGCTCCGAGAGACAACTGCAGGCCTTCCTCTCAGTTTACTGTCACAATGCTGCGTCTCTGAAGGACGAGTTTGGTCGTACAGCACTCCATTTGGCTGCTTCGCTTGGAAAACGGACCCTTCTTGAATGGCTTCTGGACAGCAAGAGTGCTGATCTACTATTGAAAGACAAGGAATCTGGCTGGACAGCTCTACACCGAAGTGCTTTTTATGGGCAAATCCATTGTCTCATTGCCCTCATCAAGGTAAGTTAGATTTTTGGCTTAAGAGTCTTCTTGTGTTTGGTTTTTGACCAGTTGTGGTTTACAATGTCATGCAGTAAATATATGTAATGCGTAATTTGTTTGATGTTTTAGCATGGTGGTTCACTAGCTGTTCCTGACAAAGAGGGACTGTCCGTTCTGGATCTAACTATGAAAGACCGTCCAGCTCATGTTGCCTTTAGAAACAGTGGTACGAGAAACAAACACCATCATTTGTTATGAATATTGTTTTATGAATATTTTAATGAATATTTTATGCTATGCCCTGACACTAGGGGTTACTGTTTCATCCAAATAGACAGGTGACACAGCTGAGACCCCAACTTGGTTCTCAGGAGTGATTGGCTCTCGTATTAGAGTAGTACATTACCCAAGCACCATTATAGGATGTTCCAAAGTAAAAACTTCAAAAACATAACACCGCTCTCTCAAAAAAACAATACAAAATGAAGTTAAGTAACACAACCCGACTGGGCACAGATCCCGGTTGGGGTCTCTGATCTGTCTGGCACCACTTAAGGAATGATTCTATTTTTATTCACAGTTATGTTTCAGTGAATTTAATCTTAGTATATGACGCTTTTAAAATGAGTCTTTTATTTGTTTAAATTACCATCAGATCCCACTGAAGTTTACACCTGGGGGAACAATACAAACTTTAGTCTTGGACACGGAAACCAGGAGAGTAGACACCATCCCGAAATTGTGGATTTGTTTGCCAGGACTGGAGTGTATGTCAAACAGGTAATTCATTCTTATTATCTTGCTCCCTCTGTCTGCTCCATAACACTTAAGTTTCACAACAACCAAGGAGAAGCCCAAGACTTACAAGTGCCTCTTCTACCATGTTTAATCCATGTGTGTGCCTCTGCACACTACTCTTTGCTCAGTCAGTAAGAGTTGCTGATGTACTGGGAAAGAAATCAATCTCCGTCCTGCCTCTGGGCCTGTGTATTGTCAGTGCACGTTCAGGCCAGGGACTCCTCTGAGAGACAAACTTGACAAGTAAAAA
>JAYDZF010000026.1:21942073-21952383 GCA_034509105.1 Microcambeva barbata | reverse complement strand
TCAAAACTGTAACAATAAAGATTGTTTAAAGTAAAGTTAGCCACAGCACTGAAGCTGAGAGAAAAAAAACTTGGTTTTTTATTGCTAAAACTGATTTCTTCCCAGTATGCAGCTATAGCATTCACCATTTATAACTTATTCAGTAATTTGAGCTATAGTAGCTCAGTTGTTGGATCAGACCACACAGGTCAGCCTTTGCTACCCAAGTGTATGTAGTGTACCTTGGAAGCCCATGACCCTGAGGTTTACCAGTGTTCCTTCATTGGATCATTATTTATAGATACTGACCACTGTAGACTGTGAACACCCCACAAGAGCTGCAGTTTTGGAGAAGCTCTGATGTGGTCGTTAAGCCATCCCAATTTGAAAAATACTATTTTTTAAACATTAAGGATAAAATGTTCACTTTCTACCTAATCTATCCCATGATAAAGAAATGATCAGTGTTATAATGTAATACCTGGTCAGAGTATGTCAGCTCAGGTGCTAGGTGGATGGTTGAATGAGAAGGCATGGCTTGTAAGCAATGTTAAATGTGGTTTAGAAACTGTCGGCAGTTGGAAGCTTGTGTTTTTATTAAAATGCATTTCCAAGTGCTGGGAATGTGTACACATGTAATACTATCTAATCTTGTGTCTTGTGGGCAGCTGTCCAACTTTTTTCCATGCTGGGTTCGTTTTTGCATAGCATGCCCTTACATATATGTGTGTTTTAGATCTTACGTCTACATGCAACAGCATGCCTTGTGACATTCATATAGCTTGAGCAATTACATCAATGTTATTGAACACTGTAAATTAGAATGCATGGCTTGCTGGCTGTCAGCAGCTTCAAGGGTGTGTACAAAGGTGAAAAAGCCACTGCTTATACCAAGTTGCATGCAGCCTGAGGTTATCAGTTCCAGCTGCATTTAAGTTGCCTTTTTTCACTCGCTTTTTGATTTAAAAAGAAATTGAGGTGTGGAACATGTGAAATCTAACTTAGGAAGCTGATACCAGGTAAACATTTCTGAGCCATATACTCTACTAACACAATAGAACAGTAGTCAGTTCTAAAAGAGGTGTGCATATTGTAAATTCTAATCTAAATAGTAAGGTTATTTTTTATAATGCATTTAGTATGAGTAGGAATGTACTACAGGATCCATCCAGCAGACAGAAACCACTGGAATATAAACACCACTGGACTGCCATGTACGTTTAATGGAGAAATGAGTTTTATAGAGGATTGAAAATGTTTTAAAGATTTATTATTAAATAACTTTCCTGTCTGGAACATTTTTTCTTGATCCTGGTGAGAGATAGGGTTTGCAGTTACTTTGGGCTGGAAGAGCCGTTAGAAAAACTAAACCTGGAGATCTAAGGAAAGCATTTAGAAACCAATAAATTGTCATGCATTAGCAGTGGCTGTAAATAAAGCATCTTTGAAGGGTCTCAAAAGGAGGAAATTACTTTTGTCAGATAATAGACAGATAAGACAACTCAAATAACACATGTGAAGTTGATTATTGGTTTAATACCTCTACCTGACAAATGAGAAGTGCTAGGAACTATGTGGTGTATTTTTTACGTGTGAATGTTTTACATAGCAGTTTAAATACTTTTACCTGTTAGACTCAGACAAAACTTTACATATAAGCATATACATTTACAAATAATGATAACTAAATAATTATTTTTAGGAATCACAATGAAAAACACTGGCAGCAAATAAAAACTAAATCAAAACAATAATGTGGCCCACAATAGACTCTAACGACCCCTAATGGGAACAGCCAGAAGAAAAGAAATCACTTAGCATTTGCATTTATTAACAGCCAACAGTTTAAACATAGAACAATGTGCAACTCCGTAATAGGATTACATCTTAAAATGTCTACTAAGTAAAGAACCGCTTAACATACTGAATACTTTCTACCAAACCTATGCCTAAAATCTTTCTCAAACAACTAACTAACGTAATAAAAATGGTTCTCGGGCCAGTACTCCCAAAACAAGCAGCTTTTGAATCTGAACATTCCTGTTGTATAAAATTCTAGCACAATCTCATATTTTAGGTTGTTGGTAATCGTTTTGTAATAAATTGACAAGCTATCTGGTATGGAAAAGCAGCTTGGGACAATAATTCACACTTATACAGTGCCATTGTGAGCATTGGCTTACAGCAGGCTTATAGAAATCTAGGTCAATAACTCATGAGTGATTCTAGCAACAATAAACGCCCTACATATCATTAAGAAGACAATGTTTAACAGAATATGCCATAATAATGGATTGTTACACTAATATGACAACGATGTGTTCTACTTTCAACACACAAGAGCATAGAGAGATATTACAGAGAAAATGTTTCCACTACGATTCTTCATACAGGCCTGCTTGATAAATTTGGTCTACACATCATATGAGTAATGCAGCCATTCGTTTTATTTCTGCAGAAAACGTCATTCCATTTAGCTCAATTTAGCTATTATTAACCAATTCACCAAATTTCTTAACATCTATTGATAATTTGATATATTGTGAATTTCCCCATTGTGGGACTAATAAAGGCTTATCTTAATTGTGGGTCCAAAAAGCCCTCGCCTGTTCTGACAGTTTACTGCAAGTAATAATGGTATTTGTGGAAAAACAGGCCTTTTGTGTGTCTGAACTGTAAATGTTACTACTTTTTTTTTTCACTAAACCATGTTCATTATAAGTCATTATAAAAACAATAAAGGAACCCATCTGTGACAAAGTCAGTGACGCACAAACATGAACAGATGCAAAGCATTGTGCTGCTTCAACACTCCAGAAATAAAGTGAATGTGACAGAGCATCATTCTATCTTTATAACGTAAGGCCAAAACACTGTCAAGTCGGGCTTGCGCTGACGGGTGTCACTAGTAAAGATCATGGACTGTTGTTGGAATTAGGCAGGGTCAGAACTGTTGTCTAGAACTAAAGATGAATGTAGAAAAACAAGAGAAAGTACACAGTCTGAAGCCAAAACAGAAGAGAAGAATGGATCTTAGACAGAAACGGTGAGAATAGGAAGCTGTGGTCAAATAATAACAGTTAAAAACACACCAGACAGGGTCATGGGGCAACATTCAGAGTGGATGTGACAAGAGCAAAGTGGAAATTCTCACTATCTTTAGGCCCATCTTACATATAGGTGAGAAAAATTCCATCACATCCTCATCTGAAGACATCTGAGATCTGAGTTCTGTTTTTAGTAGATAACAAAATAGTGATTGTATTCTTTTCCTTTAAACTGGATTACACACCTTCCAAGTATATCATAAGGAATGACATTATGCATATGCATAATGTAATTTATATTCTTATTAAATAACTTATGGAAATTTCGTTAAAATAAACAATATTATATCTGAAACTTGACACCAGACAATCTCTTAATTCATCATTAAATATTAAATGTTTTTTTTCTTCTTACAGTACATTCATATTGTGCTTTGATTTAGCAACAAATAAATTATTTTTGTTTAAAATACTTTCTCAAAGTGTTTGTTAAGGATTCAGCCCAAGTTTAAAGTTGTTTTGTTGCCATTATAAATTCATCATTTTATTAAGCCACAAATAAGACCTTTTAAATGGTACACCTAAACTTAAAACATCAATTAGATGCATTTTGCTTCAAATTGTTACGAGATGTAACCTGGACAGCAAAAAACTAACAAACAAACAAAAAACAAACAACTAAACAAACAAAAAAGACACGATGCTGAAATTGAACTATGGTGATTTTAACTAGAAAGTAAGTGAATAGTCTTCTATGCTAGCATGCTTGGCATGCAGCCAAAAAATATCTGTAGAAGAAAAGATTCACATAAATTACTGACAACTGACTCCTTTCCTTTTCAAAACAGGTTCTGACTGGCCACTATTTTTTTTACAGAGGT
This sequence comes from Microcambeva barbata, assembly GCA_034509105.1. Classification (NCBI taxonomy): domain Eukaryota; kingdom Metazoa; phylum Chordata; class Actinopteri; order Siluriformes; family Trichomycteridae; genus Microcambeva; species Microcambeva barbata. The sequence goes on along the minus strand of JAYDZF010000026.1, from coordinate 21,948,476 downwards.
AATATAAAGATGTATCTTTAGGCAAAAATATGCAATAATACTTGTGTATGCCGAATTCTAAAAAAGTGAGATTCTTGAAACAAAAAAAGTTTTGAAAAGGGGAAGTGATTATTATAGTGCCTAGGGTAAAACTGTCAAGAAAATTAAACACAGACACACAGAGGTTCAATCCTAATTTAGTACATTTTAGAGTTCGACAAACAATGACGAAATGTTGGGATTTTTATTTTTAATATACAATAATATTTAAAACATAATAATATACAACTATATATAGCACCAAATTAATTGGTATATTAATAAAGTGAGAGATTCCGATTTATCAAGTCATTGGGAATTTAAATCTTACTAATTAAAAAAAAATCTTTATTGTTTACATCTCTAACTTTAGTGTTTGCCATGGTTGGTCATCACTAAAATAAAGTGCTGCACATAGCACACTTGCTAGCCAACCAATGGTAACTTGGGATTTTGAATCTCAGACCTACTGCCTAACTTTCCATGCGGGATATAGATTCCCATGTAAACCCATATGGTGCAGATGAAAAGAAAAGGTCAGCTACTGTACATGGAGGGCACAGACTTTAGTCATGGTTCTTTTCAGGAGTGGGGGTCAGCAGCAGTAGTGGTAAAATACGTTCTTGTGATTGAAGAAAAAAAAACTGGGAGAAAAAAATAAAGTGTATAGCACACGGACAAGGGGAGCATGTGTCGAATTAATTAAAGAGAGTTTTGTGCATGTTGCATGTTCTTATGTCATGACATAAGCTGTAACTACCTGTCCTGTTATGACACCAAAGTTTAAAGATGACATTGATAAAGGACAAACATAAAACATACTATAAAGACATGTTTCTTACTCTTCACAGTGAGGCTCACTTAATCCACAAATAAATTCAAATGGAGAAACTGCTAATGATTGTAGACTTCACTACGGTGGATTTATGACTAAACAAACATATACAAAATGCAACAATGACAAGGATTTCATTTAGGTCATATACAAATGCATGACGAATGAATTGTTCATTGTAATTTGTTATGCATATTTCACAAAAGTCTTCCAACAGAATTCTCTATTTACGATATTTAAAATCCGATTTCTAGATGTCAGCAGCAGTGACAGGACCATGACCTTTTAAGCTAACATTGGTACCAGAGACTCAAAGAAAATCAATATACCCTTAGGTAGCATATGTGAGGCAAGATCAGCAATGAAATCTTTAACAGATTCTGGCTTGTTTGAAGTCAGGGGAAAGACTAAGGTTTAACACATGCTCGTGAAGGGGTTAGGGAAGAAGGCAGCTGCTCCTGAACCAACCAAATATTTATGTGTTGCTGAAATACTGCCAGCACTCAGGGCAGTCTGCTCTTGCTGGAAAACGTTGGTTCCTCTCTCACACCAGCACAGCATTCCTGCAACTCATGGCTGTGTCACATCATGCATGATGAACTCTGAGACATTTCACACCGTGATAAACAAAGATTTTACATCAGCAGCTAAATCAGAGCCTCCTGCTGCTCTCACAGTCCTGTCATTATACCAGTGGGGTTTGTCTTAATAAGACCCAGTGTGACAGTTACTAAAATACATTGGTGGTAAAACAGACAAATAATTAGACAAACTAATTAATATGCACTACTGGTTCTACAAACACTCTAATCATGCCGCACTCTAATAGATAAACCATTATTGATTAAACCCTGTAGTCATGATGAACTATGGCTGACCCTGTGCTTTGACACCAGTTACCACACAAGCAGAGATTTGTGCAAAAGGAAATTCGTTATACTGTTCATGTGTTTGTTTATATACAGCAAATAAATACTTCTACTTTTAAACAGTGGACCAATTGGATCAATTGCAGGGCAACATGAGAAAAAAGTAATCTATTAAATTAGGGAATAAAATCAAGTTTCAGGAGGTAAGGTTTAAACCGAGTATAATTCTGTTTTAGTATTAAATTATTTGAAATTTGGTATTTTACTTTCATTCATTTCTATTCTGGTCAAAAACATTTACGAGTGCATGCATCGGTGCATTTTAGTGCTGGTCCAAATCCAAGGTAAACAAGGAAGGTTGCATCAGGAAGGGCTTCTGGCATAAAAACTGTGCCAAAGAAAATCAAAAGTCATTTTTACATATACCTCCAGAGAATGTTGATCAGCAGGGTACTAGTGGAAACTATTCTACTGGTAGACCAAGGAGGAGGAAAGTCTTCTACAGCAGAGATCGAGGTGGAAATGTAGGAATGTAGGAAATTAGAAAAGTAATGTTGAAGTTGGGTACTCTATCTGGTTGTTTGTTTATTAAGATTTTAATGTACTGTTTAACACTCATGGTTACATTCATGATAGGAAATGGTTAGTGCTGACAAATAGCTATCCAATAAAGAAAGAGATGTGATTGGAGCTGACTTTACTGAGCATGTTGTTAAAGTGAATAGAGGTGATGGACAGAAAGGTCAGTTAGTGGATATTTTGCAAAGATGGCTCCCATTTAAACAGATATTTTAATATGGGTTCAGAAACAGGAGCTTTGTTATGAAGGTTAAAGGAAGAAGACAGTGGAGTGGTATTCAGAGAAAAGTCGAGCCAGGTGCTGGGTGCAGGAGAGGGGGAAGTAGAAAACTGGGCAACAAGAAGAAAGTGATGGAGCATCAGCTAAGAAGGTACATGGTGTGATATCTGGACAGAAGAAGGAAAAACAAGGCTTGGTGGTGGATTGAGGAAGTGAAGGGTAGTTTAAAAATATACTGGCTAAAAGAACTTGGATCTCCAGAGATATAAAGAGAACAAACTTAATACAAGGAGATAACGTGTAAGGCAAAGAGGAAAGTGGAAAAAGCTTAAAAAGAGACACAGTGCAAGCTTTCTGAGAAACTAAGGAAGGTGGAAAGACAGAGGAACAGAGCTGGGAAGGATTTACGGCAGGATAGGATGAAGCAGAATGTACTAAAAAGATGAGAAATTGTAATGCGAAAGTTCAAACAAGTATTTTAAGAAGCTGATGAATGATGAAAAATGAAAAAGAAGGTTGAAGGACATAGATGTAGTGAGCCAGAGCATGCTTCAGATTAGCTATCTATAAACAGAAGAGCAGCTGGCCCAGATGACAAATGGAGACACAAGGTAACACCCTGGATGGGGCGCCAGTCCATTGCAGGTACCTACAGGAGGAAACCCACACGGACATGGGGAGAACATGCAAACTCTGGACAGAAATTACCTAGATCGCCCCACCTGGGGATCAAACCCACGACCTTCTCGCTGTGAGGCGACAGTGCTACACACTAAGCCACCGTGCCACCCTGGAGACAACTCATCCACTGGAATAGCAAAAATAAATAAATTCATGCTGGATGTGTCCACACAAGAACTAGAAGAAAAATACCTAATGTAGTAGGCAGCATCAACACGTTGAATTGTTTAAGTCTGTAAAACAGATGCTTTACTGTGTCATATGAAATCCTTCATCAATATGGTGGACTGTCAGGCTTCTGTCATCATTTATTGTTTAGAAAAATAATCAACAGATGACACCTCTATTGTCCTTACATCACATATAAACTCAAGCAAACAAGAGACATTGCTATATAAAGGGATCTATTATCAAACACTTTAATCGGCAGACGTTCTGACATGTACATGTTGTTTAAATGTATTCAATCAATTGTCGAGCACATTTGCAAGTTCACAGCTTTGAATATTTTTGGACATAAGCCCAGCAATGTGAAGCACATTATATTTGTGCATTTGCAATCTGGACATCTGTGTTGAACAGACCAGTTTGAATGATCTATGTGTTATAACAGTGTTGTAGTCCGTCATAGGCAATTGTAGCCTGTGGTTTAAGCTACTGGATGAGTAATCAAATGGTCACTGGTTCAAGCCCCACCACTGCCAGATTGGCACTGTTGGGTCCTTGAGCAAGGCCATTTAAGTAAATGATAAAAATGTATATAGTCGGTTGTGCTGATCTGTGATGATGATACAATTTCATTCATTGCAATTGATTTCCAAGTCCTAACATAATAGATATAGCCTTGATCGGATTAATATTATTTTTCCAGCTTTTTATGCAGATCAATCCCTGCTAGCTAAGGAGGATAAGAACTAGTACACTTATTATGTGACATGCATTACATTTCACATAAAGTTGATGCTTCTTTACACAGACATTTGGAAGGACAAGAGAAGACAATGTTTAGTGGTAAGGATTGCTTTTACAACTATAAAGAGATAATACCCTTTCCAACCTCCTATTCTAAGACAATGCTACTTGCAAACGTGGGCCAAAATTCATCCCCAGATGTGAAAGACTCATTGCCAGTTATCACAAATTATTGATTACAGTTGTTGTAGAGGTATTAGGTTTAGGGGGCGGTTACTTTTTTACATAGGGTCAGGTTGGTATTATTATTAGTGTAATTAATCAGGTTATGGCTTTTCTGCGATATGAATTTAGGTCCACCAGATTTCTCTTTTCTTTTAGTTGTCTAAAAGCTTCCTATTCTGGCTATGGTCACATAAGCTACTCATTTAGATCCTAGCTGTAGCTCTATAGGTTACAAAAAACATGGAAGATTTTGGTCATTTTGTATATCTCTTTTGTTTCTTGCTTTCCATCTGTTTTCTGTTTTGTGGTGAGGCAGGCCTTCGTTCTTGTGTTGCGATAAGGGTCCGTTGGAGCATGACCATAAATTATGCGGCTGTTAAGGCTGCATTAACTTAAAAGATGAAAAGTCTGTGCAACATCTGTACACTTTAAACTTTAGTTCATTTACAAAACTTGATGAGTGATTGACAAACAGTCTGAAACTTGAATCTTTGAATGAATCTAAGCAAGCTGCAAGCAATTTTTTGGCTTCTAATTTTCATCTAAAGTTTACTGTGTATACATAAATCAGCTTGGGTAATACTATTTGGAACTCATCCACACCTTTAAAAGTTAGTAATAGGCACATCTTATGTTCATAATAAGAAAGAGACCAGCAATCATGTCATCGGTGGTACACCAGAACCAGGTCAACTGCACAGCTGTCCAGCTCAGCATCTGCATAGCACCAATGTGCTCCAGTCTTTCGTGCCAGGTTTAGATTCTGCTGATTCTAGATTATCTGATCTGTATCCAGATAAATGCAGTTATAAAATGTGATTTTGTTGCCTTTAGCTTTAGGTAACACTAGTTTTTGAAGCAGTAATAAGCAGGTGATGAGTAGTAACTCTTTGTAGCCTGGAAGAGCTTATTGAGAGGAATGAATGAGAGGACTTTTGATAGCTCACTGTTATTATAATCGAGCATTGACAGGACCACCTTGCAATCCAATTTAAAGTCTGTTTTGACTATGTAAAATTGTCCAGTACTTTGCAACACAATCAGATGTTTTGAGAAAAAGCATACCGTTGTGGTACATGACCAGTTCTGGTAAGAAAACCTAAAATAACCCTGACGATTTTACTAAATGATTGTTAGACTGAACACATACTTGTTCTGTCTCATGACATTCAGAGATGTCACTGTAATCTTAGCACTGAGACTGTAAGCCGAGACTGCAATACAGTGGTCAACCATCGGAGACACATAGCTAATTCAGACAAACCATCTTTTTTTCATTTCCTTTGTGGCAGATGAAGTGCACTGTGGGGTACGTTCAAAGCACTTCAATACCACAGACACAGAAAAGAAAAGGATGCCATCCCAAACCAATACACGTGACTTTTTTCGGCACCATTTTCTATTTTAGGGTCTATTTTAGTTATTGCTAAACACAATATACAGTCATTCCCATCCATTTTGATGAGGCAAATTGAATCAGCTGTTTTATAGAAAAAGCAATGTTGATTGTCAGACATTACATAACTGATACCAAGTCATGATAAATTCTTGAAAAACAGTATTATCTTACAAACTAGACATCCATATCACAAGAACAGCCATATTTGAGGTCTTATTTCTGGGCTCAGTTGTGATTATTTTGATTTTAAGTGGATTCTCCATGTTGACAGAGTGGAACACAGTCCACTAAATTGTTGTGTCTGAGCTCTACACACATTATATTTTGAATCTAGCCTATGATCACCCTTTGGCAGGACATCGCAGCATAAATATAAGTGCATATTGCAGTATTTCTTTTGGCTCTGAATAAAATCTGATGTGGTTAGGTGCTGTCAAATTTGTAATATGCATCAGTTTGTGGAAAAGTCAAACTAGATTATACTTTCTGGGTCTCTACACCAAATTCCAGTGATGAGAAAACAAAATGAAAACAATCTTGTTATGTGTGTTAATGTGGGCAAAATCAAGGAATGTGTTCCTTACTAACTATTATGTTCTGCCAATCAAATCCATAGATGAATTTATGTCTGTAATCTAAAATCTTAAGGTCATTATCAAATTAAT
>JAYDZF010000026.1:21843540-21855135 GCA_034509105.1 Microcambeva barbata | reverse complement strand
TGCCTTGCTCAAGGGCACTTCAGTCATGACCTGTCAGCTCTGGGAATCGAACCGGCAACCTTCTGATCACAAGCCCGAGTCCAATTTATAATCATTGATCTGATTACTTTATATTATTTAAAAATCAGCTTCATTTCATGTGTGTTGTGTTCTTCATCCTTAGTGTTGAGGCATGTTTAAAGACATTTCAGCACCAATGTAAGCTGGATCTGACAAAGCCCAGACCCAAACAGAAAATGATGTTTGGCCTTGTGAGCGATCTAAGTACCATAAAACAGAGAACATGGCCAAAATAAATAAAAAAGTCGCTCATGTGAATATAGTGTAAAACTAAGGATGTAACGAATCACAAATCGATTCAAGAATCGATTTACTTGAGGCACGATTCAAATCTGGATTTGTGTTAAAGGAATCAATATTCATTTTAACCAGCAGAGGGTGCTACTGATCAAGTTGCCAAATGAGAGAGAGCATTTATTATTTATATAATTAAAAGTATCGCATATTTCTTTTTATCTTTGAGAAATAAATGAATAAATAAATAAATAGGACACCATCGTAGTCGGCCTTCGTTTCACTTTGTTAAAAAAAAGTAAATAATTAACTAATGAGAAAAATTCTAACGTGAACCCAGTATGGTGAATCATGGGTGGCGTCGTTACATCAATACGTAAAGCAATGAGGCATGATGGGATTTGTATTTTGCTGATCCAACAAGAACAGTTCTCACTAACCTGCAGCTCTGTAAAGAATCTTGGGCTCAAAGAAGATGCACGGATTCTTATCAGCAATACAGGACAAGAGCAGACCCTTAGCCTGGATTGGGCCTCTGGGCACGACCACCTGAAAAGAGAGACCAGAATGTCATGTTACAGACGGGTCGATGAGAAACATGCTGCACTGCTCAATGATCATTGAAATGAACCAAAAGGTCTTTCCTAGTTCAAAGCCATATAAAAAGCACTGATCGTAAAAAAAAGAAGCTTTTTGTGTAATAAAAATCAAAGATTTACCAGCAAACAAGATACTCTCGAGTAGCTGAACACAAATCCTACAGGAAATGTGAAAAACTCCACCTCAGCACGCTTGAACCATAACCAATCTGCTTCATTCTAGCCTTTCCCAGGAATTTATGAATGGAACAGCAGTTCTGTCCAATAGAGGTTCTTGGTCTCATATGAATGCAGTTTTGAAACTTTATTTAACAAGTTCGAATTGCAGGTTTTTGGACTGAAAAACCAACGTAGACACAGGGAGAACATGCAAACTCCACAAATAAATAGATCTAACAGCAGGGGTTCTGAAACATGGACAAGGTGTTTTTGAGACAGTACTGACTGTCCTAAGTTTTATTCAGTGGGAACCAAACACTGGCAGATAAATACAACTATGGCTATCATCTTGGCTAGAAAATGGATCATCTTTAAACATCAAAGCAGAGGGTCAATATGCTTCTTTTACTAGTGTGTATGATGTTTAGTGTTCGGGTGTAGAGTTTAACTGTAGTATTTAAAGTAATTTGTCAGGGGTTGATGGGCGTGTGGTTATGCATGTCCCCCCGATGAGATTGGGAGTTCAGCAAGCAGAAGAGATTCAAAATGTGGGATTGGAAATGACTAGACTCGGAGATGATGATGATGATAGGGAGCCCAGAAAAGCAAAGCTCTACAAGACTTTGGATTGGACACAGAGGCTACAATGTCAAATAACTAAGCTTGGGAAGCATAAAGGAATCTCAGAAAGCAAAATGAATGAAACCCACAGGAGGCAGGTTTTGGTTCTCTTAACCGAGCTAGCTAAGACCCTGTGGAATGCCACAAAGCATCGACTGGATTGGTTCATCTGTAGTATGTGGTGGTTCAAAGAATGTCTTTTTTTGGGGGTGGGGGGTTCTTTTTAAGGCTGTGCTGGATGTAGATACATAGAGGAGAATTTGTTCTGTGCTGGATGTTCTAGGTTTACATTAAGCTAGCTGTGCTGTGTTTTGTACCTTCTATGTATTCCATCATTCAGTTTCTGGGAATGATTTCATGACCACAGTGAATGGTGTTGCTTTTCTGTAAAGCTAAGAAATGTAAGATCTTTAAAAATGAGGTTTAGAATAGAATTGAAGTGTACATGAGCGCTTTCGAGAAGTAGCATAATGTTTTAAAATGTCCATGCTATGAAGAATAAAAATATAAATGGTATACGTAGTGTACAAGAGTGAGCCTCCAATGTAAGCATAGCAGATAAGGCAACGCTGGAGAATATTACCAAACTATTATTTAAGTCAAATGGATTCATTTGCAAATTCAGGCTTGTCAGGGACAATATACACAGAAGAAGATGATAATTAACATGCTAGCATGTTGCGCAACCTCATCTCATGGTTTCAATGGTATGATTGCTGACAAGTGTGTCAGCTTAATCAGTGAAAATGTTAACCTGACAATATCTTAGAATCCTCTCTTCTAGGCTATCAGCATGATGTTCCAAATCTAACTGGTGGGTAGGGTTGGCCCGAACACCCTTTTTTAAGCTCTGGACTGACTGGTAGCACATATTCAAAGCCTTGTGGGGGTTTTAGGGGGGCAGTTAAAATAGAAACACACAAAAAAGAACACTTTAAATAAATACAAAACACAAAATAGCACAGATCTCACCATTAAAGTAGCAACAGAGTTTAAAAAGTGCACTCAAAGCACCACTCTTACTCTTCACTTTTACTCATATGTTTTGTACTTGAACAGCGAGGCCGAGTAAATTATAAATCCTTTTGGATGTTCCGTTTTGGGTTACCACAGGAGAGTTTTTACGCCGGATACTCTTCCTGACACATAAATCCCTATTGACTAGGGTGGCACCCAGCCGACCTGGGACAAGGCAGGGTTTGGAACCGAGGAGTTCAGACTCTTGGCGCTGGTGAGCTAGCGGAAAATCCAGCTGCTCCACTTGGGTGCTTTTTCAATTAGACAATTACATTTCGAATCCCCGGATTTTTTGTCCTTCACTGCCATGGTGATTAGATTTGTTTTTACACAATATTATTTATGACCTGCCCTGTGTTTTATGAACTGCTAAGAACTTTCTGTTATTCGGATAAATGATGGTATAACCATAGTTGTACAGAGGTTTATTTCTGTGGCTCGGAGAAGCTAAGTTGATCGAGTATAGACTCTGTTTAATTGTCTATCCCAGAAATCCTACAATTTTTAAAGCTGAGGTGCTACAAAAACATTCGGTGACTTCTGGTGTGCACACAAGTCCATAATAACAACATGGGAAATGATATACCATGTTATTACACTGGCATTTATTGGGGAAAAAATGTCCCCACAAGTTGCCCTGGAATTACAGCCATAACTTCCCCTACTTTATATTGTAACTTTGTCCAATTTTCCTTTATTTCCCCTGCATCTTTAAAAATCCATTAACTGAACTTAAGCAAAACTAAAAAGACTTATTATTAGGCGGTGAGCAAGACGGTCCTGGTTCTGTGGGGTGTTCCGGGTCCCTTCTGGGTGGACTTTGCATGTTCTCTCAGCGTCTGCATGGGTTTTCTCCAGGAGCTCTGGTTTCCTTCGACAGTCCAAAAGCATGCAGCAAATGATTCATTAGAAAGGTGCCAAGACCGGATAAATAGGGAGGGCTGTGTCAGGAAAGGGCATCCGGTGTAAAAACTGTGCCAAATCAATAATGCGGAACTATCCGCTGTACACTAAAACAGTAGGAGCTAAAATAAGATTAATATTATTTTTTTATGTTATTATTATTGTTATTATTATAGGCAGAAATAAAAACCGTTCATCTCTCAGTCAGCTTTGGAAAGGCTTACTTTAAGGCCAGGACAGTGGGCAAAAAAAGCTTCGGGACTCTGAGAGTGGTAGAGGGAGCCGTGGCCCACACAGCCCCATGGTGCCCGGATGGTCAGGTTCCCACAGTCGAAATGGTTTCCAGAACGGTAGCGGTACTTGGCAGCTTCGTTTACGATCTGTAAAAGACACACAAGTAAAGTACAGCAGTTATTAACTCAGAAGGTTTTGTGGTGCAGAAGTGCTAATAGCCCCAGAGATCTAACACGGGTGCCTCGATTACACAAGCATCAGCCACAACGCTAAGAAATTATCTTTTATGTCCTTAACAAGACAAAGCCACCCAATATAAACAGAGATCTCTCATTAAAGCTTGCCGACAGGGAAAGCTCGTACCTAAGCAGAACAGTCTCTATATGTAGACGTGTACAAGTCTGTATGCTCTTGTAGGGTAGAATCAATCAAGTGGTCAAAGAAAACTTGATTGAACAGTGGTAAACCGGTGACAGGGTCATGGGTGACCAAGGCTCATTGATGGACGTGAGGAGTGAGAGCTCACGTCATTCAACAGCTACTGTAGCTCAAACTACTCAATTCAGGTCACTTACCTGGGGAACAAGACACCAGGATGCACAGGTAGACGGCAGAGACGATGTGATGCTTTGGGTAACGTTTACAGACGGCTTTATCCAAGGCAACTTACAATCTGAGTGACGGGGTTAATGGTTAGGGAAACTGTCTTCCCTGATTGTTGAGGCCTTTCAGCAGGATAATGCAGTGCAGCAATGCAACATTTAATTAGGGATGGTTTAGGGAGCTCAACAAAGAGGATGAGGTGTTGACTTGGCCTCCAAACATCCCAGATTTCAATCCAGCCAACAGCCCAACATGTCTGATCCATGGAGGCCCCAACTCACAGCTAAGAGGTTTTAAAGGATCTGCTTACATCTTGAAGCAAGTTACCACAGCAAATCTTTAGGGGCCTAGTGGAGTCCATGCTTCGGTCGGTCAGTTGTTTTGGCAAGGTGGTCATAATGGCATACCATTGTGGGTATATACACATAACACTTGTGTATTTACAGTTTGGTAATGTTTCTGCCAAATGCTGAAAATGTATATTTAAATGTAAAGTGAAGAAATATCTTTATATAATAAGTTCGTCAGCTTGGTAAAGTTTGGATGGGGGAGAGAAGTTCCTTCCATCACTTGGGTGTGAGTACAGATAAGCCCCGATGCTCATCTTCCACGAGTCCTGGCTAAAGGATCCAAGTCGAGCAAGAGTAGTAGCTCCGAGGTTACAGTGCGGGGTTTGATTAGACCCCGAAGGTGCCTTGGTGATGGTCTATTTGACTTTTGTAGGAAAGCATGAAGGTTTTAAGCTAGAACATGGCAGCCAGCTAATGCTTCGTTTGGTTTCTAAACGTAAAACACAAACACTGTGTGAGGGAATGACTCTCAGGTCCACTCACCACCAAAAACTGCCCAACAGGGACAAGAAATGAATTTCTGGCATGTACTGGTTGTGAAAAATCACATGACAACAACTCCTCCATATTCTTCATATCTCTGGGCTGCAAGACAGGGTGGTAATAAAACAAATCATCCAAGCACGACTGCATTTGGAACGAACCTTCATCAGATTGGCCAAAAGTGTGTGGGAAAGTGCGTTATGGTCTGATGAGAACAAAATTGAATTTTCCTTGTCAACGTTTCCAATCTGACAGATCTGAAGTGCTTTTGTACATTTTGGGGGCGAAGCATGCCAAGTCGAGATGTAACGTGCTGATAGGCTCCTAGTCAAAGAGACCAAGGGTTTAAGGGTGTGCATATTTAAGCACTCACATTACTCTCATTTTTGTTATTTTCATTTCCTCCAAAAAGATTTCAGTAAAGGTTACATTACAGGTTCTGATATGGGTCAACCATGGTCTCGTTTTTTACTGTCACAGGAGTCTGTGCTCTTTCTTCTAACCGCACATCATCCTCAGGGCCTGGCGAGATCCGCGGGCTTGAATACTCCTCCTCCGAACAAGCGTGCAGGCACCAAGCACTTCTTTACACCATTGAGTGATTTTTCCAGAGCACAGAAAGACACTGTGCTCTTTCTGTATTCTTCCATGTCAGCCAAATATGCTAAATGCAGTGTAGCAAGAAAGCAGGGTGGTCAGTATAATTCCATGTCATGGTAGCTCAGTGGTCAAGGTGCTGGAGGACTAATCACAGTTTTGTGGGTGCACTGTTCGGCCAGTTGCTTAAAATGATTTGTTTGTTTGTTTATTAGGATTTTAATGTCCTGTAGAACATTACTGACAGAAACTGCAGTTACTCATTACACAATATTTATGAACCCGCATGTTTTTGGACTGTGGGAGGAAACCGAAGCTCAAAAGGACAGCCACGCAGACACAGGGAGAACATCCGGGAAACCCTTACTGAGATTAGACTGTGCTGCCCACCAAAGGCTGTGCTAACATAGTCAAAGAACTTACCATGACTTCACCACAAAACAAAAGGGAAAAAAATCTTACTTGATCAAAAGCAGGAAAGATGTAATCAGCAAACTGAATCTCTGCGATGGCTGTTGCTCCTGCAGCTGCTACTCCAATTCCAAATCCCACAATGCCCTGTTCACACAGCGGAGTGTTGAAAACACGATCTTTACCTTTAAAAAAAGAATATAAGGGAAACAAACGTGTTCAATAATGCGGATCAGGATCCATCGTGGCGACCCCCGATGGGAGCAGCCGAGAGGAATCATCATCACTGTAATACAAAGGCAAAGAACAGGGGGGAAAATTGTCTTAAACAAAACCAGACTGTGTAGAGGTCAGGTCAGATTTTAAGTGTGTTTAGAGACGAGAAAAGATCTGTACAATCCTAGCGGAGTCGTTCGCTACCACAAAAACATGAGTTGTTTTCCATAACTAGCCCATAAACGCTGTAACAAACCACAAGAATAAGACTAGATATGGCCAGGGATTCTAATTTTAACATGCCAGTTGGCCAGCTGCTTGTCTATCTACTGTTAGTGTTGGCCCACATACCCACTGATCCTGTGGACCGATCCAAAAGCAGCGAGTTGCATAATGTAGCCCATATATTACTTAAATGACCATTTAAAACCACACAGAAAGTGGTAAAATCCCACAAGAAAAAGTATTGAACATATAAACAGCTGAAGGGAGAAAAAAAAAGGCGATTTGATGAGAGCAAAACTAAGAAGGCGAGTGATTTAAAGAATAATGTGATGTTTCCTGGCTGGTTAGCGCGATGGATTTCACAAAGAGGACATTTGTGTGGAATGGAAGGAGAAAGAAGAGATCACGGGTTTGAATGTGGAATGCAGGTGGACGTCAGTAGCCGTGTGAGTGTGCACGTGTCACTTGTGCAGGTAGCCGTTCGTACGGCATCTCTCCCGTCCGGAGGAGACGACGTGGAAAATAATGATCCCCTGCAATAGGTCACCAACTCTGACGTCAATGAAAACAAAAGGCGAGAGAGAGAGAGAGAGAGAGGGCGAGAGAAGAAAGCAGGCGAGGGTACCCAGTTCATGTTTATTTTAACCGCAAGTTGCTAAGCAATCCATGAATCACATCCGTGTTTGTCTGACAATGTAAAAAAAAGGTTTAAAGAATAATTAATTAATGACTAAACAACAGAACTTAAAACAATGCAGTGTTATAGATAATGAAATGGATGGATAAGTAGGAACGAACTTTTATGATTTTGAGCAATTGGGTGTCTTTGTTCACAGGCCCCAATGTAAATCTGTAATATTCAGTCATGACTGCAAGTGGCTGCTAAATGCCAGAAATGTAAATGGACATGATCATGTGACTCGACAGTGACTAAAGTAAAGCTTTAGCTGTTATGTGTATACGTCAACACTTCTTTCATGTTACTACAATCATTTATGTTACAAGCTAATAACAAGGAAGAATAAATTTTAACTTCTTGTTCTTTTAAATGTGACCTGTGATCTATACCAAACTCCCCACTACACTGACAAGGATCAGTTAATTGCCCCAAAAAATAAAAAGAAGAAATCCTGTCGTCTACATACACAAAGGTGGACAGTAAAATGTAATTTTTTTGCAACTTCTTTGGAAACTCGGAGGTTGTGACCCTGGAGCACAGAGGGTTAAGTTGTAGTGGGCCAGATGTTTACATTGCAACTACAGAGCAAGACATCATACTCGTTGTCTACAGTGTGATATCAAAAATAAAGTATAAAAGTGCTGCCATCTAGTGTCCAAATGTGGTCATCACGATCAACAAACTATAGAACTGCTGAAAAAAGAACTAAAAACGAAAACTTACCGTATTTGTCTCTTAGACCAACCGTGCATCGAAACACTCCACCAAAAGCCACGTCTTCCCCAAAAATAACTGTAGAGCACACAAAAAACTTGTATTTATTTTAAATGTATTACATGAAGCTGAAGTCTTCTTGCTTTACATCATTTAGCAGGAAAGTAAAAAAACTGAGTGCACAGGTAGTGAAGTGGTTTAATACTTTTTTAAAATTTTATTTTCATTGCACTTCACCAACACAAGATTTCAGTTGAATTGTTCAGATAACTGGTCAAAGTAAATGCAAAAAAAATATTATAACTTTTTATCATAGAATAACATATCCACTGAACAGCAATGAACAACATTTAGTAGCACATTAAGCAATCAAAACAAGACAAAAAGTAGAAGAGATGTGTTGTTTGTACCTGCTGTGGGGTCGCTGGCGAGGATGTTGTCCAAAGCGCTGGTTATGGACTGGAACAGGTTCATCTTGGTGGTGGGGCCTGGAGTAAAAGTAAACATGTCAACTTACAAAAAAAGCATTTCGTTATTAGGGACAAAGAAGGAAGCAGGATAGTAAACTAAAGAGAACCATGCTGATGGCAAAACAAAGCTTACAGGGATCAAACCGACAGTAAAAACAGTCACGGCACCACATTGTCAAGAGCAAACACTGAGTTTAGACACACTCAGAACGCAAACTAGTGTCATGAGTTTAAAATGCAGACCAGGGCCTGTATTTATTAAGGGTATTTATTATTTATTAAGAGTGCAATTTAGGTTCTTAACTGCTGAGAATTTGTGAAATTAAATCATACTCAAACCTAACAATAATAGCTATTTATCCACCCTCTCAAGTCTAAGAATTAGTCATATTACCCCAAGAGATTTAGGAGCTGCCTGTAGAGGATGGCACTGAGTCGTGAGAGACGTGAAAGAGCAGAAGGATGTCCCAGCTATGTTTATTGATGAGCTTCCATTCCTCAATAAACTCCACTAATAATAGTATAAATTATTGCCTCCAGTTTGGTTTTCATGGACACTCCCATTGTCCATTTAAATAATCACAGATATTTCTAAGATATTTCTATATTCTTATATAAGAGATTCCCTTCAGTGATTGGTCATTTCTATAGACTGGCATGTAACGTTCCGTTTACTGAGCATACTCCAAGTGTTGCCAGATTGGGCAGTTTTCCACCAACTGGGTGAATTTTGTTTGACATTGGCGGGGAACACACACTATGATGGGTGACTTGGCGGCTTGTCCTGCATTGTTTGGTGTGGGTTTTTATTCTGTTTGGCAGATGCTTTTCGGCGGGGAAACAGTGTTGCAATCTGGCAACCCTGCAGAGTAGTAGATTCAGCTCTTGGACCGACACTGAACATTCAATCCTACAGTGTGAGTAAGACGCTTGATATGTAACTTTTATATACAGCTTTCAGCGAAGATTTTAGACCATAAGCCGACTCTTTGCAGTGCTCTCAGGAGTAATCCGAAATACAGCCCCAGATTTGCTGTGGCCACTCCTAAATACAGTGACTGCCAAAAAAAAGTTTTGTAAGACTAGACCAAAGTTTAATCAGACCGCTCTTAAATCTGACTCTTCCTTTTACAAAACACATCTGTATTGTGTTCATAATCTTCCCCAAGTGACTCTTTATTTAATAAAGTTAATGCATTTTGAATTTAAGCATTTAAATTATGCTTTAAAAACATCAGCTCTCATGATGGATCCCGATTGGTTAAGAGTTAGTACGTGAATTAATGTGAACGCCACTGTTGGCAAGTTTTAACTATAAATGTGAGTAAAATGGATTTAAACAAGGAGGATTTGCTTAGCAATTGGACCTAATGCCATTACACCCAGATTGTGTATATTAAACCGTTTAAAACAAACATTTTGGCATGGACACGGTTACATTACGTATTTTCATCTTTAAGGGCTGTATTACAGTAACAATTATGAAAAGTGCCCATAACAGGTGAACTGGCGAACGCAAGCAAGGTGGTTAAGGGCACCTACGTTATAAACTGTGGTAAATAAAACGGAATGTTCCTTTCTATTGTCAGAATTTACAGTATTTACTCACACAATGCAGAATATGAAAAATTACAAACATCGAGCTGTTTACACAACATTGTGAGAATTCACCTTACAGCAAAACTGATGTAAAGTACAGTAGCATGCTAGCTAACTAGTAAACTCAAAAAACGAAGTCACAAATAGCCCCTACCTGCCTATGCAAGCGCACTACACAAAGCAGGTAAACCCACTATGCTCTTTACGATAAAGTGCACTATCAAGTCTACTAGCGTGTATTTGTGATGAAGCCAGTCACCAAGAACATTTAGCTCACCGTGCTCAGTAGGGACGGGGTCAGGCTGAAAGGTGAAGTGTGCAGCATTTCTTTTTATCAGTTTCTGTGTGGCGCAGCAGCTCGGAGACACTCTGAGGAGTGACAGTCCGACATTACTGCTCACTCCGGTCTGTACTTCACTCACGCCGGCTTTGAGAGCCGCACTCCTCAGCAACAACCGTGCTGCAGACGCCATTGTAGAATACGCGGACCTGGGAAATGGGCACTACGTCATCAAACGAGCCGAGCTGATTGGTTAAAAATAAAGGCGGCTCTTGAAGTACAAGTGGTTATAGGGCGGCGAAATGACCAATGAATGTGAGTAAGAGAATGTCATTCCCTTGTCGTGCCTCACTCACTCACTTACTCCCTCAATTTCGTATATGCTTATCCAATCAGGGTCGCGGGAGATGGTGGCGCCTACACGAGTTTAGCAAAGTTTAAGCTTTTCTAAGTATGACGTGTACATAAAATATATGTACAAATACCAAAATAGAAACGCATTTACCATGCATCCCTGGTGGTCTAGTGGCTAGGATTCGGCGCTCTCACCGCCGCGGCCCGGGTTCGATTCCCGGTCAGGGAATGATATATCGTTTTTCACTAGAAGAGGAGACATTTTATTAATTCATCGTTCTTTAAGTATCTGTAGAGGACCAATCTCATCATTATAAAGCCCTGAAACACCAAGAGATAAGCAAAGATACCCTCATCCACCTTGTAAATATTTTTTTAATATTTGCACTACGTTTTACCTTTTTACTCTTTACCTTATTTTATTTAATTTATTGTAATTAACATTTGTCTTTGTAACTGTGGTTTTGCAATACGAATGCCCTTATTTGTCTTGCCAATAAAGCTTCTTTTGAGTTTGAGGACAGTTTTCAGGTCATGACTTTTTGTTCGCATATGCGTTTAACCTACTGTAACAGCTTGTTTTATTATTGTATTCAAAATTATCCAATTTCATCTCAACTAAGATTTCTATAAAAGCGACAGCGTTAGCTAACATTACCAAACAACTTGGAACAACTACCAACTACACTAGCTTGAGAAGTTTATTGTGTGTTGTCGTGGCCGAGTGGTTAAGGCGATGGACTAGAAATCCATTGGGGTCTCCCCGCGCAGGTTCGAATCCTGCCGA
>JAYDZF010000026.1:21511480-21523272 GCA_034509105.1 Microcambeva barbata | reverse complement strand
TACAACTGGCTCATGCAATTTTCTAGCTTTATCTATGATTAACTAATCTACGTGAAGGACCATATGAACCATACATCTTTAGCCAACAAGATGTTTCAGTTAACCATCATGGTGTGCAGTTACACTCAGGCAGGTCACAAAGTTGTTTTATATAAATCTGCTTCACTGTGAAGAAACAATACAATCATTCACGTTACTTCATGGACTTCCTTGATTGGTTAATGTCTGGCTAATGGGATTATTGGTTGAGACAGCCATGGGAAGTGCGTTTGTCAGTGTACTCTCAGTGTTGTCATAAGCCTGGATAAAAATATGCAATTTCCGATCAATTACTCGAGGTCACCTCCAAGTGATCAAATGAAAGCCTTGGGCAACCACCTGGCGTGGTAGTTGAATTTTTCATGGACTCATGGTTTCACATTATATTAATGTGGATTAAATAAAGGGGGATAAAACGCTGCCATGGAAGCAACGTGTTTAAATCATATTTAGCGAGTCGGAAAATGACGTAATAGTTTTACGTAAGAAACTGATGTGTTCTGTTACACTGCCCTCTGGTGGATAGTTGACATTCTTACGGCCAGTGGAAAAAAAAACATTGGTCACACAGTCATTTAACGTGGCGACAAACATAACGATAATACATTTTAAACATGGTTGTTTAAAATAAAAAGGCAATTTTGCAATGTGTTTATACCTGCAAAACTAGGGAAGGGAATCATAGACATTTTTTAAAAGACTGCTGTAGCTATTTTCAAAAAGATTATACTATGTATTTTTTTTACTTATTTAAATATTATATATATATATATATATAATATTGATGGGCAAAACACCAATAATGAACTTGACAACAAATGCCACCAAAACTCAGTTTCAATACTTTCCAAATTCACTGTATATAATCTTATTTCAACTAATACATTTGAATACATATCATGATACACATTTTGAAGTATACATGCTATGCATTTTTGCCCTAAAAGCGTTTTATGAGTAATGCACTACATGGTATATTCTCTTTATTGTATACCACTAAACTAAAACTGATTTTAAAACTGTTTTACCATTGCCATATGATGCACAAATTTGAAGAAGGGAACTGTACACTTGCTCCTATTAACCCTCACTTTACCCCAGCGTAGTTTTCAGATTTTGTTTAATAAGTAAACATATTGTTAGTGTAAGAGGACTAATTCATCACTCATTGGGGACAGGTATACCAATACACTTTTGTAATTGTAAATATAATCACTTTTAATTTGCACAATGCATCTTAGCACTGCAAACTGAAAGTTCATAGATGCATAAAATTATTTAAAACTTTTTGGAAAGATTTCAGATGTTTCACAATAATTCATATTAATATTTGTGTTATGAGCATAATGCATGTGTTTATTTTCCTGTTTATATGCTTACATGCAATTTTATTCAAATGTATTTGCATTTTGTAAAGAACAAACCATTTAAAATTTAAATTGGATTTTTGTGACATCGAAATAATTTACCATTGATTCCCACCTTTAAAATGTGCTTCAATCTTTGCAATCCAATTTAAACATATTGTTCAAAATGATGGTGCACATAATTTTGCACAATCAGGGATGTGGATGTAGTCAGAAGCCATCCCTCACAACACACTGTTTGAAAGAGCCTAAGTTGAAAAGGAATTCAACATTTAGCATAATAAGGACCAAAAACACCTTCACCTCAACAAAAAATGTCTTCATAATTGATCTCACACTTGAAAATCAGTGTGGTGACCTGAAGAAGGATGTGCTCTGGAGATATCCTCACAACTTGACGGACCAAAAGAACATTTCCAAAAAAATATCTGGGGGTAAAGATTGCCAAGTTAAGATGTGACGTGGAATGCTTTCACAAAAACCAAAGCCATTAGCCACTGTTTGTTTAAGGGTGAGTACATTTATGTAACTACATTATTGCAAGCATTAAGTTATTTTCTTCTAAAAGGCCGGGTGACCAGTGACCAAGTGGGTAGACCTGTCACATAAACGTCCTTAGTCTGATACCCCGGCTGGCTGATCTGGGTTATTTCTGTGTAGTGTATTTATATTCCTGCTGTGTGTATGTAAGTTTCCTCCCATAGTTAAAAAAAAACATGAATCAATACAAACTCATGAACATTTGTCAGCCACCATGTGACCTTTTTTGTGAAACAAATTGTGTGCACACCAAATGCTGGCATTACGGTTCTATGCTGAATATAATGTTAAGATTGTCAGATACCCAAGTAGGGAGAAAACATCTATGATTTCAACCAACTTCAATAACCTTAAAGTGCTTCTTAATCACATGATGTAAAAATTTTAGTCTATATAAAGAGCTCATTAGGTTTTCGAACACTCACTGAATTACCATACATGTACCTAAACACTTGGATGCATAAACCTAGACATGATGGTGTCTGCATTCTAACATGGAGGTGTAAACTGTTTACCCACTGTTCTGAATAAACGTCTGTAATTGTCCCAGAAATTGTTTTGCGTTTAGATAAACGACAAAGAAACGTTTAAAAAAAACCACCGTGTTTATTACAGACCAACGTGCCTGAAAGTCAGGTCTGGTAAAAATGGCTTCGTTACGAAGCATACATACACAAAAATGTGAAGCAGAGAAAAACGAACTCCATACAGGAATCCAAAAAAAGCACCAGTGTCTGTTGGTAAAGTCTCCGCTCCCCACACACTTGATCTCCGATTACAAACGTGTGCATTCCTTCAGAAAACACCCCGAAAGAAACGGAACTCGAAAGTCCGGATTCGAAAACGCTGTGGAGAATTAAACAAACCGGGAGAGCTTGTGCGTACCGGTGCTAGTGGCCCATCCCAGTGATTGTAAACAAAGACATCATAAACACGCTGATCGCTACTAAGAGCACATGCTAGCAAAACTCACTTGCTACCCCCAAACACGGTGCGTGTGTTTTGTCCATTTGGTCAAATAGCCTGCAAACAGGTATACAGCTGCAAAATAACACAATATGTGTGGAGTTGAAGACCGACATTTAAAAATTTGTGTCAATAAGAAAACATACCAGGTCATTATTGGCTAGTAGATCAGACTGCGTAGTATCGTGTTTTAACATAAACACTATGAGCTAACAGTCGACGTCGATTTTTCATTTCATTTGACGTCATAGAAAATATTTAAATAAAGTCGTGTTCTTTACAAAACGGCGTCCTTTTAGTAGTGTTAGCTGGTAAATTCGCTGGCTAGACTGCTAAGGACGTGACCCGATGTAAATCAGCGTCGTGTAAAGAAACGTGCTTTCGGCTGGCTCGGGTTCAGTCAATCTGTTTGGAGAAATCATGCTGTGCTTCCGACGAGAACTGAATCCTCCTAACCGCTTCTTTAATCAGATTTCCAGACAGTATCAGTTCCTGTAAAAGCTGATGCGGATCATCTTCACCGCCTGTAACGTCCAGTCCTTTCCGCTTCCACGTTGCAAAACTGTCCCATTCCTGGTCGCTGGAGCCGGGGATGTTGTACGGACTGGCTCGGCTGCGAGCGTTTCTGCCACCGCGAAGCCGCATACAGCAGCCATTTCTTTTCTGGGCAGTCGTGCTGGTTTGTGTTATGTTACTGTTGCTGCTGCTGTGGAGACGCGACATGCTTTGCTGTGTAGCGCTATTGTTGTGCAGCTGAAGCACCTCGCCGATTTTAGTCACCAGAGCGTCCACCTCTTTCGAATCGACGGTCACAGATTGCTCCAAAAAGATGTAATTTTCTTTTCGACAAGGCATATTTGAGCAGATCTTGAGCGCTGACTAAATTATTCAGTCGATGAAACAGAGCGCTGTAGAACCGGCGTCCACCGTCACCACGCTGCTCAACGGAAAGACGCCGCTAGGATTGGTTTGTAAACAATAAATGACGCAACTCTTAGATTGTACCATCTTTACGAGGGGAGGACACATAGTCGGCGTTTTTAAAACGCTTTAAAACGTTTGTATAATAATGACCATACATATAAAAGTGTTTATTTATATTATTTTATATCTCAAAACACCCCGTATGAACGTAACCGATAGTAATAAGTACGTTTTAGAGTAATGCTAAAATGAAAAACCCACCAAAATTAACGAAATGAAACATCCCGACGTTTTAAACCCAAATAGCGTTACATAGAAAGATCTGTAGGGTGCATTAACACACTCCATAGATTGTCCTCGATTCATTAGATGATCTGCTCAGATTCCCTTCGTTTTACTTTCCAAGACCAAATAACATGAACATTAATCATTATATTTTCATTATATTACTGAAATAAACCTAAAAGTTTAGTGTATATTGTTAATTTTGCTAGACTGTTAGCTGCACACTGTCTTTGTAATGCAAGTTGTTATACCAGTCCCAGATAAAATGAATCTAAGAATAATTTAAATACAGTTGAATTATTGATAAAATAATAATAAAACAAAAAATTAACAACATTGATGCAATGATACTTGAATCTTTGTGTCTATGTAGCATGTTACAGCACAGTTTGTTTTTGAGTTTCCAATACTATAGGTCTAGCAGTAGGTTTTAAGATCAGCAGGATTTTGTATAAGTTGCATAATATTGACTTGGCAGTAATAACTGTGAATTGGCAGTTATTAAACACTTGCTTTGCATTTAGTCACATCTGTTGCTTGGGATAGAAGTCTGCGTAATGCTGTAAACATTAGTACACTACTAACATTACTACATTTCACATGAAGAAACCTATTATTAAACATTATTTTAAAGTCCTCAAACCAACATGCCATTTTCTTACCTTTAATTTTATTTGAAAAACAATAATTAAATATGCAATCCAAATAATTAAAACGTTTGTTTGTGACAAATATTGGTCATATAAGCATTGCTTTGAAAAGACTAATGACATTAGCAATTGTATTAACTGTCAAATTATTAATTAAAACATTTTATTTTACATAATGTAATGACAGCAATTTACATTTATTTAGCTTGCTCCATACAACAATATGTTGTTGATTATATTTAGTAACATGAAGCACTAACCACGGTTGAACATTTTTAATATTTTTAAAGTGTTCAAGCTTACTCTGAAACAGATACTACCAATGCCACCACTTTTACCACTTCCTCTTCCGGTTAGACAAACAAGACACATTTCTCAGAAACATTATCAGAAGTCACACATTATCTAATTTCTCTTTATTTCACTACATGTTCTCCTGCATCTGCCACAAATTAAGCTGTTCTAGATTAGTTAGTATTTTTAAATGACTGCAATAAATGGGTTTACAATGATTACCCCAAGTAGCAAAAGATTTATGCATCATAAATCTGATGCAAAGGGAAGAAAACAGTCCATTATAAGGCAAACACAAACCTACATTCACACCTAGGGCAATTTTAGTAGCTCCAATAAACCTGATTGCATGTCGTTGGGTTGGAGAAAACCAGAACCAAAAGTAATTAACGTAGACATGGGGGAGTATACAACCTCTAAACAGCAAGGACCCAGACCACTCAAGCTGAAAACCTGTAACATTGCTGTGAGGTGACAGTGTCCATGCCACCCTGTACATAAAGCCATGTTAAATTTATTGATGAATTCCTTATATATACCTTCACTCTAACTAATGAGACTACATCTTGATATGTAATCTTATTTATGATTTAGTCTTTTAAAAGACTAGTTTATATAAGACACAACCATGATTTACAATGTGGCTAAATGTGGTGACAGTTTGTGGACACTGAAAGAAAATCTCCACATATCATCTTACTCATCTTTATATTGGGCTTGGGGATATTGTTAGACTCTGGCCCAGTTAATATTAACATTTTGCACAGTCATTGGGTGTAAAAGGAAGTATGGCAGTTGATGTGTGTGATGCAATTTTCACCTGGCTCTAGCCTTTCTTAAGAGCTACAAACCAATGTTTACATAAATAGATTTATACAATAAGTGGGTAGTTAGATTGATTGATTGATTGATGGATGGATTGATTATTTGAAGACATACCCATGGTGAGTACCTCACTGATTATAAATGCAGAAACTAAGTTGCTGAAGTCTTGAATGTTCAGTCTGAATCAATCAAAAATGGTCCACCTAAAAACGTCAAAAAAAAAATTCCCTAACTGCAAACCATTAAAAAAAATTAAAACATAAGTTTACGGGACAGAACATGAACCTCAATGATTTTACTACTTCAAAAACATTTGAATTTTTATATGATAGATCTGTATCACGCCTACTGTTTGATTTAGCTCTCAGATACAGCCACGTTCCTAGAAGATTACAAAGACATAATACGTTGAATAAGCAGAACATCTATCAAACATTCACTGATCACAGTGAAGTCTGTTTAGACCTTTCTAATCATTTATACTCATTATGTAATGCTATCATAAATCATAAGACAGATCTGCAGTGGAACTATGTGTTCATTTCAGGTCATCTAGAGATGTCCCAGCTTGTTATGATGTCATAACATATGCACATCTATGTCAATTTTACATTATTCAACACAGTGAAAGAGTGAACACATTAATGCATTTTATTTGATTTATGTCACTTGGATGACTTAAAAACTTAAAAACATGATACAGGGTGTGGTAAGTGTAGATTAACAGTGCAAATAAGTAAAACGTGATGAGCATTGACCAGACAACTTTACATCTTCAAGCCTGATTTTCAGAGCATTTCAGCATTCAGTGTTAACAGGGATTGCTTTATGATTTTAAAGGAGAGCAAAGCAAATGAATGCCTATAAATAAAGGAAATAATCCATGAGGATGTATGAAAAGTACACTAGGGAACATACCACATCTGGAATGTTGATTTGCTTGCTTATTCCTAATATGTGCCTTACTACAAAAAGGAAGAAAACTGGTTCTTACTATTTGTTGTCACAGTGCCAGGTGTAGTCTATTCCTGAACACAACAACCCATCATAAGTAATGCATTACATGTTTGTCTGGGCAACAGCAGTGAAAAGTATTCTGAACATTTTGTTCAATCCCCTACAAAGTGCTTGGTTTAGTTACATCTTTTTGTATCTTATTATTGTACCAACATTGAAACATCAGATTTTAATATTGTTTTATTAGTTTCTTTTATGCCATTACAAAAAGTGCTGGACAACATAAGGTGATCTGATAAAAAAGTAATATGGTCAGATGTGGTTCATAGAGGGTTGATAGAGTTCATGTTCATGCACTGACTATGCCAAAGCACTCCTTACAGTTGCTACACCCCCCTCGGGGATGTTTCATGAGTTCCAAGAATTTTGGGCCATGTGCAAATTGAATCTCCATGGCCCCCCTTCCCCTTTCAATGCAATGCAAACTTTTTAGTCTAGTCCCTCCTTCTAGGGGGCCTGAATAATTAGTTCCACTACTTTCCCCATTGTGATGCTTCAATTCTTGAATCCAAGTCTCCAAGTAGAGTGTGGGACAGATCTGCATAGAATAAAATAGATTTAAAAAAATTATGCCCCACCATTTCTAGCCATTCTTTTACAGCTTAATCACAACAGTTTTCTTACCCTGTCCCTAACCAACAGAAAATGAAAAGTCTGCTTTATTCTTTATTAATCAAAGTCTACTAGTCTGTAAAGGCTTCAAGGTCAATACTAAGGCTTAGGAATTCCAGCACACCCCAGTGTACCCTTATCTACAAATGGAAAACACTTGGCCAACTTAACAAATTCTGACCATGAATGCATCAAAGACTGATCCAGAAATTCAGAACTCAAACTAAATCTAAAGAACTGCCGACTTCACTTGACTCAGTTAAGGTCAGTGTACACAGTAACACAATAAGGGCAAAATGTTGTCCATGGGAGAGGCACAAACAACTGCTGAACAAAAAGACCAAGCTTGTTTTTCATTTGCTTAAACACATCTGAATGACCTCTGAGAATGTTTACAATCGACATGGTAGTCTGATGATTGGGGTCTGATCTGAAAATGGAACTCGACTCAATCTAAAAACTTTATTTAATAAGTAAAAAACATATAGTACTTGTAAAGGTAAATCCTAAATAGTACAACATTGTTTTTTTTCTCTTTTTTCTCTTTTAAATGTTTCATTAGGTAGTTCTGCAGTGGAAAAGTGTGTTCATTTCAGGTCATCTAGATGTCCCATGTTGTCATGATGTCATAATAAATGCACATATGTATGTACATTATACATTATTCAGTACTGTAAAGGGGTATTAATGCATTTTTATTTGATTTCATTTGATGATACAGACTGTGGTCGATAAAAAGCAAGAATCACTAGAAATAAACCTTTTGAATAAGTACAGCAATTCTTATACAGTAACATTAGTTCAGTGTATTTTATTACTTCTACAGCACAACATGTACTTATTATTATTACACATAGCTCCTACTTTGTCAAATACTGAAATCATATATGGTGTTATTATGTTCAAATAAATTTCATTTAGAAAATATTTAGGTCAGATTCTTTGTCTTGAACAGAACCTAAGAAGACTGAATTGTGTTTGCTCATTCAGACAGGGATGGTAGGGACATGGTGGAAGGCATTAGGGGTGGAGTTGACATTTGTTCCAGTCAGTTACGATTTCTTAGAAACAGAGCTCCTCCTCCTCCATGCTGTGTTTGTGTTGTAGACAGCAGGAGCACGTGTTCACCAGTGCACCGAGTGCCCTTAGCAGGAGGTTCTGTTTACCACAAAGCCTCCCCTCTCTCGTGTAGGCATTGGTCCACTCTAAACACTGGCTGTTCCAAGCACTGCTATTTAAAGAAGACTGCAATCAGCAACCTCCCTGCTTGCTCCACAATTTCAATGTCTCTTACTATTCCTGCTCTGAACTCATGCCAATGCAAAATGTCTTATACACACAATGCAAGCAGTGGTTTATAAACATTGTTTCTGAGAACAAGGCCTCATCAAGAATGCAGAATTGTACTTGTAACTTGTATTCAGTGACAGGGTTTAAAGAACCGCTGACATTCTTCAGTCTGGCTCACCATATACAGCAGGGTTTTTCAAATGACCAACTTATTGTGTAGTATATTTTTACTCTAATCAACACAAAGAATGATAATGTAAGATGTGGTGTTGATATCACAGCTTAGCATTGAGCACAAGGTGTCTGCATGTTTTTGGACTCTTGGAGGCTATTCAAACCCAACACTGTTACTGGTATAGAATGTAAACTATTCACAGTATTGATTTGAAAACACAATACTTACATATTTCTATTTGTAGCTCATGACAGCCTTATAAAACATGTAAATCTAAAATCATCTGACGTCAAGAACCTTAATCCAGCACTTCCTTCCCCTTAAAGGTTGACTTATTCTCAAGTTTATCAAGTGATTATGAAATTCCTCTTAAGGGTATTCATATATACTCTTACTAGTTTGTGCTTGTTAGGTATTTGTCTGGCATCTTGGGTTAATTAACCTTTTAATGGATTGATAAACCAAAATGAATGGTTATTCTCCTGGTGAGTGACCACTATTACGATTTGGCATAGTTTTTACACTGGATGCCCTTAAATCCTCCATACTTGTCTGGACTTCGGACTAGCACAACAAGTCACTGGTCTATGCATCCTAGTGGCTATGTACCAATAGGACATGTTTTTGGACTGTGGAAAGACACTGGAGCACTGGAAACCCATGCAGAAATGGGGAGAACATCCAAACTTCACCCAGACTACCCTGCCAGGGGATCAAACCCAGGACCTCAATGCAGTCTGAAGACAACGCTACCCACTTAACCATGATGCTGACTGCCTTTCAGGTAAATACTGATCTTTTTCCTGGCATTATATAATATTGTGAACAATTACATATTCAGTTTCCTGTTATGTTTACTAAGCACTTTGGGAATAGCAAATAGTTCAATTACAGAACATAATAGTTGAGATAACAAGACTGTAAAGACAAATGTGTCTAATACAAGTGTATGTAAACCCACATGCATTTTTACATGCGTTGATATAAATTACAAACTCTGAATTAAGAAAGCTTTATTTCTTTATTGCAAGCATATTTTTGTAGAATTGGTTTTGTAGAAGGAGAAGCTCCTTATAGGGTGTTTGAGTAGTATTAAGATCTTTGTTTACAGCACTAACACCAAAAATATGTACTGTATGCTTGCCACTCATAGAAAAACTGAGGATATGATTCATATCAGTAACATGATACTCGAGCATGCTTGTGTATGACACTGCTGCATGTAGTAAATTACACTCAGTACTTCCTAGAAGTACACTTTGGGTGTGGTTAGTAATAGTAATCACCAAACTGAACTTTCCACTGTTGTTTGTTTACATTCTTTATTTTAACCCTGAATAATCATATTTCATTATGTCAGTGACATAAAATAGATGTTCAATTCACATTCAATTCTTCAAGATCTTCCAACCGCTGTTCCACTTTCACTTAGTTCCCACAGAGCCCAGCCCCCACTTTCTATAACTTCTTTCCTCTTACTTCTAAGGACAAGAAAACATTCCTGAGCCACTCCCTAAGTTTACAGCCCAGTGCCTCTGAGTTTTAAGGTGTTGTCATACATATGCAGGAAATCTCACAAGCCACCTGGCAGCAAAGCCTAACTTGCGAAATACAAGGTTGCACCATCCATATCAAGCCAACACGGATGTGTGATGTCAATGAAGTGAAAATGCAAAGTTATGTTTTTTTTTAAGTTTTATATCGCTGTTCTGTAGAAAATAAGTTATGTTTACTTTTTAGGCTTCCTATAAGCATATCTGCCCGTTTAGTTAAAGGGTTTGACAAAAGGCTTGGTGTTGTCTTCAACAAAGACTACACTAAACTTGACATCTTCAAGTTGGCTAACATAATGAATTTAGTTCATGATTTAAGTTAAAGACACTTGCAACCCCTTGTGAATCTTCTGAATTAAGCTTTTACATTTTTAGGGCAAATAAAATATTTGAGGATTTTAAGTAAATGTACCCAGAGGTATAAATCAAGCTCAACAATGCCAGTAATTACTGTAAATGTTTTGGAGTAGTAACTGTTATGAAAATAAAGTAAGACATGTAAATAATTTGTGGTGTCTGAATACCCCCATCATTTTGTGAGCATACCAATTGTTTTATTCATCTTTATTAATAATAAAGTGATTTTATGTACAATTTATGTTTATTTGAAGTTGACTTATTATTGAAAGAAAAAAATCAGCATTTGATTTTAATTTATTTAGAAAATGTGCTATATTCAGAAAACAGGTACTGTAATGTGTTATTCTATTGTTGGAAACTGCAAGCACATAACAAAAGGGGCGCAATATATAGGGTTTATGTATTTTTATGTATTTTGACGTATTTGGTTGAGGGTTTTAAAGTGCATTCTACTTTTAGACTTTAAAAACTTCTGATACCTTTCTGTGTGGAGTTTGCATGTCTGTGTGGGTTAACTACTGTTTCTCACAGTTTAAAAACATGTAGCCAAGTTAACTGGATATACTAAATTTTCTATGAAACGTTTAATAAAAAGAAACACATCAGGTCAATTCGTCTAATAACTGCATGGCTTTCATATGACCAGTAGAGGGCAATATTCACCTAGTGTCATTATTTTCACAATGACGTTTACAACTCGATTAACCAAAGTTTATTTAATACGGAATTTAATACAACTTACCTACATTTATTAATACGTGTATATTACAAATAGTTTGATCAGTGCACTGGTGTGTAGCACTGTCGAATGTCCTGGGTTTGATCCCTGGGTGGGGCGATCTAGGTCCTTTCTATATAGAGTTCTGTGCATGTTCTCCGTGTCCACGTGGGTTTC
>JAYDZF010000026.1:21449788-21464185 GCA_034509105.1 Microcambeva barbata | reverse complement strand
TTGCTCAATTATTGTTAACGTTCAGTGAACCACTTGTCACTTCTTGTGTTTATTTTCGTGACAAAACATAGTTTGGGAGACTGGACAGACTCCTCTGCGAATTCTTCTGAGTAGATGGTGTAGTATGAAACCGACTGTCTCTGATCAGTCATGTAGTGGGAAAACCACAATGACTTGTCCTAAGTGCAAGAGGTTGTTATGTACTGTGAACTGTACAACGTGAAAGTCGTGTAGTGTGAACTCTGAACTAGACATTGCAATCCAAACATCATCATGTGCCGTAAAATTCATGACGATTATGGTAGAGGATTCATTTGATGTAACACTGTAAATTTCTCTTGTGTTATAATTGATTTCATATAGCACCACAGTTCAGCCTTCAATGATCATTTGCATACAGTTTCACAGCTCCCCCTTCCAAGAACGTCAAAGGCGAGAAAACAAACTGCTTAGCTGGTTTAAAGATTTAAAGGCTCCAGAAATCAATGAAGTAAATATGCAAAATCTCTTTGGTTTAAACTTGACTGAAAATCAACAGTGTTGACTTAAAGCCTCTGAGATGTGATAAAACTTGTACATGTACATGTAATAATCTGAAAAGATAGATTCTGGGGTGGAGGGAGGGTTTATAAAGACATTGGCCAAACTTTTGCCACAACATAACATGTTAATATTTTGTATACCTGTTAACAATGCATGAGGGCATAAGTACTGTACACAAATTGTAGTTCATAAACTGTAGTTCGTCATCTCACACAAATAAACCTTATACACAATTTGATTACCAATTTCTTTTTCCCAGGCCTTGCTCTCTTAGATTCTAAAATGTGCTTTTAAGTGCAGCAGGATAGACAGGTCATAGTATTTTACCTGACATTTCTACCAGATGCAAAAGTAGTGGGAGGCATTTAACCTACATGCACCCCCTCTTCAAAAGAAAAGAAAATAAGATGTGGTCTCCTTAATGGAGCTTCAGCCTGTAGCTGTATGAGAATCAGATCTATTGAAATTTGCATCATATTGCATTTTATTTAGTATTTAATTTTTGTTTAGCATATTTATCATTTCTCACTCACACATCCTTTCATAATAACATTTCCCCAAATCTTTACTGTTATATTTTTATAGTGTGCATCACTATATATTTATTGCTGAATTCTACTTTAACTCTAACTTTAAGCATTATATTTATAAAGAAAAATATAACTGCAAAAGACACAAGTATTCAAAGAGACATTATAGAAACAGACCACTGTCTACATTCATAAAAGTTTCTTGTGTCTACTCATAAATACATATTACAAAACTTCATACTACAACTTCTCGCTGAGGACTATTTTTCTGATAATTTTCTCATATGGTGCCCACTGTCTATCACATCATAAACATGCTTAGAGGAGACAGGAGGCAATTTTCTCAGTCTGGTCAGAGCCTTTACCCTGTGCAGCCAGTCCATTCTGGACTGATTAGCAGATAACTGATTTAAGAATGAAAAGCAGCCCTGACAAACAGCTATATCCAGTTCTGGCACTTCACAAACACTAAGAAATGCCATGCTGTTATAGATTAAATTGTACAGTTTTTTTAGAGGGTCATTTTCTTTACATTATCAAAATCTGACATCGTAGCACAAGTGTGTATGCTTTTTAAATCCACTGTGAGATCTGCTTGATATGCAAATCGAATTTGATTTAAGCAAGATGTATAAAACAGTGATTAAAACAGTGAACACCACGGTTATGAATTTTAAAACCAGCCATGAAGAACAGACCATTTAAGGGCAGGGCATTGTCCTTCCTCCAGTTGCATGCGTTGTCTTTTTAAATTTTTAGGATTTGAACTTATTATCTTCTTATCACAGCCATGTAACCAGAAGGAGATTTATTTTGTGAGAAATCCGAGCGCAGTGTTTGATGTGGTTTGGACGTCTGCTAAAACTCAAAACATATGTAGGATCACAAGTTTGGCTGAAAAGGAAAAAAACCTTGAATTTATATTTACAGTAGATCAAATCTTAGAGTACTTAGAAACTACAAAGACTTTAATGATATATAGTATATTTTTCCTTATTATGAACAGGGTTTACAGTTATAAATAAAAGCATCTGCCCAGTTGAGCTGATTTACTGCAGTCACTGAGTCACTTTTAATACAGGCACATGTGATTATAGGTGTTACCAATAATGCCTGTAGGTCTATCTGGGAACTTTATGGGGCCCTCAGGGTTCAGTTTACCACGTGGGTGTAAGGGTCAGTCCAGCATCTAGAGTTGATTTATGAACTCAGAGGATATTAAGTTAGACATCAGAGAACCATTGATAAGCTTGTGCATATGTGTGTGAAAGCCAGTATAAGAAAAACATAAAGATGTTTCTGTTATTAGTGACAAGTATCTACAAGTACAATGTAAATTCAAAAGACCAACATGCTTTTAAAAATATTTTTAGAAAGCCTTAAAAAAGGATGTGTCCGGATGTGTGTTTCAGCGTAAATACTATGCCATATCTGGACCTTTGCACATATCTAAATATGATGACTCCTGGGTTAGCATCATTGCCTCACAGCACTGTTGGAATTGAACCCAGGTGGACCAGTCTGGATCATTTGTGTGTTGAATGTGCATGTTCTTCCTGCGTCAATGTGGCTTCTCATTGGCTTTTGGGTTTCCTATCACAGTCCAAAAACATGTAGTCAGGTTAACTGGATATACTGAAAAGTATGAATGTTATAATACAGCCTCTGTGAACTACTGCTTTAGTATTTGGTTTAGGTTTAGCATTGAACTTAGCTATTATCATTACCATTTGTGTTTATTGTTCAAAATAAACTCAGAAACATCTGTGCATGGGTGTATGCCCCCTCTTGGCTCATCTTAGCCCAACAGTTACAAGTTTGTTTGTGAATAAATGTGTAATTGTTTGCCTTGTGGTAAACCGGTAACCGGTGTTTTCTGCCTTTTGTCCAGTGAATCAGACCCACCACAACCCTGAGTAGAATAAAGCAGTGATGTAACATCAATAAATTGATTAATGATCAAGGGTATGCACAAAATCTGACTTCTACTTTAATGCTTTTTATGTCACTGGTAATGTTTCTGTGACAAATATGGAGAGGCAATTTGTCTACCTCAAAAATGGCACATTTTTGGCATGTTAAATAAATGTGTGAGTCAGTATGCTTTTAAATGACAAAAAGATCCTTCGGCATAAGCATTGTCATTTGTCAGGATAAGTGTGATGGCTGAGTGGTTGGAGCTCTCAATGTTTCGTACATGCTGATTACACATTCTCAGTCTGGGCAAAAGAGCAACGGAGGCGGCTACCTCTTCTTTACTGTGCTGCAGAGGGCAAGCCAGGGGAATTTATGTCCCCTATCAAAACCCTTTTATCTTTCAGTGTGCTCTGGAATAATTGAACAGCACAGTTGTCACCATTTGAGAGAACTTTTACATTAGACTCTTCCAAGCATCAATAATGCATTGCTTAACTAATCCAGCATTCATTACAGCTATCACAAATTCTTCTGCTATAGTACTCATTTTCTTTCTTACTGTTTTTTTTCTGGACCCAGGCCTATATTTAACCTCAGTTTTCAAATTCGAATGTTCTTAATTTATATTCCACTAAGATATGAAAGTGCATTACAATCAGAAGTTACGACACATTTACTCTGTAATCAAGCTGACTGTCAGTCTATTAAAATTCATCCCACAGCTCAACTGGTTAGTAGCACTTCTCTACTGGCTGTGGGTGGGAGTTCTGGTTCAAATGCTTTTTCACTTAGTTTGTTAATGAGTGACCAAAGTAAGAGCTGTATGCCTGCTGGCAGTGCGCCACCTGTGGCTAAATTGGGGCTTAAACAGGGTCAGAGGTTGAGTGGCCCACCCTGGAGCTCCTGCAGGGCAAATCAGAAACACATGGGCTTATTCAGTGGACCCTTCTTTACTTATTGCCTCCCACTGAACCTTCTTGTCACTGTCCTGAGGTTTGAGGCTGGGGTTGAACAACAGAACACTCAATCACGCACCACTGCTTCCTGTCTTTCTCTCTGTTGTTCTCCTATACAGGCGGTTCAGTGGCTAATGAATGTAACCAAAAGTGTAAAAACGTTTAAAACAATCCTAATTAATAGTTATAGTCTCCTAAGCTCAGTTCTACAATAACCTATAACATGATACAAAGTCTTAAAAAGTAGAGGACATAAAAAGCGTTGTTTTAAAACTAACTGACCATGTTTTGTATTATGTACGTATGTAAAGAGTGGCAAGAGAAACTGTGGTCTCTTGCCACCCAGTGCTTGCACTGTCCAATTCTTGTCAAGTTCCATATGCTTAATATGTCAATTACCTAAAATCAATAGATTACCAGACTTTAGGGAGTATGGACTTGTATGATGGAACCATCTCTTTTAATGTCCTAAAAACAGCAATAACCTTAAAATCAATTTGATGGTATAGAATCACGTTTGCTTTTCCTAGTCATTGCAGTTGTACCAATTGCAACAATTGAATGGACAATTGGTCGGGGACGGCACTTTCACAGCAAGGAGTCCTTGGTTCAATCAAGTTTGGTGGTCTGGGTCCTTAACATGTGGAGTAAATCCTACTTTTTATGCCACAAGAATAAAGATTAAATACAATGATAATATTCATTGTATTTTATGGTATTGTTAGGTAGTTACATAGCAGAGCTTGTTTTCCAAAACTTGCTGATTCTTTTAACTTGGCTCCTAGTCAGGCTGGTTTCTGTTTATACAATTACAATGTGACTAAAAGCTATATTGCTTTATAAATAACTCCAGAATATTTCTCAATATCAGACTATTTGGCACCATGTTAAAGGTTGATCCAAACAATGTCTTTTTCATGAGGGTAATTTCACATTTTAAATATGAGAAAAACATCTATAAATGAATGAGTTAATTTATTTGAAAGAAAATTTAATTACACATGCTAAAATACTAAACATTAAATGGTTCAATGTACGAATCTCTCTGTGCAACCTTTCTGCAGAAGGAAAACCGCCCTAAAAAGAAAGTGAGACTTCACAGTTAGGATTAAGTATTTGTCTACTACAGTTAATTGGTTAAAATGATTAACTCAATTATTTGATGTAATAATCAAAGGAAATTGATCAAGCCAATGTACAATGTAAATTAGCTCTAATGTATTTGTAAATGAACACAACAGTGTGTCGAGTCCAACCACACATAAAAGTGTGAGATTTTTTTAACCAGTTTTCTTTGATCATCCAATTGTACAGCTCTCTATGGAGGCTCATTTCCATAGCTGTGATCTCCTAGCTGTTAAAATAATGAAGTCTCAAATTGTTTTGCTTCATTTGCTGTGGGCTGTGGTATGTTTGGATTATTCTATGAAATGTGAAAAAAAGTTTAAAGCTTTATTGATGTGTTATAACTGACCACCCTTCATTGGCTCACACTTTGAACCTAAAGTGTAAAGAGGGCTACTTATCTACATTTACATTTTCAGCATTTAGTAGATGCCTTCATCCAAAGTGACTAACATTACAGTTGCGGTATACAATCTAAGAAATTGAGGGTAAATGGCCTTGCTCAAGGACCCAACTGCATCAACAGACGTCCTTCGGATTACAGGTCCTGTACCTTAACCACTGGGCTACAGTTATTGTGTCCCAGAAGGTGTAGCATTTCAGCAAGTGGACAACAAAAAGGCAAACGCAGTTTTAAGAAAAAGAAGACACCACAGTGTCATTGGTAACAAAGAAGAATTGTTTCTTTAAGCACATTGATGCACAAAGCTTAGTTTAAGCTGTGTTCTTTAAAACTTAGGTGGTTACTTCCGACATTGTTCTACAGCACTTAACTTACCCTTTCACTCAACACACAGCTTATGATGGAGTTGAAATGTGCCATTTTTATGTGACACGGTGCACATCTGTGAACCCATATGTGGTTAGCACTTGTACAGACCCTGAGGAGTGCATCCTGCTGGGGATATCAGTGAAACTGCTGTGTGTGTTGTTCAGGATGTGTAAATTGTGTTGTGGTTTGCACATTTGGTTGTTTTTATTTTCTCTCATTTCCCTTTCGATTTGGGTTTGTTATTTTAAAAGCTGCATTTAATGTCCATCTAAATAAAAAGAACAAGTTGTAGAGTGCCATTCTTGTCTATCAAATTAAGCATTACAGGTCCAGGACGCTAAATTCATGGGACCTGGGGCACCAGCTCAATTTTTGGCCCATGTACAGTTTACCCAAGCCCTTAATTCTAGAGTTCCTGACCATTTAGAACACATTAAATTTACATAGGCCATTCAAGTTCAGTTCAGTGTTGCAGTGACATCTGGCTCCCATGTTAAAATGTTGGGGTGTATTTAGATTTTGCTCTTCTAAGCTTTGACTGAGCACACAAACATCACATCCAGCTTTTTGAACTTTGGCTCTAAACACCAGGGACCTATTTGATGTTCTCTCTCTGGTCTGTTTCAGCAAAGAAAGAACTGATGTGGAGAGAGTGAAGCAAAGGTGGAATATAGAAAGCAATAGATACCTTCAGGTATAAAAGCATGCAGATAAAAGAAAATGGGACTTCTCTATCATGTGGTGCTATGTTTCTGCCAAATTCACTTTAAATCTACAGAAATGACATGCTGCTGTGGTGGCAAAATAAGATACGCCTGACTGAGAACGAGGCATGCGGGGATACAGAGGACACCCCAGTACAGAAAAACATTGAAGAAAATGCATGCTGTCTTTCTCAGGGATGTTATTATTGTTCCTCAGGTGCCCTATCATCTCTCTTGATTTATATTATGCTCTCCTTTAGGTTTATTAGATGCAGTAGGACTGTAAACAAGATTTTGGGGTCTTTGTGAGATCCAAGCCTGGAAGGAAAGTTCCTAGGGTCAACGGAGTTTTTGTGAACTGACCCACTCATGGACTGGGATCAATGAAGAAACTATAATCTTGTCTTTTGTGGGATTTTCCATGTTTCAGTATGCAGCCTCAGTTTCTTAAAACTAACTCATAGATTGTGTGTGTGTGTGGGGGGGGATTTCATGGGAACCTCAAATATCCTCTGCAATTTGTTTGTGTCAATATAGAAATCTTTAATGCGAAATTATTAAGCACAATCTAATTTAATTATAGCAAATTTAGCCAAATTTCCATATTAAAGCAACTATAAAGGAAAACACTGCTTGTGAAGCAGATTGTAAAATACTGTAAACCTGTGGTAGTTTTGAAAGTACGTGTGAGGATTAAAAGTAGAAGATACCAGAGCATTATTTATTTCTCCTTGTTGCTTATTGGCTACTGCCATGTGGTAACTATCAAAATAGTTTGTCATTATCTTCATCATCTTCAATCAGTAGCCTTAATTACTAGTGAGTACCCATACATTTGACTGTATTTTATTTAATTATTTATATATTTACCCTATAAAAACATATTTCACTTTCATGAATTACAGTGCATAGGGGTAACATTGGTATCATACATTACAGCACTTTTTTCACATTTCAATTCAAGTCGAATGTACTTAAGATATTGATTTGTCTCTTGAAATTTGGATTGAACACCACTGAGTATGTATAACTGGGGAGCTGGAATTGTACAGAGCTTCATCCTGAACAGGCTTGTGGCTTAAATTCTATAATTATTTTTGAGTGCTGTCAAATGGATTATAACTCCTGGTGACTGTTTGGATAGTGTGTTACCAGAAAATCCATTCGTTCTGTTTGTGTGGATTATTGATGGCTTATTCGTAATGGCTTATTTATTATTCATCTAATTGTATATATCCGTTTGGTCATCTACCTTATCATCTTTTATGTTTATAATTTCCAAGTACTAATTCAGCATAATGAATTAGTTCTTTTTCATAATATGTCTTAAGTAACATTTGTGAATTTCCCCCACTGTGCGACTTATAAAGGATTATCTTATCTTATCTTATCTTATCAAAGGTCCAAAGCATCAATATTCTTCCTGCAGTGACCTGGTGGTTATTTATTTCCATCAATTCCATCAATCATTAAATTTGTGGTTTATCCTATGATGACTAACTGCTTTGTCTTGATGAGAAGACAAAAAAACATGAGTAAACATAAACTATAAAACAGCATTTGTATTAGCCAATAAACAGTAGCCTTATGACATTCACGGTCTGGGCTTTAAGATGGTGATTTGTCTCCTGAGACCTGGTTTATGAGGGACATTTTTCCATTGTGTAAAAGACAGATGACAGAAGAGTTTCCTCTCTGGATTTCATGTGTCCTGTCTAACTGAACTTTGAAGGGACTTGTTATAGACCTTTGGAGGCCAGTTTGGATTTCAGATACACTCGTCAGCCCTGGTGTCCAAAGCCAAAGCCTGAGTTTTCTGGCAAATGTTCACAAAGTCATCCCATAGTGAGCTGTCCATTCCAAGCCCTGCCCACTGTATACTAACCCAATTTTATTTGTATCTTATATCAACTTTGCACACCCTTCATTCAGCTACCAGAAAGTAACTACTTATATTGCTATAACCAGTGCAGCAGTATTGTTTGAATTTTATTAATGTTTTCTCCTAGACCACACAAACAAGCAGGTTAATTAACACTGAATTTTCCTTTAGATACCTAGCCACTGTAGGATGCATAAACAAGTGCATTGTAGTGCTGCTCCCACAACCGGCTAAATAGGGAGGGTTGTGTCAATAAAGGTATCGGGTGTACTAACTATGCAAAATGAATAATGCAGATCTGTAGTGACCCCTAATGGGAGCAGCCAAAAGAAGGAACGACAAAGCTCATAAAAACCCATTTTACAGTTATACTCTTTTAAAATCCAGATTGATGCTTATTATTCAACCTATACAAAGTATATTGCATCGTCCACATTTGAGAATTTATGCACGTGCCTGCTCACTGTCCTGTTTTCTCAAGTGTCATGCTCAGCCTTTCCTTGTTCTGACAGAATACACTTTCATACCCGAGCAACAGTGAAAAGCTGGCCAGCAGTTGAAGCATCTGCATTTCAAAGACTGTCATGCCAGTCTGCACTTGTGTAGTGTCCAAAGAACTGCCAAATCAAAAACTGAAAAAAATATATATATATATTTTAAGAACTTCTTTGACAGTTTCAATGCGCGCTGGGCTGAGTACAAGCCCTGGAGCCACCTGCTTCCAAACTTACCTCGCACAAACAGCATGGCAGCTCAAACTGACATCTGTCCTGTGCTGCTCTGACTGTGTTGGTGTGAAAAATAATAGCTCATGGCTTATCTAGAGGGGATTTAAACAAAACGATGGCTTTTTGATCAAGATAGTGCTTTAATTTGTTAAATTCATATAGTTCATTCATATATTATATGGAAACTTGAGCCAATAGGTTGAAGTAGCTTGCTCATATATCCAACAGTGTCTTTTCAACAATTTAAAGCCAAACCTTTTGATTGACAGAAAGAGCTTAACACAAAAGTCTGATTTTAAAGACATTTTTGCCATCAGATCGGCTATATAAGTATAAAGGGCTATGGTTAAAATAACACCATGTTTTTCTTGAGTTCTTGAAGCAAATAATCCATTATTTATATACGTTCACTGTAGGTACTTACTTGAACCGTGCTTAAGGGAAATTAGTGTGGGTGTTTTTGCATGCAGGAGGGTATTAGCCATGCTCCCTGCTCTCAGAGATAAAGAGGTTCAGTAAGTGCATTCACTAGAGCAAAGAGTTTTTTGACTGAATATCTCCTTTAGTTTGCCTTTCACATTTCATGTCACTACGTTGTCATTGTTTTGCGATGGTCAGCCACAAAGTCAGGTCAGCTTTTCTTAATGCCCTCTGTCTCAAGTCATCTGTATCAGATTAGCCCCTGATAATGCAATCCACATCATGATGTCAATCCATCCCACATCATTTACTGATCTATTGTCAAGGACTTTTGTGTGCAAATCTGTTGACTATGTCAACAAAAGTGACACCCAGTGTGAGTGCAGCAACATGACTATAGTTCTAATATCCCTTTGTCAGGTTGTCCTGAATGTCCTTTGCATTTATGAAGATGAAAAAATGAAAGTCAATTTTCTAACATGGTTTGTTTACCAATATATTCTGAGAGGACTCAAGGGACACTGTGCAAATGTTTTGGCAGCTTGTGGATACGAGTGGACAGCAAAATCATTAAATATTAAACTTTCTTTAAATGTCTTAGAAATTTCAATAAAGATTTGTTAAGGGTTTTCAACGTTTTAAAGTAGAAACAAGTTTTCACCTGTTTATCAGTTTGGGGAGAGGGGACACTAATTGGCACAGTTTTCAAGTCAACTGTTGTCCATTTTTGCTTAATACAGGACGTTAGCTGCTCAGGATTCTGCAGGTGCTGTTCTCTTATTCTACTTTAAGTTCACAATAAGAGACAGATTCGGTCTGTATACCAGCCGGTCCAGTTTCATGAGCAGAATGAGGGCCAAGCAAAAGAAAAGTAAGTTTACGCACATATAAGTGACCAATTATGCATTGAACATGGCAGATGTTGGCATCTGTAGCATTCCATTTACTGATAGCAGTCTGGGTGGTTTATCTTTGCAGAGCACAGTTTCAGGTTGCATTTTTGATGCAGCAGTGGACTGTGCATTGAAATGCCCCTAAGCCCATGTGAGTGTTTAATATTTGTAATGGTAGAGCCATTGTGTCACCTTATATCAAATGATATTTCTCCAAATTCACTGAATCTTTTTAACAATGTTATGTACAGTCAATTTTGAAAGACCTAAAATGTGTTTTAAAATTAATATTCTATAAACATTTTACTCCTTATCCTATAACCTGCCCTTGTCTCAACTTTAAGTATGTTGCAGGCAAAAAATATATAATTTGCAATTAATGTTTTAATTTTCACTCCATCTCCCAATTTTATCTATTCGTAATTTGAAAATATTATAAATCAGAACCCTTTTAAAATAAATAACCAAATAACCTTAAGTAAAAGTAGCTCCTTATTTCAGTTGGCAGATTTCATCTTTAATTAAGTTTCAATAAAAGAAGTTGAATGGAGTAAACATTTTCTTTCTGCTTCATTAAATTACGCTTTCCTCACTTGCTCTTGCGGCTTTTCTTCTCTGCTGTTGTTTTTATTGCTGAATGTCACACTTGACTGGTCTTGAAACATGAGAATAATAATAGAGGTGGGACAGGATGATTACTTATTTGTCAGAGAGTGGCTCATTTCCACGCCAGCGGCAGAAGTTGACAGGGTCACCTGCATCCTTGTAAAGATGTGAATGAGCTCCTGTCTCTCGGCTGGTAAATTATTTGGAAGTTTTCAACACACTTACTAATGTCGATTCGAGAAGATTTTACATCTGAATTGGACCTGTGTGTTGAAACACGTAGATTTGTGGAAGTGTCAATAGCTGGACGTAAGTGTGACTTTTTTCACAAGTTTTTGAGGTTTTATTGTGTTTTTTTGCACATTTTTTGCATTACACCACATATGAGGATTTTCTCTCATATGATTACCTCATGATCCTAGTGTATGTCTTATGGTCATATTTATGTACATTTTCTATCTTTGCTGTAACCAATTTATCATCCAGTGTTACAGGTCCTAGTCGCATCTGAGACTCTGGTTTGTAACATTTCGTCAAATACCCTGCCCCCGTTTTAGGCCTGTGTTTCCTACACAGAAGACTTTAGTGACCAACTTTGCACCTCAGTTGAAGATCTAAGATTTGGGGAGTTCCGAATTCCATTGCTTCTGTGCAACCTTTTTTTATTTGACTGGGTCTGATTTCTTTTTTTTCAGCTCTTGCATCAGCATACCTGTTTTTGTACAGTTCTAACACCAGATGCCTCTCCTTTTCTGAGATATATCCAATCAGGCATCTACACAAACCAGATTGGATAATAGCAGCACAGAGATGTCAGCTTCATGCCAGCAGTAGTACACCAGTGTATTTGACAGTTATCTAAGAACCTTAATATTCTCATATTATGTTATGATGCTAAGTTATTTGAATATTTAAATATTTAAAGTATTCATTCTGCTTGAATGAAACATTTTACTGTCCCCTTTGGAAAATATTTTTCCAAATACAGTAAACACAACTAGTGAAAAATAAATGGTGTTTTCAACAGTGTTGCAAATCACCTCAATTTTCAGGATCACCTTTCCAATGTATGTTTAATTATAATACATTCACACTAGACTCTACTTATTAATGTTACTGATATAGGATAAAATGCTGTTGTCTTCACCACTACTAACAATATTAAAGAAAAAATATAGATGTACTGGTGGAGGGATAGAGTGAATACCAATGGTTTCCATCTATATCAAGGATAAAATTAATTGACATTCGGGACAACAAAGATGAAAAAAACAAAGCGTGTAGAGGGCAAATATGACCCTCCACTGACTGGGATAACCGCCAACTAATTTAAATGTCACTCAACAACAGTAGGATGACATAAGTGACCTACAAAAAGAATGGCAAACGGCAGCTGGGGTAAAGTGCACAGCAAGGACGGTCCAAAACAGGCTCCAAGGGAAGTCCAACTGAGCTAAAAAAGAAATAGGCTTTTATGAATGAGGAAACAAAGAGCAGCCAGGCTGGGGTTTGTGAAAGACCATAAGGATTGGACTGCACAAGACAGTAGTAAGGTCACCTAGTGTTTGAACCAGGTTTGTTAGGATTTTTACATCCTAATAAAATATTCTTTAGTTCAATTTGTAACAGACCATGTGAAGAGTCATCATTTTGATTCTTTCAGGATTAACCTTTTCACACATTCAGCAGCTTCAACACCAGAGTATTAACAATAATTAGGTTTTTCTTTACCACTCTTGTTTCTGCAGCTTGGCATTTTTAGTACCATTATGCTCTGCTCTATGCTAATTTGTGTCATAATTCACACTGACAAAAGGTTGCATCTCTTTTGCCTTTTGCAATTGTGCTGTTTCCCTTACTCAGCTATTATCCTCGTCTGAATCGCGTTTGCTTTATTCTGCATTCTACAAGCTTGTTTGTCCATGTTTTTACTATGACTATAATAAATACTCTGTGCTGACACACATGTGCCTACACCGTAAACAGTCTCCTTGTTTACTATTTATATCTATGCATGTGGCCAATTAGCCCCCCACTTCTGGAGACCCATATTTGTCAAAGGAGGGGATATTTACCTGACTTGCCCTGCTGTATGTGCGGTCCTCCAATGCCTTCTTATTTGATGATACTTTGGTGGAGTCGCATGTGAGGCCAGTCTCACACACGGAGAGTCACACACAAACATGCGCCTTCATCCACTTCCATACATGGTCCTGTGTCTACCAAATATTAAATGATATTTTTATTTGTGATGTTTCATTGTATTACCATAAAAGCCTTTGTCATTGTACAGTTATTTTTTTATTTTTTTATTTTAGTTGTGGGATCTGGGGGCAGAGTGTTGGGTCAGCCATTGTACAGTGCCCTTGGAGTAGAGTGGGTTAAGGGTCAACAGTGGCTGCATGGCAGAGCTGGGATTCAAACTGTCAACTTCATTTTTTAGCCCAAAGCTCTAATATTTAACTTAGCACAGCCCTTACAACTGCAATGTTGGTTATGTATTATGAAAATATACCAATCATTAAAGAACATCTGCTAACTGTGCCATTGAGCAAGTGAACCATGGACAGCCCATGATGTTATGCAATATACAGCTGTAATCGAATATGAAACTAGTTTCAGGCCAATAGGTGATGGGCTTAAATCTCTAGTGACATGTACACATAGGAGACCCACAGGGCAAAACCAGGGTGAGCAAGGTGTTTTATCGTGCTCCCTATGAGCCTGGCTCTGGCACCCGCTGTCAG
Organism: Microcambeva barbata; assembly: GCA_034509105.1. Classification (NCBI taxonomy): domain Eukaryota; kingdom Metazoa; phylum Chordata; class Actinopteri; order Siluriformes; family Trichomycteridae; genus Microcambeva; species Microcambeva barbata. The sequence continues at coordinate 21,450,362 of JAYDZF010000026.1, read as the reverse complement.
ACGACCATAACACAACCTACCTTCCTTCTACCTGACCCAGCAGCCCACAGGGGGCCACAAACCTATCACCAACACGAACTTCTTCTCCCGAATTCAGCTGAGCCATGTAGACAGCCATGCTGCCCCAGATATCATCAGTGAGCATATCACAGAGGGTAGAAGGAGATTAAGCTGGCACTTAGAAAAAAAGAAGAACACAAGAATGGGGAACTCGATCTTAACAGGAACTGTTTCATAGGTGCAAGAACATGGAAATGGTGAACATGCATCCGAAGCACCAGATTGCTTAATAATTAAAGCTTGCACAGTTCACCATTGAAATATGAAATAAATTATTCAACAGAGTTAAAGAATGACAGCGAACAAAGGAAAAGATTCATGTTCTTCAACTTTCCATTCTTGCAAGCCCACTAGTTCTTCTTCAGATTGCTTAAGCGTGCATGAATAAAACATTGTGATTATATTCCACAATGACCCTGTAACCAAAAAGCTGCTGTCCTTAAAGAAATACATTGGAATTAACTCAATTTCCTTTTTAGTTTAAATGTAGCCATGATCTAGTTTGACATTACTT
>JAYDZF010000026.1:21346545-21358457 GCA_034509105.1 Microcambeva barbata | reverse complement strand
CAAACTATTTTAATGACAATGAGTTTGTGCTGAGCACAAAGTCATTGTTGCACATTCACATCAAACTCATGATCATAAGGAGTTGAGAGGCTCTAATTCAATACTAGATGAAGGAACAATCTGCACATTTCATTCACATGTATTAAGAAGGTTGAGCATTTCCCCCTTGTTTTAAACACCATGAGCAAATAGTTATTGGAGCCTTCCTATGAAATTTCCTTCCTCTTCTCAAGTGGAAATAAGATGACAATGTCATTATCAACCAAAATATAAAAGCATGGAAAAATTGTCATTTAACTAGTTGTCAAGTTTTTTTTTTAATTAAGCATATACCATATTCAGCTACACAATACCTTGAAGATAAAACAGAGATGCTACTGCACGACTTTTGCCACACCTTTAATATTTCACATTGATGCAGGAAATCACAATATGTACACGTAGCCTCTTATATACAGTTTTACAAGATTCATTTTCCATCAAAATCTACTTTACAGGCACTGTGTTTGGCTCCCAGATTTCTTGGGAGTAAGAGATCAAGTCTTGCTACAAAAGTAAGGTCCAGTACAATACTGTAGCTTACAGTAATTCATAAATAAAAAGCACCAAATGAATTAAATAGTTGCCTTTGGCAATAGACCGATATCCATCAGCAATGTTAATTCAATACATTTAAAACCGAAACGTAGTAACATAAATATGAAATACTTCAGCAATTGTACATTTCATTAAACTCAACTCAGCACAGAAGAGTCTTTAAGGAATGTGTTCCTGGAAACAAAAACTGCAGCATTATGTAGAAATACAGTATCTAGACTACTGTAGTCACACCTGCTTCAGTCCATGCAGCAGTTCAGCTTCACAATGACCAGAGGTTAAAGCAGCATGTATTAAGACATCCTATGGCAATGTAATTTCATTTGCTTATCATTCATACAAAAAAAATAAAAATCACACAGTGAGCAATCAGACAACACTGCTGATTGCTCTCAAGAAATGGCACCTACAATCTTTCTGAAGGGCTTGTAAACAGTCTTTTGGTCTTTGAAAGGCTCACACAGCTTTAACACTTTCCAGCACCATTTCCACAACCATGGCAACGTGCTCAAGTCGAACAGCCTGCAGTCACTCAACACTAATAAATCCAGAACTCGTCACACAGTAACCCTTGCATTTCAGTTCAAAAAGTTAAAGAAACTGACAGCAAGGTCATCGCTAAGAGTGAGTGGGTTTTTCTGTGCTTTTGGGTGGAGTCAGCAGCCCACCCACAGCCATGGGAGACCCCAAATTTAAGTCCAGGCTCTCCTGCTGACGCTGCTGAGCGGTATTCTGAGAAAAAGAAAAAACACTGATTAGTATTACCGCCACAGGTGAAAAAGTAAAAATAAATACAACTATAATAAATAATTGTAACATGTTTTACACTTGGTTACATTCATGACACTAGATGCATCAGGTCTTGTTGGTCATTTGCAATTTAGTATCTCCAATTCACCTTTTTATAATGTCTTTGGACTGGTGGAGAAATTGCAACCTCCCAGAGGAAGACCACACTGACAGAACATGCAAACTCCACATAGAAAGGACCATTATACCACTTCACCTGGGAGTCAAACCAAATAATGAAGCGACTAACTTACCAACATGAGCAGGTAGTCTGCGTGAGTTTGGATGTTGTGCCAGTTATCAGATGAAACGTTTTTGAATTCCTTTAGCCTTGGTTGGTCGCATTCATTTACAGTCGTTACAAATGGAGCCATCCATTGCACACAGCTTGAGATACTGTCCCAGGTCAGACCTGACAAGAAAACCAGAATTACATAAACAACAATTCCCAAACACTAGATATTCTACTTGTCATACAAAGTCTAGCATTTAGAGCCTAAATAAAAGGCCCTTTTATATTTTAGAAACATCTGTGCTATGATTACAGGGGTACTGATATAATCCTTTAAGCTGGTATGGTTTTTATTTCTTTATTTTTTCTTTTTTGGAGGGGGGGTGTCTTGATCCATTTGGTATTTTTACCCATTGTGATGTTAATGTTCAAAACTGAATTTATTTTAACAGACTAAACAAAGTAAGGGGAAAAATATTTCAATTAACCAGGTATCATGATTTTGGTCTAATGAACCAGGAGCACCCAGAGTAAACCCAGACACAGGGTGAACATGCCAACACTACACAGAAATGACTCTGACCGCTCTAATAAAAAAAAATCATGTTCATCTGGCACATTTAGATGAGACATGAGAATTAGAAAAACTTACCAGATACTCTGTGGACAGTCTCAAATGAGGTAAAGTGACAAAATGCAGCAGCAGCCAAAACTCCATACTGGTAATCTAATGAGTTTATGTCCAGAATACAAAGGTCCAGCAACTGTAACCACAGAATTGCAGAAATGCTCAGATCATAATGTTTCAAATCACTACAAGAGCAAAGAAAGTGCTTAACATGGCACACTTACCTGGGCGATTTGTACATAAGTTGTCTGAGAAAACTGTGGTAAAAGGAAATTCAGACCATCCTTTGAGGAATCCACTTGTGAATAAAGCTTTAACCAAGAGACAACAGTCTCAGGACAGAGCTCCCAGTTTAAAGCCTTCAACATAATGAGTTCCATTTCAAGTATTTCATCTTCATCACAGGCACCATCTGTGACGTAGGCAAACTCGTGAAGCTTTGGTGGGTAGATTTCCTACATTTAAAAATAAGAGCACAGTTAACTTGTGTCCCGATAAAGATTTGCTCAATTATACATGCCAGTTACTTGCTCACCTCCATTTTAGCTGCGATAAACAAGGCGGTAATGCCAATGAGTTGCAGCTGGTTCTTGCCGATGCCCACCTGAGTCATCATGAAACGATCGAACAAGTCCTGAGCCAGGTAAAATGACTCACGGTGAAGTGTGTACACCTCACTTACCTATTAAAATTGGAAATATAAATCAGTGTCACAAATTCTAAATGTAATATCAGTCAGTTTCTGTATTATTGAACATAATTACCCCAATACCCAGGCATGTGAGTCTAGCCTTAGTAGCCAGTTTAAACCTTAAATGCACAAGTATCTGTGCCATTTTAAATACAGGACCATGTACACAGAGGTCATAATTTTAACGTAGATATTCTGCTCACAAAATTGGGTTCATCACACAGTGCTGTCTAAGAACATGTTAATGTAAACAGTTGATCATGAAACTGAGCTTTTTAAATCGATTCACACCTCTAGAAGCCAGTCGAGGAGAATAGACCTCATTTTGGGTTGGAGGCTCGGATGCTGCTCCAAGTAGGTTTTATCATGAACATACTTCAGTTCCTTGTTCAGCATTTTAATCCACACATCGTCAGAGCTGGCCCAACTGTTGAATAAAATAGATCATATGAGTCTTGATGCAAATCAAAAAGTCCACAATAAAGTACACTTTCCAGGGTCCTTACCTGAGACATGGTAGAGGTGAAGGATTGATGAAGAGATTTTGAAATCGGAAGCGTTTAAAACCAGACACGTTGCTTGTCTCAAGCTCTTTCTGAGGGGTTTCAACAAGGATACAGGGGCTGACCTCACCTTCCACCCATCGGTTCTGCAAGAAAATGCATTTTGTGTTAACTCTGCACACTTCACATATTTACCAAATCGGCAAGCAGGTTACCACAGTCTTAGCCCAAGTGTAACATCTTTGCTTTAAGCTTTACACTAAATAGTAAAATTATAATACTAGAACAAATCCGAGGGACTGTCATAGTAAAATAGGTCCAAAAACAGAAGTGTACCTCACACCACCAAGTGGTGCAAGCATCAAATTTCACACTCAAAGCCTCAACTCCCTACAGAGCAGCTAAGTAGAATTTTGCCACAAATGATTAAGATAATTTTCCCCTATAAATGTCAACTTGCCCACTGAAATAGTTTGCTGAATTTGTGCATAAATTCAGCAAAGTTTTAATTCCTTGTCATATTTTTTGCAGATGAAAGTCTTTCAGCAATCCATCCACTAAGTCTTAAACACTAGTTACAAAACAGGTATTTTACACATGAACCCCATGCAAATGAGAAACGATGATACAGTGACGATGGTCCTGGGGGCAGCTGAACAAAGCTGGATTTGGCGGGAGGCGGCGGGCTATAGAAGGAGGGGCCTAATCGGGTCAGTTACTACGTCATTATCCCCACATAAATAACACAATGACTATAATACAGCTTTTATACAGTACAGAGAATACAAAGCAAAAAAATCATGGAAACTAGCAGACATGTTTATATTCCTGATGTACAATCCAATATGAAAGCTCACCTACCTGAATTTCATAACTTTGTTTCTTAGCTGCAACTGGTGTTTTTCTTTTGCATGGCTAAAAAGAAGAAAAATGTTTTAATTTAATTTTGACGGGGATGGTTATATATATATATATATATATATACACACACACAAATCAAGCTCTACCTCTGCTTTTCTCTTCCTTGTGCAGGTAGTTTGTTGATCTGGTGCATTCTCATTCCTTTCTTGCAGTGTGTTACGAGAGCTACAATATATAAAAACAATATTATTACAACCAGTCACCAGTATCCTCCCTCTATCAAAGTATTCAAGTTCCACAATCGCTTACCAGCGTCTTGACATGTTTATATTGGTGAATGTGTAAATCCTGAAAAATAAATAAAACAAAACTTTCATTAGTTTGAATTGCCACGGTGTCATTTCTTGATTCCTAAACGGTGCTGTCTGGTCATCGAAGGAATAAAATAAAAATCAGGTTTAAAAACTGGCTAAACTGCTACCAGCTATGAGAAAACAGGCAAGCTATCAATCCACCCAGTCTAGACGAAAAGCTTGAAAACATAAGGAATTTGGATGTGTGGTTGAAATTCTGAACGTTATGTTGTTATAGAGTATATAACAGTTGACATATGGCAAACAAACAAAAAGCATTCAATATAAATAAGGTGAGTTTTTGAGCGGGTTGGTTAGGGTTTGTCGACTCCCCGCCAATTTAGAAAGCGGGAGGGCAAACCGCCACAAAACACAAATAAAACTAACCTAGCAACACACCTAATAAGAAACATAAGCCACGTAACAATAGTGAACTAGTCATATTCGTACCCTGTAGAAAAATTCTTCATTAAAAAAATGAATTGTTGCCACAATTATTGTTCAAATTCCGCCAAGAAAAGGGTTATCTTAGCTACCAGCTAGCTATCGACCCTAAAGTAACCTATTGCCACCAAACTGGCGGGACTGGTCCCTTACTAACTCATTTAACAGCCCAAATCACTAATACGTAGGAATTAATCGTCTATTTTGCCATTACAAACATTTGTGATTAATAATAGTTACTTTTGTGTCTGCTGGAACAGAAGTTGGTTCGATAAGACTAGCAGCAGTTCAACAAGTCGTGTAGACCCAACTAGTAGTACCACACTCAAAATAATACACAACTAACGAGATATACAAACAACTATCCTGTTGTTTTAGTGTTACATAAGGATAATTATAAAACTAAAACACAAAAACCAACAGTATCATGACAAACGAAGCGTCTACTCACCAGCTGCAACAAGGAATGAATGGACATCAGCTGGCGCCGGCGCCAACCCTTATAAGGCACCAGACTGCGCATGCGCTAGATCTCCAGCCCCCTAACTTTCGAGCCAAAATAAATGCAAATACTGACCCAATGTTCTGTTGTATTCAGCCTAATCCTTATCAGAACACATCGATGAGGCTTAAGGTCCAAAAAACACAAAAGCCGACACGTTCTACAAATATATTCCTTTCAATTCGTCATGTTAACGTCCGTTGCGCTACTTTCAACGCTGAGCGAGTTTTCAATGGAAATATTTAAAAAATAGCGCTTTCTGTATTTCCCGGTCAAACTAAATCGGCGCCCAAACACCCGACACATGTGTTCCGTGTATTTCCACTATATATGATCACACTTATATTCGGTATTTACTGCTTATTTTATGTGTTCTGACACTTCCTAGTATAAGACCGTTTGGAGGAGGAGCTAAGAATCAATCCGGCCAATCAGTAAGATGGAAGCAGAAACAACGTGCTCCCGCTTCAGCATGTAAACAAACCAGCACACCAGCGAGCTGTCATTAATATAAACCACCAAAAACATCACCAAACTCCGCATCTCTGACACACTTATCTTAAAACTATTTAACACGTCATTCAGGCAAGACTGCATGCGCAAAAATGCACAAAGATGTGTGTATTACGTGTCCACTCAAGGTAATACAACCTGTACATACTGCTTTTTCTATGTCTGTAGTGTCTATCCCATTTGCTCACATGCATACTTTCTCACTTGACACTTAATTGACAATTACGATAAGCCAAATCGCACTGTGTGTGTTTTAGCAAGAAATTAATTAAGTTTTGACCATTATGTTATTTTAACTAAACAGTTTTTACTGTGCCCATCACCATCCTGAGTACACTGCAGGGATACATATAGGGCACCCATCCATAATACATCGAAACACACATTTACAATTTAATTTTCCTAAGACACAATTAAGAGTAGCAAATCTGCCTTCTCCATGTCTATTTGAGAGATAGAAAAGTAGAAACAAACACAGACCTGAAAAAGAAAGCAAAACTGTTTTTAAAGATTAATCCATGGTACTCAAAACAGGCTTTGTAGCACCCATACTTCAAATCAGAGATATATAAGGCCCCTATCAACCTTAAAGCTGTATTAGACTCACAGAGCAGAATGTATTAGACATTTAACTTATAATCATGTCATCAATGGTGTGTTTTTCCATTGTAAGTGGAATTAATTTAAGAAATGTGTAAAATTCGAATATATAGATTGACCTTACAAATAGATAAATTGTGGATAAATACAGAATGCAAACTGATTTACAAGAAATGTGTATTAAATTGATCAGAAACAAGTATCTGATTTTAATCGAAAGAGATTTTAAAGGACAAATAATTTGTGTATTGCATTAGTTGCTTAAAATAAAAATAAAATATTGCACATAAAACCAGATAACAAACAACCAATATTTTCTGAGCTGAGAATTTTACATTTGAAAACAAAAAAGCAACACTGAGAGCTTGTAATAGATTATTAACTATCAAATTTGTCTACAGAACAGCAACTTTAAATAGATTTTTGGGACTCAGTTGATTGGTATTACTTAGGTATGTGAATGTGAACATTTGTCCCTGGTGGTATGTCATGTCACTAGTTACAGACAGTGTAAGACCAATGACACTTACCAAAATGGAGGGTTATCTCAAAATGGCTGACATGTGAGGGTAAAATGAGTTTTAACAACAACCTAGTAATTATGTACAATGGGACTCTTTAGAATACATAATGCATTAAATATACTACACTTAATACTACACGAAATACTAAAAACAAGTTAAAATGTGTAGTATGTATCAGCTTCTCATTCACAGCAGTAAAATTATACTTCTATCTAGCATGTGAATGTCAGGTGTGATAAAGTAGAGTAGTGATAAAGCAGCCCTTTTGTGCTTTTACACTTTCATTAAGCTTTTATTTTCTTCATATTTTAAATTGAATTGAGTATACGACAGACGTGTGAAAACAAATGTATCTATTAAAAAACATCCCGGCTATCCAGCTATAACTTTCACTATATGAAGAAAATATTAACCAAAGTAACAAGTAATCAATTGTAACATTAAATTTTTAATAATTTTGAGTAATATTGAATCCACTGAATGAAATCAATCATTGGATAACTCCAAACAGCCAATGACAGCCTGCAACATTAAATAAATCTCTAATCTGATGACTCAAAAAACTAAATAACTTTGGGTGGCACTGTAATTTTCTTTCTAAAATTAAAAAGCACAGCACTTTGTTCGCTAATATGATTCATATGGTGAAACATGATGGTGGCAGCGCATTGTGATTGCTTTTCAGGAGCTAGGACAAAGAGAAGAATTGGGGGAGGGCTGAACCCAGCCAAATACAGAAACATTGTTAAGACACAAGCAACTTCAGTATAGTGTGATGCTTTAATGCCTTGCTCATTATTCCTCTAATTATCTAATTGCTCTTACTATTTTACCAGCAATTTCATAACTGTTACATCTGCTGAATGCTTTATTCTTTAAAAAATAATACAACTTTTCCACCCAGGCAGTAGTGGGGCTTGATCTGGCAAACTTCTGATGACAATTCACTGAGCTACCTCTCCTCTGATATCCTGTAGGTTTAGTCTGGCATTTTGTCAAGATATTTCTTCATTTATTGTCATTACTTAGTACAGGTACAGTAAAGTACAGATTGCATACTGTAAAGGCCAATACTATCTGTATATAGGTTCCGTAGATTCTGGTTTCATTGCCATCTTGGGACTTCAATACATCAGTTCACAATCTTCAAGATTCATTTGTCTTGGACGATTTTGTATCTCCAATTCAACCCACCCAGACACAGGGAGAAAACACCAACTCCAAACAGAAAGGACCTAGACCATCTCACCTGGGTATGAACCCAGAACCTTCTTGCTGTGGCGTGACAGTGTTATACAAATAGTCACATCTCTATTTTCTCTGCCTTCGTCCTGTTATTTTGCGAAGTCAGTTCTTAGGTGTCTTCCCACCTCATTGATTTATGCTGGATGCCCTTTCTGTCACAACCCTCCTATTTATTTTGGCTTAATACAGATCTAGATCGCCCCACCTGGGGATTTAACCTAGGACCTTTCTTTGAGGCAAGTGCTAAGCCATCATGCTGCCCAGCCACCATGCCACCTGATAATTATTAATAATGTCCACACCGATTTATTATTATCTGTAGTTAAAAAAATCCACTTTTTTGGCATGATTTTATGCTAAGTGGCCTAAAATGACATTAAATAAAATGTAAGAAGTGGAAGGTTGAAAGCATTGATGGGCCCAGCAGTAGTCAAGTGAAGTTGGTGTGGACTTAATTGGTAAGCAACACAGGGTTATATATAGCAGATAAAAACACAATTTGAACATTACACAGGCCTTCCATTTTAAAAAATAATATTTATTAACGAATAACGAACATAACTCATACTAACAATGTGATGTTTTGAACAAACAAGAAATTGAATTTATTTTATAAAAATTTTAAATAGTTACAAGAAGTTGGTGTATAGTTTGAATCCAAAATGTAAAACAGGACATATAGACATATGGTATTAAAACCTACCATTTTTGCAAAGTGCTGTGCTAGTCCAGTAAACTAAAAATGAATCAAAGTATAATCTGATACTTTTCGATTAATGCTGGAACAATAATACAATGCAGCACAAAACACAGAGTGATTATTTAATAAAAAAACAGTCTACCAGAGTGGTTCACAGAGACTTAATTCTTCCCCTGTGCATAGTGATTTGAATTTCAAGTTCTTCACTGATGTCACACTGTTATCCTGGAAGGCACACGATTCTAAACAGATTTCACGGCAAATAAAATCCCTGTTGTTAATATTAAAAGCCAGGTTACTTAAAACCGAAACAGCTGCTCGTCTAAAACAAACAAAACGAAACATATTTACAGAAAATTGAGAGATTTGCATTAATCCCGATCCCTTTGAGAGATAAAAATGCATTGCAAGTTGTGCTCCGTAAGAGAAAAAAAGGCAGGGGTGGGTAAAAGAAACACAATCTAGCTATGCTTTCAGAGAAAAGTTTGAGTGTTTTAGTCAAGCATGTCATTTTTATCATTCCAGTCCATTATGAGAAAACATATTTGCCATTTCAGGCATCTCAATAACACCACATGAATTAAACATCTATAAGACACTAAGTTTGCTACATTTGGTTTGAATATTCACTTCAGCCGGTACATTTTGTTACTGATAAGGCATACAAACTAAAAGCATTAACAGCTTTTTACACATAGAAAGGCAATTATAAAACACAGAGTAAAACGTTTACTTAAAAATAGACTTAACAGTTGACTCCACATTTGCAGGTTTAACAGTCGATTCTGAGACTTTTCTCCCCACAGTCATAGGATGAGCTAATCATTAACGCTCATTCAGTTGTGTTCAAAATGTTCATTAAGTACAAATAATTCCACTAGGCAATGTACACAATGACAAGTTAAGAGATTTTTTCAGTATGTACAAAGATATTTAACATGTCAAGTAATTTGCATTTTAGTACAGGTGAACTGCGTTTGACCCTGAGACGTGTATGGCAGATTCAAAGCAAACAAACAACAAATATTACACTGAAACACTTCTTTTTTTTCTTTTCATCTGTCAGGACTCATACATACATTACACTGCAGATTACAACTTCATACCGATATATCATATATATTTTTGATTAAAAATATTTTTTGAACATATTTGGATTATTACTATATAACGATGAGTGACAATACAACTAATGCAGAATGACTTCCGAAGGAGAAAAAAGCACACCCATATTTTGGGTTTACACTCCCTCAGAAGTGCCACTGATTAGTAGTTAGTAAGATAATAAAAGAAATATGGCTTTACATATAATATTACCATATTATATAGACTCTTGGCAGGACTAAAGAATGCCTGATGTATGTAATACGACATGCAAAAAGGATAAAAGAAAACGAATGATTGACACCATGTCAGGATCTGTATGCGCAGTGAACAAAAATGACTGCAGAATCGGATCCAATCAAATATTTTAGTTCAACTTAGGCTAAACAGAGCTATTTTGTACATATGCTCAAGCAGACCTGTACCTGCACTAGAGTAAAGTGACCTATGCTGTTGATTCTAAAAGATCCCACTGTGTCTATGTGAAACGTCTAGGTCCCAGCATAAAGCCAGGGACAAGAGAGAGAGGATGAATTGAATGAGCACAGTGGCAATGGTCTCAGTAGTTGTATTGCCTCTGTCCGGGCTGGTGGACATGGCCTGCTGTGGTTTTGGCCTGCCTGGCTCCCACGTCACGAAGCTGGTTCAGGCGTCGAAGCGCGTTACGGGAGAGCTGCTGCCGCTGCACGTTTTCCCGGATCTTTTGAGCAAGACGGCCATTTTTGGCCTGCTCCAGGAAGCCGGCATGGGTGGCAGCAAGGGCGGCTGCATAGCAGCCAGTAGGATGAGCCGGTCTACACTGAGCTTCAGTCCTGCAGAGACAGCAAAACACCATTAAAACAATTAGCATATTACAGAATACTGTGTTCAGACAACAACTAATGTAGTCTACACTGAATGGGCGTGCAACCATTATAAATTATTCTTTTAAAAAATATGTTTTTAAAAATCATTGAAATCTGTTTTTTTGATGAAAAACAAAAAAATCCATCAAGATTAAAAGTGGAGTGGACTCCAGAGGTGAGTCAGAAACGGTGCTCTTTTAACTATACATTGCACTATTTTGGGGGTTCAGCCATTTAGAGTGCACACAAATAATCCCATAATGCACTGCACAAGTAGTACACAAGTGATTGTCACAGATACATACCCATAATGCACTATTTGAGTAGTTTAAATTAATCTGACAAAAGATAAAAACAAATTGTAGGGAACTTACAAAAGTATGACAGGTAAAATGAGGAGCCTATACATTTATAATGACTACAATCACTAGGTTATGTTTTGGATCTTACACTTTGGTTACGGTTATTCATACTGTTATGGACAATTTTTTTGTTTTTCTAGTTCATGTTCGTGCATGTTTTTAAACTGTGGGAGGAAACCAGAGCACCCAGAGTAAACCCACAAAGACAACGTGAGAACATACAAACTCCATAAAGAAGGGACCCGGCCCTCCCCACCTGGGGATCGAATCCAAAACCTTCTTGCGAGGCAACAGTACTACCCACAATCACTTGGCAAGCAGGTGTGTCCATGCTGTGTTTAGCTTTAGTTAGTAATGGTTAAAGTAGGCAAAGTTGTGTGTCTTGATTCTTTAAGATCAGTTTTCAGTTGCAAGTGGTT
>JAYDZF010000026.1:21301474-21311865 GCA_034509105.1 Microcambeva barbata | reverse complement strand
CAGTCAAATAGGATTTTCAAAATACAAATAATTAATTAAACAGATCACAACAACAGTGAAACTGACTGACAGAACTATGTGTGTAACGATACACTATACCCACAATGTGATACTGTTCATTATACTGTGTTAATGAAGTTTTTAGCCCCATAGGTTTTTAAAAAATAAAAGCCATTTATTTATAATACTTATGTCTCTTTAAAAGGAACTATATTTGTATTATATTTCGTTTATAAAACTAGTTAAGGACTTCTTTTCAAAATTTGCAAATTAAGCATAATTTGGCTTAGAATGAACAGTCAGTACCTATCCTCATCATGCTATCTGCAACATCTGATACATTAAAAGCCGTCCTGTGCCATTCTCCATAGCATGTTAATCATTCACTTCTCATGTAGAAGGGGAGATAATTGAGATACATCTGATCCACATATGGTTACAACTGGAGTCCAACAGGGTTTAGTAGTGAGTAGTTTGGCTCTCTGAAGCTATTTAGCTTTTCCTATATTTCCTACCTAAAAAGCCCATCTACACAATGATGTTGTAAACAAGATTGTGTGTTCATTATCAGTCTAAATGGTCTGAAAGACACAGGGGTTGGACCAGGATGTTTATGAAACTAGAAATAAAATATAATATATAAAAGTGTGTTCCCTGTTTAATTACTGTGTTTCTATTTGACAAGAATAAAACCCTTAAACACTTCAGTTACACCTCAAAAGCACACACGGCATGGCTAAAATACTGCCTTCTTGTGACGTATGTGAATGTTCTGCGATTGTTCTGTATTCTGTATATCCAGCCACTGATTAACTTCCAGTATGCACACACTACATCTGCTTTTATTCAATTATTGGCATAAAGATCAAAACAAGTATCTCTAAACCCAATGTTGAGGTGTTCCCCTCACCCACATGATGCTGTGTGCCACCATGCCCCCATGACTTTCAACAATGACCATATACAGTTTCTACCCAATCCTTATTAGGTAAAACTTCCTCAATACACTTAGGTCATTTGTTTAAAAGCTTCTACTCCATGTATAATACATACCAATGATCTGAGGGGTAACTGGTCAAAGTACCATTAATGACATACGTAGAAGAACCACCACCATCAAGGTTAATGGCATTAACGACTCCCTGGTCCTTTAGGAATTGTGCCACCTGCCAGAGGTTCATACTGAAAAATCAAAATCAAGAGAACAAATTACCGAACAATCGAGCATTCCACATAATTTGGAGGAAAATAAAGGGTGGAAGGAGTAGTTACTGATCTTCAATAAGCACCAAATATACAGTTGTGGAAAAAATAAGAGACCACTTTAAAAAAATCCCTCATATTAAATACATATTCTATATTATCAGTTAAAAAAATAATTGGTTTGTAAAAGTAAAACTCTATATGTGTCTATCTTCAAAAATATTTTTTGAATTGTCATGTTTATGGGTGTACAGAATAAATATTCTGGCATATATTAATCTTGTTCTACCTCCTCTGTTATGGATTTCTGTTGTTTAATTGTAGTAGCTCATCAGGATGTGATCAGATTTGTGTTTTTTGGAGTAGGGTTAGGGTTAGGGTTACCCAAATACCCTGCTTACTAATTATACCTTTACAAATATGAGGATAAATATTTGATGAACAAACATGGCTATAAAAGCACAATGGGTTTTATGATTGACTGTAGAAAAACTCATTCTCACCCTCTGTGATCTGTCTGCCCATCAATGTGAAAGAGAATGACTCTGCCATTCCTGTCATGTCCCACTGCTGTCCGAGCAGAAGTCACATTAACGAAGCGGTCAAATTTTCCTGCAATACAAATCAGGTTCAAATTCCAAGCTGCTTTTTTATTAAGCAGCCAACACTCGTTTAATTAAAATGAGTATTATAATGAGATCTATGACATTTAGACCTCTATACCTGTCTCCTGGGTTTTACTGCACTCGGCCAGCATGCTCTCTCTGATGTAAACTTCTCCCGCCCTGAGCAGCCACACCACTCCACTGATCAGCTGCACGAAAGGATTTACCTCATCCAACACATCCTCTTCTGATAGATAACTTACAGAGGAACAGCAAAGCATGCTTATTATAGTATACAAAAGTACACTGTTGAGTAACACATGTGACCAACAGCTAAAATCCAGAGTAACTGACAAGTGTAAAAGCTAGACAGGTGGAGATTGACTCAATACGGTAGGGTTTCACAGGTATCTGGAGCCATGCTGACAGCAGAGTATCCCACAGCTGCTGGAGGGGGCGTGGAAGAGCATTCAAAGAGCGAAAAGGTTCATCGAGGTGGTCCGATGAATGCTCAGTTGTAGTCATGTCTGGGAAATCGAGGGGCCAGCATCGGACATGCTCTTACAGACATTTCTTGCCATGTGACATGTTGCATAATCTGGCATGACACTGGGAATGTAATGATTCAGCAAGAACCGAAACAAATCAATATCGGTAATTCTTTTAAGATAAATAGATCTTCACTTTAAACAGAATGAGATGCTGGCTCTTTTTTAACACAAAACATGAAGTTAATAATCAGTGTATCGTTACATCCCAATTTTACATACTCTGCTTTGATTCATGACAGAAATGGTTACTCAAAATTCATCAGTTTAATGACAGATACAGTCACGGACAATTTTGTTTCTCCAATTCACCTCACTTGGGTGTATTTGAACTGTGGGGATAAATCGGAGCACCCAAAAGAAACCCACACAGACAGAGGATGAAGATGCAAACTCCTCAGATAAAGGACAGAGAAAAGAGAAATCAATCCCAGGACCTTCTTGCTGTGAGGAACAAAAGAAAAATATCAAAGACACCCAAAGGTGCAATTTGAATACTTTTCCCAGACCGGCCTAACTTATTATGAAATCATTTAATGACTTATTACTCAGGAACATCTTCACACAATTCTTCCCTACAAGATAAACAAGTGAACAAACATCCATATCTCACACTGGACAATTCCATGGAATGTTTGAACATAAAATGACTGACGATCTGAGAACATTTGAGTATCTGGGAAAAGCTTCAGGGTTATGCAATAACCTTGTTTTTGTGAAGCTACGAATTTTAAGCAGCAGATGTTTTTAAACCCACTATTCTTAAAATGTGCTCGGGCAATGTTTTAAATTTAGTCTTGCTTCTGTTTACGTGTGTCATCCACAGACAGTCAAATCACAAGTTTACCAACAGTTCGTGTACAAGCAGTAAATTGAAACTATTCTGTTTTTCTTTTTTAGATTGTAGTCCTTTTTGAATCAATGCACACTTCAAATTTATACTATGTACTTCTAATTTATAAAATATACTGTGGCTTAATGTCTGTCAATAACACATTAGCCTTGCCTTACACAGGGGTAAACACTACGATTATTAATTGACATCAAGAAAGTACCAATGCACCACAAGTCAGTTAATAATCGATTCAACTGAGGCAATCTGTATTCATCTTTAATAAATTGATATTTACTAATTTGCCAAATTAGGCTTAATTCAACATTATTTTGAACCTACCTCAGAGACAGAAGAGCATACATTACTTGGATAAGTAAAAAATAATCACAGTAAAGGAAACTTTGACATAATCTGTCTTCAAATTCATTTTATTTATGTTAGGTTGTTGGATTCTACTTTGTATTCTGTCTGCAAATTGACCTGCCAAACTATTTTCTACATCTTACTAATGATTGGCTCGTCATAATTTATCATTTATATACATTGGACCAATACTATATAAGGAATGTAGCTAAAAACAACATATACTCACCCAAACACTAGTGTCCCATCTTTTCTAATGCCAAACTGGGCATTCTGTACGCCTTTACTGTTCAGTACCAATCTGTTGTCACTCACAATATTCCCTAAGCATTGTCCACTGTCAGTGGCAAAGTATCCCCCGTTCTGAGCAATCAGGCACTTTCTCGTTCTAGCAGTTTTTTCCACCAGCTCCCTATGAGAGTTCTCACAGCCTCCTGGTCCTCCAGGCTCTAGCACAGACACTGTTCTCAGAGGGTCAAGAACCACTGTGATGTGGCCACTAACCCAATCACCACTCTTAGTCGTTGGATCGCTGCTGCTGAATGACACAAAGCTCTTGGAGTCCACTACAGATGTTCCAGAGTCGTTGTTGGCCTGCCAAGTTTCATGGGTTACATT
This sequence comes from Microcambeva barbata, assembly GCA_034509105.1. NCBI lineage: Eukaryota > Metazoa > Chordata > Actinopteri > Siluriformes > Trichomycteridae > Microcambeva > Microcambeva barbata. The sequence goes on along the minus strand of JAYDZF010000026.1, from coordinate 21,307,693 downwards.
TCCATGGATGATGGGCTGACAGTCTCTCACATAACGATGAGAATGAGACGGACCATGAGAACTGGCATAGGGTGACAGCATGTCATCATCCATAGAGTGTCTGTAAAACAAATAGTAAAAAATAAAGCATTGTTTATTTATTCTAGTTAGATCAGAATAAAAAAAAGCATTCTGAGTAACATGGATCCCCCTTTTCTTGGTATTTTAACCTGAAAAAATAGGCTCACTGCATGAATGTACATTGTCCAACTTGGAATTGACATTCATGCCTGGAGAAAATTCTTATATTAATAAAGGTTAATATCCCCTGGGGCAAAAGCAATCTTCTGGTCCATATCCTCACCTTTCTTGTAACCATATGGAAACTAAACAGTTGAGCATGATCACCTTTTCAACCTGTTACCCATAATTTTCGTATCCAAATTCCCCATATAACTCAACCCTCTTGTGTTTTTCATTTAAGGACAGCATGCAAAATGAAATCTGTTCAGGAGTTTATGGTAGCCACTGACACATTTGCCCAACGGGTCTTTTGCAGTAACATATTAGAGGTTTTAGTGGTTTAAGCATGTTGACAGACTGGAGATCCTCTGATCTATGCCTATTAAATAACTTTCCTGGATGCTGCACTTCACCATGATTACCACAACCGGTTCACACATTATTTATTTTTCAGTTCAATGACTGTATATTAACAAATGAAAATATGAAATATCTTGGGTTCAAACCGTCTGCAATCAAAATAAATGTACACTCCCTTTTAATTTTAAAGTAGGGTAGGGGTGCTGGAGTCTATCCCAGCTCTTCAAATGGCACAAGTCACATGGTCCATTACAGGCACCTACAGGACAATTCAGTGTCTCCAATAAACCTGCTGGCATGTCTTTGGACTGCGGGAGGAAACTGGAGTAACCGGGGGTAAAATAGTGAGATATTATAATACTAAAATACACCAGAATTACACATGCTTTTGTTCTATTAAAACCAGCCAGTTGTAACAGTTATCTTTAAAATGTCAAACATTCACTTTTTTTGTACATATCATTAACAACTGATAATTTGCATATTCAGACTTACTTGAATAATGAAAGTTAGCACATCCCCAAGTAATTCACATTTACAGTTTTACTTAACCATTTAGAACACACGTAACTTACCGATGGGTTTTGCTCCTTGCCCCCAAAATTAAAAACAAAATAACAAACGGAAAGATATAAAACAAAGTTTTGAGCAGCTTTGCCATGTGATTAACACCTAAGGAGATTCATTACAAACTACAGTACATAAACATTTTACGTTTTACGTCTAAAAACATCCTTACTCCCTACAGTAGTTAACTACGTACATACCGAGCTAACTGGTTCTGTGTAATTTCTAGTGCACTATTCTAAACAGAGATGTCATTTTGAACCCAGGCGTGCACAAGCTAACCGCCGATAAAATGATCATATGACTATATCACGTGCTGCCTAAATTGTCGGGTGCTAAATATCGCTGTACTCACTATCCCCTAAAGTGTAAAATATGTACTAGTGCAGTACATATCTAAACTTTTTGAACGTTAACGCTAGTTTAATATATGAATGTTTTACGAATTACGAAGTGAGGTGAATATCCAATATGACTTTTTCCTATATGAAATAAAAGTAAAAAAGTACTAAGTAGTGCACTACATAGTGAGCACAGTCTGATTTTGGACGCACAAGTCAAAAGACAAATATTTCAACTTGTAAGCCCAAAAGTTTATTCAGAATGATGTAGCATATAAGAGCTATACGTAGACGAATTTTTAAAAGCTAATTGTATAGCATTCAACCGAATTTTAATTTCTGTGGCGGAACGGAAATCAGAAAGGTGTAATTTCGGGGGACTGAAATCTAAAGCACAAGGTTACGGTAGAGGGGGCTGATGTCTGTATGTTTAACAACATGGCACCAAGTATTAGATTAAAATGTGCTCTTCTAAACACCAGCCGTTTCTTTCGTATTAATGTTCTTTCAAATATAATGCATAATCAGAAGCTGACCGAGATGAGGGGTTTGAGATCGTTATCAAATTCCAGCTCACAACACGATGAGAAATACTGTATTGATCTTGTAAGGTAAGCATTGTCCAGTTAGTAAGTTCATGGTCATGTCGCCATCGAACATTTTATTGTTTAACATGCTGTAATTATCCGACGATGGGTTTATAATATAGCGTGTATATATGCCTCTGTAAACACACGTGCTTGTCCAAATATTCATGTACAATTCTACAAATTATTAAGTATACACAAATTAGGGTAACGTATTCATTTATGTCTGTTGTATATAAAATGTCGCTGAACTATTGCATCACAATAGGCTACATATTTTGATTGTGTATAATTCACTTGAGGTCTTATAGATTGAAAAAAAAGTATTTTGCCAATGACATGAATAAAACCCAAGCTGTCACCTTGAGAGGGAATCTGTGTTTCTGTAAAAAAAAAAAAGTTTTTAAAAGCTTTGTACAATTAACAAAAATGGTACTTGGAGCTCAGCATGTTATACAAGCTGTTGTTTCTGAACACTACATACAATATTTGGCATATATTCTAAATGTGTTGTAATATTTAAAGTGACTGACCCCTGAGAAATACTGTTTCTCATGACAAAAAATATTTAATGGTATCAAAGCATCAAGGGCAGGTTGTGGTCTTGTGGTTAAGGCACTGGACAGGACACTGATTCATGCCATCCTCTGCCTGGTTGCTGCTGTTGGGCCCTTGAGCAAGGCTGTAATGTAAGTCACTTTGGTTAAAAGCCTGCTAAATGCCGAAAATGTAAATGTATCTAGTACACATTTTGTGTTTTCATATGTGAGCAGAAATTGGAGTACCAGGAGAAAAATAGCTGAGATTTTTCCCACTGACTTTGATCAGAGCTTAGATTCAGAACCTTTGTTCTGTGCAGCACTTACTCCATCCACTCCATCTCCACCCACCACATGACAAATGTAAGGTGGTGCGTTTGCTTTTTCTGGTTATGAATTTTACACACTGTTTTAGAATTATACACCACCGGCGGGATGACAGTGACTTAAACCTTTCTAGCCCTAATATTTTCAGATATTGAAACATTCCCTCATGCTGTTTTGTTACATTGTATGCACTACTGTATTTGCTCAGATAGCATTTCTAAGTGAGCACTGTGAGTGAGAGTAAATAAATATAGCACCGGACATTTCCTGAATGTAATATATAGAGGAAGAAATTTACTCTGCAGGTTCTCTACATGCTGCTTTGTTCATTCTGTAGGGCTGTAAGGATTCACAATAAGACAGATTTACGTAAGGCATGATTTGAATAGCTGATACGTTTCAGATAAATCCATATTCACAGCATATTGACGCAATATTACTTTTATAGATTTATTATGTTTTTGCACACCTACATGTCTCAAATTATCAAACAAATTTGAATATCAGATTAAGATAACTCGACTGAATACAAATTGCAGTTTTTCATTTTAGGGAAAAAAGCGGTTAAAGCCAACCTGACCCTATCTGAAAAAGAAATTGCCCCTAAACCTAATAACTGGTTATGCCAGCAACAACTGCAATCAAGTGTTGGCGATAACTGTCAATGTGTCTTTCGCATCGCTGTGGCTTCATTACAGAATGCTTTTAATTTAGCCACAGTGGAGGGTTTATGAACATGAATGGCCTATTTAAGGTCATGCCACAGCATCTCAATCAGACTCAACTCCGGACTTTGAATAGGCCACTCCAATACCCCCCTTTAGTTTTTTTCAGTCATAAAAGTGTTTGTTAAATGTAGAAAATGTAAAAATAATTATTTAGCTAAATGGGGCAGTTGGCTAAGTGGGTAGCACTGTCACCTTATAGCAAGAAGGTCTTGAGTTCAGTCAACAGTATGCTAAATTCAGCGTTCACCCAACCGTAACAATTGTTAAAAACTTAATACACCCAAGACGCCCAATCTGTTTATCAAGGACTTCAGTTAAACAAATTCTCTATTAATGCCAGTGGATGAGAGCAAAACTCTACAGTACAGACAGCTACAGGGAAATTTTTTTGCCACATTACCCTCCAAAAACAGCTTAAATTCTTAGTTACACACTTTTAGTTTTAACTCTTAGTTAAAACATCCTATTAGCAAAGATAAATCAAATAATTTCAACTCCTCACTATTACATTGAAACATTTAAAGATTAAATCTATCATCCAGCCATGGTTATAGCCACAGCAGCTTACATGGTGTTTATCAAACTACAAAAATGCTAATGAGCATTGCAAAAGGACATTGCATGTTCTATGGGAAAAGAATGCTCCTGGTAGAGGATGTTAGACTATTTGTTACTGTTGAATGTTAAATCAGTGTTGTGTTTTGTCCAACAGATTGCGAGATTATGAAGGCTTTGTGTGTTCTTTGCTTCTACCTGAAGCTGCCCGCCGCTCCTCCTTGGCACTGAGGGCTTTTAATGTGGAACTGGCTCAGGCAGGTATTTATTATGGCTGATGCAAATGTATCAGCTTTTCCTGATATGCAGGCCAGGATTAAGACCATGTAAATGGTTTTAAGGTTTTGTGATCTTCACCCGTGCTTCTTGTACAAAAGCTTCTATTTCATTGATGTTCGATGCCTTTCAAGCTGCTACTGCTGTTTTTAAATCTCTTTAAAGAGTTTATGGCATTTTAATCTGGAGACCCGAGAGAGCCACTCAAGGGGTTTACAGTGTTTAAGGCTCTGTCTCATGGCTTTCTTGTGCCAGAAAACCCGGTGATCCATATTGTCTAAAATGGCTCATCTGGCATATTCCAGTAAATTATCCCTGTGCTTCTTGGTCAAGAGTTTGTTGTGGAGTGAGAACTGAATAGTCTTGGTGAAGATAAAACCTACATCTAGTCTGTATGGCAAAGTTAAGATCAGCAATATCCCCTAAATTCAAAATCTTAAAAACTCACATTTATCCAATATGCATTTCATTTCACATAAACAATGACATCTTGGTTCAGCGCTTGTCCTGTCTCGAATGTTATGTTGTGTTCATAAACACATCAGCGTTTGTCTTTGCAGAATATTAATTGATCTGCAATGAAAAGACTTTGTTTTAACCATTGTTATTTGGGCATGATGACCTAACACATATTTTAGTAGCAATTAACCTATGCTAATTTACCAAGTATTTGCTCATTCACCAACACCCCTAATATCAAGCTTTTGTTCATTTTAGGTGAAGGACTCTGTCTCTCAGAAGACGATTGGTTTAATGCGAATGCAGTTTTGGAAGACTGCAGTGGAGGACATTTTTAGAGATGATCCACCAGTTCAGCCTGTCAGCATGGAGCTGTGGAGGGTTGGTTTTCAGTGAAAATAATGTCAGTGTGAGAACAGTGGAAACAATCAGGTCTAATCTACTTGTTGTCTATGTTTTCCTTACATTAAACATAATTAGATCCATATTACTCCTAATAGTTTTGGAATATGATCTCCAACATGCTCATGGTCAGGTGTTCACTTTTAGGTTTGTGTTGCACTTTATAACAGTTGTGTATGAAATGCATAAATGGGGGTTAATTATTGTTTTTCTTTACAGGCAGTGAGGAAACACACTCTCACAATAAGATGGCTGTTAAGGATTATATCAGAAAGAGTTAAGTTTTGGGTTTGGGTCAAAATTAGTAAAACCAAGACTTGTGGCCCTGGCCCTTGGTATAATATACTGGCAATCAGTATTGCATAATGTGAGCTGCCTTATTGTCTACTGTCTTATTGTCTACTTAATAATGCTGCTTTTTTGACAGGAGAAGGACATGGACGACAGAGCTTACAGGAATTTGCAAGAGCTTGAGTCTTACTCGGAGAACACTCAGTCCTCCCTTTTCTATCTCATGCTTGAGACTATCGGTGAGCCTGTAAAACCCTTGTACATCACACGTCTTAATTTGGGCTGAAATGATTCTTCTTGTAAATTGAGTGAATCTATCACAAGAAACTCATAATCTTTAGGTTTTTAGGTTCTTGTATATGTAACTTCTTTTTTTATGTGTTTGTTATTTGTTTTAAATGTACCCCAATGTTTGTCATTTGTCATCATCAAATTTAAATGTAACAATGTCCTTGGATGTTCTGAAAGGCACTTATAATATTTTATGGCTGGTGGTTAGAGAACTGGGCTTGTGATCAGAAGGTTGCCGGTTCGATTCCCAGAGCTGACAGGTCATGACTGAAGT
>JAYDZF010000026.1:21221344-21233733 GCA_034509105.1 Microcambeva barbata | reverse complement strand
CCTTAATCCCTTAATTTCCTGGAAAAGGATCTCAAGTAAGCTCAGCTCTCTGAATGTCCTTGATCATTAGATTCTTCCTTTTTTATCAACAGAATAACTAACATTAGATGTAGCACAGCTTTACCAAGACATGTAAACTCAGCCTGAGCTCTGGAATATTAAGTATAATGATTGTTTTAACCTTTGTGACGTGATTCTATTTAAATGTACATTAATTCATGGATCCAACTTGCACATAATAATAATAATAATAATAATAATAATAATAATAATAATAATAATAATAATAATGAATGCATATGCATTTTTAATTGTCAAAGACATTTGTAAAAACATACACCTCCACATTTAATCTCAGGTAAAATCAGTTACTACTGGATCGGGTTTGGAACAGAAGATTATATAGATTATAAAAAATAATAGTTTTTTTATTGAGGATGTTTATCGTCATGTTTTTGACCATTTGGTTACATTCATGACAGGAAATGGTTATTCATCACACAAATTAAATCAGTCCACAGATAACATTTAAAAAGATTCTCATCCCTTGCATATTTTCATGCAATTCAGATAATTCATTGTCTCAAATTTCCAGGTGGTCTCCTGTTTTTTTTTAACTAATTAATTAAAACCTTGTACACTACTGCACTCAGGATTCACAATTCAATTGCGGTGAGTTGTAGGCAACCCGGGAAAAAAGTGGATTTTCTGTGGTATGTGTTTTCTTTTATCGATCAAGTGGAATGGAAAGGGCACTTCCAAGGGCATGTTAGATTTTTTAATAGAACACGCTTTTTCATAATTGTGCTTTTTACACACAGTACACTCAACCACTACACACTAGTGAACATTGCATGTCTGTGTCTGTGAGAGACATCTGTAACAACAGCACAACATATTATGTACACCAGACAAACTTTTTCACCCAAGTATGACTAGTATTTCAAGGAATTCACTGACCGGTGGGAAGGGAATATTCAAAATATAATGAGATTTCTGTTTTGATTAAATGCTCCCACTTAGTGACTGGAGACAGTAACACCCGACTTGGGCTGGAAATGAAAGCAGTGTTTTCAAGACTGATGTAGCAATCTCATATTACCTTATACACTACCCACTATCATTCCAGGCCTGTTCTCTTATTTTGGAACTAGATATAGAAGTTGGCTAGATTCAGACTCAGATTCAGTCAGCAGTAATACAGGGCTATTTCAAAAACCTTTGAAAAGTGTGAAATCGCCAAACTTAACTGGTTGCACCGCGTTAAGATTAAAACATTTACAAGACCTTCATGTCTTTGTGTTGGAAGTGCACTAACCAATGTTTCAGTTTTTCACTGGCACTAAATATAAGTTAAATGTTTTAAAAATCCCTCTACCTGGTTGGGTGAATTGGGTGTATTTTAAATCATTTTGCATCTGAAAGAAGCAAACATGCCAGTCCCAGGTGTTGGCTTCACTCCAGGCTTCCTTATACTGTTAGTTTGATGACATGCTGTTGAACATGGCTAGTGCAACTGGCTGGAACAATATCCTGTGATTATTTTTAAAAGCTTCTTGATATTTCTTGGGACCCTTGGTATAATGTCCATAAAGTAGAGTCAAGGATTATAATGGGCACTATGGTAAAGAACATCACCAAGCTATAATCAAAACAGTTTGTTTGGTCAGTAGCCACATGGATGTGAGATTATATAAGTCCTGCAATTAACATTACTTTTCCTGAACAGGATAAATTAGATGATACTGAAATGACAAAAAAAATGAAAAGTAAGTTTGGTCTATTTAAGCACTAGGTTTGATGAACTGTTGTGCGGTTATTAGAATCTACCCTATGGGTTACTCAGATTCAAATTTACTTGGCCTGCTCCCCAGGAACAGTAAAACAATCTTAGATGGTGAATGTTGGGCTGGACTCACACCCTCAGCACAATCAAATCCGGAGTTAAAACACTTGTGGCCAAAACTTCATACAAGTTCGGTTTTAAATGAATCCCCATATTAAAAATTACATGCCAACTTTTCTTTTGAAGCAATGAATGGCATTGGTGAATGTGCTTTGTATTACGGTGAATACCCTTTGAGATTCTGCTGAATTCACTAATATGCTCTGCATTTTAATACATTTTGTGAGGCAAAAAAGTAACAGTGTTCTAGCCTACTTATACTTATAAATAAATTATGCTTGCATGAATTGGTGTAACATTGGTACAGTGATACGAATCCATTTCTGTAAGTGGTGTAATAATTTAATACAGATGAGTGTTTTGAAAAGAAAATCAACACATCAAAGTGCTGTTATTTCAGAGAAGAACAAATCTGCTTTATTAACCGAAGTTTCTTTGTTTTTAGGACAATTTTCGTGGGCAACAACACGCTGAGTTATGAAAGAAAGCTTCAAAGTGCACTTTGTTTATGTAAATGCACTAATCAGACAGTTGCTCTACATAACAGAACAAGGTGAGTCTCTTAACTATACTCATGTACTAGTTAAGTTTATATTAATGTGCGAAAAGATATACTGTACAGTATACAGGTGTTAAAAGAAACTAACAGAGGGGTGTTACTATATTTAGAAATCTAAACACAATTTACAATGGTTGACTCTCAATACTGGACATAACCAGTTTCAAGTGTCCCTAGAAATTGGAAGTGTGACGTGTGCTTTACACTGAATGTAACGACTCCCGCCTCCGATCCAGCATCAGTTAATTCTTTCTATGTAGTTTAAATGTAGTCATCCTCTTGTTTTCGTCATGGTTCGTTGATGAAAGTGACAAAAATAATTTGTTAACACAATTAACACTTTGCTGTAAATGTTCATTCTTTTCATGTTCATTCTTTTCAGTTGGCCAACATTTTCTAGTCTTAAGCTATATTCAAATTTTCTGAGATACTGAATTTGGGATTTTCGTTAAGTCAATTATAATGATCAAAATGAAAATAAATAAACATTTGTAATATATGAGTCGGACACTAGACAAATAATTTGCTCCCTGTACAGTTACAAGTTGCCTAATGTGTAGCCCTTTATTACTGCTCAGTTCTCTGCTCTGACTCCATGTCAAGTCAATTATTTAATGTCAATGTTTGTCTACTGCTTTTTACAACCAGATGTAATCATAAAGCAGCTTTATGGAAGTCTGTAACTGTGCAGACTTTTACTTGCTGCCAGAGCCACTTCCTTCACTCCAACAGGTGACATTTTTACACCAGTGGTGTAGGTGGGTAACTAATGGTTCAAAAGGTAAACTGTTTAAACGAGAATATTGGCACATCTGAATTAAATTACCATTTGCATTAAAAAATCTTGCGAAAAAGGTGAGTGTACAGTCTAGCATCTTAGCAAAATGTATCATAATAGGCTATATGGGGGAAATGCTCAGTACAAAAAAGCTACTACTGCATTATATAAGTATTCATTTCAATCAAACATGTAAACTTCTTCTATATTAAATGTGATTTCTACTAAAGCGTATATTGTGTATATTACCAGTATACTGTAGGAGCACTAATAAATGGGCAGTAACGCCCCATTGACACTATAGACTGCTAGATTATGGCTATAGACCATAGCTAGATTAAAACTCAACTTTTGGTTTGAGTGGTTTCTAAAACTGAAGGTAGATTGACAGAACTTAAATGAAATGGCAAAGATCTTTGTGAACACACCGGGCCCCGTTCTAGCACCCTGCATCCTTTTTTGCAGGCTCTTATTCTTGGTAGAGGATTCTTGCACTTCCTGCAAGGTCTTGTTACCTGTTGGACCAGCAGCAAAGTGACTTTTTTCTTAACGTTGCTCAATTTCAGCCTTTTGTGTTTAGTCTACCCAACACAACAATCTCTAACAACATAACCTAGCACCCTGTGGACAGGTAAACTTTCACTTTAAAGTGTCAGCCGAATTTTATTTTTAAAAGGCTTCTTTGGTTTGATTTTCAGCAAAACCTCTTTACTTTGAGTAAATAAACAGTGTCTGACGATAACAAAGCAAAAATGAACAATTATGCTTTATTTCGAGCATGCTAATGTTATTTCAAAGCAAATCCTAAGAATCGACTCTCCTAAGCCACTCACTGTTCGAATCTTCAAAAGCAGTTGCTCTATGAGACGGTTCTTCTAAGCCTATTACTATTTTTTTTATTGAATCGACTATTCTAAACGAGCCCGCGCGCCCAATGGATTTCTAGTCCATCGCCTTAACCACTCGGCATATGGCAAAGCCATTGTAAACGTAAGAATGTACCATTCTGCAGTGCAGCTGGCAAGAGGTTCCGGTAGTGCGCGAGGAAGCAATAGTAGACGTTCCCTGACCGGGAATCGAACCCGGGCCGCGGCGGTGAGAGCGCCGAATCCTAACCACTAGACCACCAGGGAGCTTGGCATTCAGGTCATTGGATTGACGATAGTAATGGATTTCTAGTTTTGTTGAAGACACATCGGGTGTTTTCTTGGTGGAACATAAACTTCTGACTAGAGTAAGTGAAGATATTCATCTATTTTCGTTTTGTCATTTAATCTGCTTTCAAGACAGATGCGTTCTTTACACGGTGAGTAATGTAAACAAATGCATATCGCGCCGCCATTCATTGCCAGTCTTTGGCACCACCTACTGCGGAAAATAACGAAGGTGTGTTCCAAAAGCATTGGGAAAACGTTTACTGTCTTTGCCTTTTGTTTCTCCTGGAGTGCGTTGCTTTAAGCCTTGTTGTAAAAGCGTCTTACAGGCAGTGTTCTTTCTGTGTTAAATACAAAAAACATCAACGTTGTCGGCAGGATTCGAACCTGCGCGGGGAGACCCCAATGGATTTCTAGTCCATCGCCTTAACCACTCGGCCACGACAACCTACTAAAGTATTTTCAAATACAGCAGAACATCAATATGATCAGTTTAAATATTAAAGATTGCTGAAAACTAAATCTTACTCTACACTTAACATTACCATTACCGTATTGCGTTCATATCCATTTGGGTGATTTTGTTAGTTTGTTAGCTAGTTACTTGTAGTGTATGGAAGTAGTGCTACCATGCTCAAGTTTAAATAAATCACAGTTCAAAAATAAGTATATGTAAAAAAACCTAGAGATAAGTTTTTTTTATTATTTAATAATAAAGAGTGAGTAGGTCCTTGTTAAAGAGGTGAGTTTTTAAAGTTTTTTTTTTATCAAGAAAGTACAGAGAAGAGCCTTGATGCTTAAAAAGATTTTTAAATTGAATATAGCACAATTTACTTTAATTTACTTTACTTTGTTCAAAGAAACATTAGAAAATATTTAGAATTTACACATTAAGGTAATATTCATATAGTTTATTACATTTCACACAACCTGACATCAACATACACAAAACACACTATATGGGTCATAACATTGCTTGACTGACATTTTCAACTTCAGTATAGTGCAATATAACTTTGCAACAGCAAAGAATAAAGATTTGTATCAGATGTCTGATAAACAGATACAAGTTAAAAAACACACTTCTGTTCAAAAACTAGAACATGAGGCTGTTTTATTTCACTGACAATTGAAGATGCCATTTGTTCATCTATTCCACCACTTTTTCCTGGTCAGGGCTGAAGTGTGACTGATTCACTGGACGAAAGTCAGTAAACGCTCCCACTGGCCTAGCTGCAGATCTTCAGACTTGTGGAAAGAAACCCACTTGCCTCTGTACTGTGACATATCTCTATCCTTTATGACAGTGTGCCAAACCAAATCACACATATCGCTGAGGTAACATTTTGGATACCACTTCATTTGATTCTAATTTAACAATGAAGTTTTTTATTTGATTCGTTTTTTGTAAGCATGTTTCTTTCATGGACTGTTCTCTGTAACTCTGTAGTGTATTTTTTAGACATCTCTGAAAAAGGAAAAAAAAATCATAAGATTTAGTGTCTTTTTGTTTGTATTTTGCTTTTTTATGATTTATAAACAACAAAATTCAAAACAATACTTACATAACTTACATACAGCATCGCCAATGCCACTAAAAGTAAAATGATGGCCAATACTAAGTAAAGGAAATCCTTTGTTTCACTATCCATTGATTCTTCAACATCTTTGTGTTGACATCCTAAGGGAAATAAAAATAAATAAAAATAAAAAATAAATAAACGTTTTATTTAAAAATACAATTATTACACAACTGCAATAACTCAGTTGTGTAATAATTTTATTTTTAATTCTATCTGCTGATATTATTACAGCCACAGCCACTTTACACTTTATTTTTTGTAAATATTATTAGAGTGCTTTTATTCTTCTATAAATGGTGCTACTGTGATACCTGCAATTTCCCCCTGGGATCAATAAAGTATTTCTGATTCTGAAAAACGTTTATTTGATTTTTATTAAAGAACAATAATTCATATTATTTACCATTAAACACGATTTTTATACATCACATAACAGATTATTCAAGTAAAATGTAATTAACAGTATCATAATTGTGGCATGGCAACGTTAAGATATATCCTGCAACTCAAAAATGACAATTTAAAACACAATCTAACTGCAGACATTTTAGAGATATAACATTTTTATTGGGGTTATATTAACACTTACCATAAACCCTTAGATGAACATCCCCATTCTGATTCAAACGGCCAAGTGGAGCAGAGAGAAAACAACGGTATCTTCCAGCATCTTGCATAGTCACATTGGACAAAACAAGACTGTGTGAATCTTCCAATATCTCAATATCTCGTACAAAACCCTTGTATCTCTGGACAGTGCTGTTATGGTGTGTCAACTTTTTCATCACTAGACCAGTCAACAGGGGACTTGCATCAACCTGAGGAGCCTCAACAACCTGGAAATTGAATGTCATTAACATTTATTAAGCAAGACAGAACTGGTTATGTAGATAAATATTATCCCACATTCTTGGTAATTACCATTTTTCTGGTTTTCCCTAGAAACTAGATATAATTTTGTAAAATAAGTTTTAAACAGTTGAGCAGTTAGTATTGTGGCAAATTCAGATAGCATGAAGTGTGCAACTAAAGATTACAACCAATTAATACAATCTAATTAAGCATCTTGTTAGATCATAAATTAATGTAGGTCATATGTTTATTTCAGTCAGAATATGCATAATATTGTTATTACTTACATTTTATTTCCTTACTAATATATTAAGGCCTAAGCGCATTCTAATGAATTAAATATATAAATAATGTAAAATATGATAAGCCTTGTGTTTACAAAAAACACTATTTTTGATGTGTATGTGTTTTATACAGGATATAATGATTTTGTAACATACATACAGATACATACAAAAATATAGACAAAGTGTAAGTATTGTGTATTGCTCATATACTTATATTTTGGTTTGTTGCTTGAATAATACTAGTACATGTGCCAACTGTGTACAACAATTAACATTGTATTGTAAATAACATGAAAATATAGGAAGGTGTAGATTTATTACAGCAGAAGACCAAAGCATTTAGAGTTATTAAGTAGTAGTTTACCTTGTACCAGATAACTGAGCGGTACTGGACTCCTGGAATGAATGAAGTATAGCATCTCAATACGGCATCTTTGCCACAAACAGAGAAGATCTCATGGTGCTCGCTGCTGCAATGTCCTCTGCTTACCACACCTGAAGTAAATTTAAAGACTCTGATCACACATAAACTGTATATATAGTTCCCACTTAATTCATAACGTTAACGCAAACCAGGATTATCCTGGACAAGATTTACATCTTTCCAAGTTCTAGGAAATTTTAAGGTAGATGAAATGGCCAAATTACCATCAATTCATAGTAAAGCATAAACAACAGCACCAGAGACATAGGTAAAGCAGAAAAAGACACAACAAGCGTTCTTGTATTCCTGTTTAGAGTTCAGTGTAAACTAAACTGCAAACACTCTTACCCATAGCAAAGAACAGGAGAAACGCTGTAGTGCTCATAATTCCTACTCGGTTTAGATCTCGTAGTCATGCAACACTGAGCCCTGTGTGCCTCTTAAAATGAAGCAGGTAGGTGGTTTTAGATTGGGGGTTTCCCATGTCGGGGATTTCCAATACGTCAATCTAGTTGATCTAAAACGATACTCTTACTTTCTATTGCTAATCATGAAGACAGGCACACTTTTACTTGCTGTTTTTCCAGGTATGTTGTATTTAATATAGTCAAAGCAACATGGACGATGTGTTAAATAGCCCAACGACAGACGGAATTTATTCATTTATTTTAGCAAAGCCGCTCACATGTTTCTCATGAGCTAAACGCACTTTAAAGAATTAAAAACTCAAGAGTGTTAACAGTAATATACGTATTTTATCTTGTACAACTGTTTTTCTTCACGTATAATCACTTTAAACAGGTTAATCGTTTGAACGATACGAATGTTTTTAAAATACGAATCAATTTAAGTCCGTCGTGTTCATACAAGTGCGTGTTGCGTTAATAAAGTGCATTTCGTTTCATTAATACGTTAATCCTTTTATTTGAATCACTTCAATTCTCTCAAAGGCGAAAACAAAACAAAAACAAATACTAACCCACATGAAATTGGAAAAATCACGGGGATTCCCCTGACAGTACGTCTTCGCCATGGGTAGTTTCACTTTTGTTCTTTAAATATCAACAAAGCAGCAAACTACAAAATTAAAGTCTCCGGAACAACTAACACATGGTGATGGTCTTATATATGCCAAATTATAGTCTTATGTAATTTTCTGCACACCCGGGGAGCATCCGAAAGGATTCACATTTAGAAAATGCATTTAAATGTTGTGCAGCACCCATGTGAGTTCAGAACCCAATATTTGACCCAAATAATAGGGTAAATAGGGAGACCACAGTCGGTGCAGCCAATGTTATAAGTGCACACAAATTGTACCATTCCTTGATTATCATTCAAATGATAATATACATTAATTGGCCTATGTATCAGTTTTATGACTTACTCTTAAAACATGCCACACATAAGGCATGGTATTTTAAAATACTCCATTTATATTTGCTGGTGTCCTGGTCAGTTGATTCTGCAAGCTATTGCTTTAGTATACTGGAAAAGCAGGAAAGTTTCTCCCGAACTGTAACCACAAAATTAAAAGTACATACTAGTTTAGAATTTCATAAAATGCCAAAGCAAAACATTTCTTAACTGGAAACAGGCAACTAGCAAAACCACAAAAACCACTCACAGACAATTGTTCCTCATTTACCACATGATGTGCTACATTCTCAAGAAATATACAAAATAATAATACATATAACCCATGTACCCCAGAGCCCAATGGTAGTATGTGCTAAACAACATGCTAGCCAGTAAATGCCATTGTACTTTGTCATCATAGTTTGTGTATAGGCTAATCATGCACAGGCAGCCCATTCAAGAAGAGCTTGATGAATAGTTTTGGCATTGCAAGCCATTGGAAGTATTGTTACACACTGTGCATGTAAAACTAATTTAAACAGATTATATCATTGAAATAGGTTGCATTTAATAAGTTGCAGTAATTCTGCATGCGATATTTGTCAGATATTGTGTATTTGTTCATATATAGATGTTTTTATTTTAAACTTGAACATAGAGAAATATTTTACTCTTAGAAAGAGAGAGGTGGACCAATAATCTGATTTCTTTCTGTACTAGTGCTGTGTGCATCAGTTGTTGAAAAAACTGAGACATATAATTGCGCTGCGGGATCACATTATCTGAAGTATGAGGAGGCCTACACAGCCCATAAATGTGAACAAACCTGGTCAGTTGAAACACAGGTAAGTAAAGCACAACTCAGGTCTAAAATACTGATCTTTCAAGTTTGTGATGCAGTCGAACAACATTATGTATGAATGAATACATTTGCATTTTTTGTGTAAAAGTGAAGTGTATGGGTTTCTTTCAGTAGCTCCTCCCACCATCCAAATTTGCCCACACTGTGAAATACTATAATGACTGTGTGTGTGTGATGGAATGGATAACTGTCAAGAGTGTTTCCATCTTTTGGCCAGTGCTCTGAACAGGATGACGTGGTGGTATAAACGACAAGGAATAACTTATTAATCAAAAAAGTGGACCATAGAGGTTATAGCATGTGCACACAGCGACAGGAAAGGTGTGTTTATCTCCCAAATATGAATAAGGAATGGTTGTGTGTGGAAATATTGCAGGTGTAGTTGATTTTTATCTACAAAGTTTTGATCCGGATTTTACACATCTTTCAAACTCGGGTGTAAACATGATACAGCTTCTTATTCTTCCTCCCTTGTGTCTGATTGGAAAAGCATCTACTTGTGCTAAAGAAATATACTGCTTAAAAATAAATAAAGAGAACACTTGAAGAACACATGCTAGATCTCAATGCATGAAATATTCCAGTTGAAAATGTTTATTCATTTCATAGTGGAATGTGATAAGAACAAAATAACAAAAATGATCAATGTTAATCAAAACTATTATCCAATGGAGGTCCGGATTTGGAAGCATACTCAAAACCAAAGTGGGAAATCAAATTACAGGCTGATCCAGTTTAAGTGAAAATTCAAACTGGAACCAGTTTCAGTGACAAGTTCAAATGCATCTCAGTGGTGTGTGTGCCCTCCACGTGCATGTATGACCTACCTGTAATGCATGGGCATGCTCCTGATGAGGCGGCAGATGTTTCTCCTCCCACACCGGGATTAAAGCATCAGTCAGCTCCTGGTCTGTGGTGCAACATGGCATTGGTGGATGGAACGAGATAATGGCTAATCTGCCAATCTTGGTGTTCTCATCAAATGCCAGTTGCCCTGCATGGTTTTGGGCTGTAAGCACAATACCATTTTGTGGACATTGGGCCCTCATACCATTACAGTGTTAGCAGGAACATGGATATTAATGGCCTTTGCTCCTCCTGTTTCTCATTGCACAAAGAAAGAGGTGATGGTTCTGCTGCTAGGTTGTTGCCCTTCTATGCCGCCCTGTCTCCTGGTATCTGCTCCATGCTCTGGACACTGTGGTGACAGACACAGCAAACCATCCTGGATGAGCTGCACTACCTGAGCAACTTCTTTAGGTTGTGGTCACCACCTGCAGAACCACACCTTTATAGGGGTTGTCTTGTTTATTGTCGCTTATGTCTGTCCAATTTACACAACAGCAGGTGAAATTGATCTCAATCAGTTTTGCTTCCTAACTGGACAGATAGATTTTAAAGTGTGATTGACTTGTACATTGTGTTGTTTAAGTGTTCACTTTATTTTCTAAGCACCATTAGGGTTCACCAAAGTTGATCATGGTCTGAATTATTGATTTGGCTTGGTTTTTGCACTGGATGCCCTCCCTGAAGCAACCTTCCAATTTATCTGTGCAACCAGTGGTGACGCTAAGTTTCTAAAGTGGAAGTCATACTGATTTAAGTAATGTTTTAATAAAACACTCAGATAATCTATGAATCCAGTCACATAAATACAATTCACAATCTTCAATAATGATGAATGCATTTAAATGATACTAGGCTTACAGAAAACATTCCAGCTGATAAATGTTACATTTTCTTCAGTCTGTAGCATTATATCAGGATGGAAAAAACATTGAGTGCCATCCACCATGCATAAATGTGACGTCTGGTGCAATTAACATCAGCGGTTGTGTGAACATCACTCTGATCCATATATGCTTTCAGGTAAGTCATTCTTGGCTTCTCTGGCCATGGGCAATATGTAATTAACTGGTCCTGTTAAATATCTAAAGTTTATTGCATATTTTTATTGTTTTTAAGGGCTATCTGACTGAGCATCGCATACATTTCTTGGGTATGAATTTGTATTTGGCAAATAGTGCATAATATGTAGTAAGTTAGCATCATGGATTATTCATTCTAATGTTGTGTTTTGTTATAGGCATTATGATCAAGCTCTCGCTAATCGAGAACTCAAAGGGTCGATGCCACTATGGTAATATGGAAAACCTAGATTGCATACGACCATATACATAAAAAAAACATACCATTTTCATTATTATGGAGGCAGAATTCAGTTTATTTTTTATGAAAGTTTTGTTTAAATCATACACATGCATAACTAATATATCTGCTTGTTTTTTTCCTCAGGTGTCTTCATAAGTATTGCTCTGCTGTGTCTGATATGTGTTGGATTAGCAGTCCAGTCTATCAAGTCTCAGGCTTGTGGCTTCAGAAACTCAGGAACAGAACAACATGAAACCTCTAACTCGTTGCTCAGCATTTAGTTGAAGCCACTGCTGCTAAGCTGCTAATGAATACTCCATGTTTTTTTTTTTTAATGGAGCAATATGTTTACCCTTTTTTATTAAAAAGAAATGTAATATATTTTATTTTGTGTAATACGGTGGTAGCCTAGTGGGTAGAGCTTTGGACTATCAACCAGAGATTGGCGGTTCAAATCCCGGCTCTGCTAGGCAG
>JAYDZF010000026.1:20674521-20684757 GCA_034509105.1 Microcambeva barbata | reverse complement strand
AATATATAGAGTTTGTTTAGACGTTATAAAGTAACGGAAGTATCGAAAGCAGCAATGGATGTGGCACAGGGATTGTTTACTTCTGCTTACAAATCCATAATAATTTGGCCACTACTGTAGTGTTGTTTTGTCTTTATGCTTTGGGTTGGCTAGGTAGTTTTCTTGATGTTTGCAGGACTACACATTCTGCAGGTCACTAATTCATGACAGGGCTTCATGTTAATAGAAATCAATGATCAACTGTACATACTAGTTACAAGATACAATAATGGAGCCCCATGTTATCTTGCAGCAGCCAACTGTTGACACACACACACAAACGCACACACACACACACACACACACACACACACACTGAGGTTTCTCTTGAGAAAGAGATGGCTAACCTCTGTTTTTTTTTTTTATCAACACAGTTAACTAATAACATTATTGGTGAAGGGGTTTTGGGTGTGTTATAAATAAATGATTTATCTTTTGTGCACATCCATTAAGAATTGGCAATCTGCCTGCATTCAAATATATAGAAAAAAAATATTTTATTTTAATTAGATTAGTTACCAGTGCAGAAATGTGAGAAGAAAGAAAAAAAAACAAGAAGAACACAGATGGGTTTAAGGATGATGAAACCACTTTAGAGTGAACTTACTGCAGGTACCACTTGGCCAGAAAAGCAGTGAATTATTAAAGCCATAATAAAATGTCCTTGGGGTGTGAAAAAGAAAACATTACATTATTCTTCCACCCTTTTCACACCAAGCCTGTGATTGCTGAGCCGAATAAAAAGTTCATATTCACGGCCCGTTTTTTACCGGAGGAGAGAATCTTATCTGGATTTTTTCCCCCACTCGCTTCTCCTGAGAGCTTTCATTTGACAGCCTTTCTCCTCTCGTCCTGCCATATTTGCCTGCTGTCTCACTAATCATAAGTCCCATTTGTTTTAAATAAGTCTGGAATCATTCAGAAGGGAAGCTGAAGGTTATTTCACTCAGATTTTATTTCGTTAGTGTTCCCTCTGGGGATGTGACGGGCTCCAAATGCTTTCTGCAAATTCACCAGCGATGGCCAATAATGCTGTTTATTCGGTTTGTGATAAGTTGATGAACAATTTGTCTGAAAGTGTTACTTGTTCGTATAGTTAATCAAGGCTGCAGCTGGAAGTTGCCAGGGTTCATTTCTTTATTTATAATCATCACTGGCTATATGGATTGGCTGTTTTGTCGCGCATTTAGGGTCAGTCGTTTATGAATTGGGATCAATTATGGTCTGTGACAGGTGAATTTGCTACCAGCGAATCCAGTTTTAACACAATAATCACTCTTCCCTAGCAAGCAAATTGAAATTGATTCTGCTTGCTAATGTATTTTACCAGCCACTGGTCATTTTTTATGCTTGAGAATTTGTGGACAACCAGCATTTGAAAAATCAAAACTTAAAGCTAGTCGGTAGATGTCCGAGTACATAATTGTGACTTTATGTTTGAAACAGATCCTTCTTTATCTAAAACGTTCATACTGTTTTTGTGAGCTGGATGAATCATTCAATGGTGTTTTATACGCTTTGCATCAGGGCCTTCACTTGCCAGTTTTGAAAGCTGCCTTGCCACCCACTGCCTACCTAGGCAGTTGCTTAAATAGAGAGAATTCTGACAATACATTAAATACATGTTGCAGATTTATAAAATGCATTACATAGACAGATATTAAATCATCTATTATGTCAGCCTACTCTAACCAATAGCCAGAGGTGTTGCAACCCTCCAGCGTCCAAACTAACATAACCCTTTTTTTGTCTTAAGCTGTCACTAACAAGTATTTGGATGCTCCATCATCCATCAAGTGAACTTAAACTTAAGAACATTAAAAGGTGAACTGTTGGACCAGTCTAAGTGGCCCACAGACTTAAATCTCACCGAACATCTGTAGACTTTAGTGAATTTCACCCTATTATTATTGTGGTTCACTAGGGGTTTCTTAAAAAGTTTTTATCTTCCATTTCAAAAGCAAAATTTCTTCACTTTTCTAGCCACCTTCCTTTGCTATGCACCTTCGCCAGCATTGTTCTATTTTAATGCCATCTGCAAAATTGGATGGTGTATTTAAGACAAACTAGTCCTTCTGCCCTTTCCTGTTAAAATATATAAATGTGAACACTTGTATACTATGGTTGATGGGTAACATTACTTGCATTAACATTTCGATCACTAATTAAACACAATAAAGTGTGAAAACAGCCGAAAGGTGTAAATACTTTGTCTTTTGTCATGTCTGGTCATTGAGGTTAATCATAAAATCGGTCTTCCACTAAGCTGATTGTGAGTAATTAAAAATGTCTGTGCCTGAGCATGGGCTGGCTTCATGTTCTATTCATGTAGATTAATACATAACATTTGTCGGGCCTGTGGGATCAGACAGGCATCTTCAGCTATTAAACATTCATGAGAGTGCAGGACATAGAGAAGCACATTCTACTAGTATTTATGGGCTTGTTCTCACATCCTTGTGCTATCGTAATGGATTGCAAAAGGGGGCACATCATTGCTGAGCGGAGATGCTTTAAACACAGTGCAGTTTAATTCAACTAAATTAGGGGTTTGCTCCAGGAAGACTCCAACTAATTGTGTGTATATATGTATGTGTCTGTGTGTGTTCAGAAGGCTGGAGTAAATGGGGACAATGGAGCGAATGCAGCAGCGAGTGTGGTGGAGGTATTCAGACGCGCACACGGCTGTGTCAGTCACCCCCAGAAGAACAGCACCTATGTGCTGGGGTGCTGGAAGAAGGTCAACCCTGCAACCCTCAATCATGCACTGGTAAGAGTCACTTCAAATTCTGGATCTGTACATCAGGTGTATTTTCGTACTTAACAATTTGCAATGATCACTTCTGGTTTAAGGAACTTGTTAATTTGGTCATTCAGTCTTTAATAAGAATGTGTATATTATTGTCTCTACTGGAGGTGTAGACATAAAATATGTATTAATCATAGTTTGGATGGTCTTTCACTGTTTCAAATGATTTTTTGCATATAGTACACTGATTTTTTAACCTAGTGCACCGATATGTAACTTTGTTCTAAACAAATTAGGAAAAATACTTAAAGACTTGTAGATAATCAAAACAACAACATGGCAACAATCTCATTGTGAGAATAACGCATAGACACATTGATCAAGCACAGGACACGAGAAAACAAGATACTGAATTTAGTGAATTCAGCTTTAGTTGACAATAAACTAAAGCACAATTCACACAAGGACATGGGACATAAAAAAGCCAAATTGGGAGAATTTCCTTTTTACTCAGGAGGAAAAGAGACTAAGGAGAATGATGCAGGTGTCTTGGATAAACATTTATTAATTGTTTTAAACTTTGGCCCACCTGTTGCTGTGTGCACTTTGTTACCTCCTATTGCTTTATTTTAATAAAACAGCACCTACCAAGTGCTATTTGGATCGTCAAACAATCTGAGCATTACAGTGACAGCAATATGATAATGACATCTTGTTGTGTTTTGTTTTGGTAGGTATCTATCAGCAACAGCACTTACTGTTGTACATGTGTCACTTCCATAGGAAAAATAGCACTTCAACCAAAAATATTAAGTTAACAGCTTCTCCTACACATCATTTCATTTATTTATTTCTCTCTCGAACTAATTAGGTTTTTATTTTGCATTTTATTTTATTTTATTTTATTTTGCATTTCAGGCTTTATGCCTTTTCTTGGCTGGTATGGTGTTTAGCTCATGCTCTAGAGCATTTGTCCTTGACACTCTACAACATCAAATCATTCCTCAGGTGGTTGAATTTCTTTTTTTTTTTGGCCACACGGTTAGTGTGAGCATCTCAACCCACTTCAGGCAATTTTTTTGTAACTGACTGAGGCCAGAAAGACAACTACACTTTTCTTTTGATTCTATTCAGCCATTGGACTTGGTTCCGCTCGGGTGAGTCATCTTAACTGTTCTTGTCACCCCATTACAGAAAAAACTATTTGAAGCAGAGTTGTACAGTCAAGGGATCCATTAAGCAGCAAGCTGCCATATTAGGACAACATGAACAGGTGCTAAAATAAATCCCTGGCAGAGCTTGATGGAACCTCTCTACTCTTAATACTAGAGAACTGCCATTCTGATCCCCATCTACCACCTCCTAACCTATGATGGGAAATAGGGTCTGTTAAATTGCTTACTGGACTTTCATCCTTTGTGCTTCCAAAGTGGGTGTAGGTAGCTCATAATGTGTTCTTGGGTTTACAGCAACCCTTCGACTACCAGTTGGCCCACAGTTACTTAGCTGACTAGAGGAGATTATGCTTGCAGCCAACACTTGGTGGAAGTCTATATTTCAGTTTTAGTTGATGCTTACGAAGGGGAAATTGTGGAAGTGTCTAAAGCTACCTATGATCCTCCATGCTTTTGCACAATGAGTCTCATGACCTTTGGACAGTCCTTATCCTAGCTCTAACTATCCTAACTAGGCCTGCACATCATCCTGTATGACTGCATACAGTGCATACAGTTCCTCCTGTATGCCATCAAGCAGAGGGCTATACATGAATACATTTGAGAAGCCTTAGCTCTTGGTTTCATTTGTCCCTTCCCCCTCACATGCTTGAGCAGGTTTACTTTGTGGGCAAGTATGATGCCTCTTGCATCCCTGCATTGAGGACTGCAGACTAAGTGAAATTATAACCAAGGACCATTACCCCCTGACACTTACAAATTCTTTGTTGGAGTCACTTTGACAGGCCCCAGTACACACAAAATTGGACCTGTGGAGTAACTGCTACCTTATCCGAATCAAACAGGGGAAATAATGTAAGTCAACCTTTATTCCCCCCTTAAAACACTATGAATACATGGTAATGCCCCCTGGGCTAATAAAAAGGTCATCCAGTGGTCCATTTAAAGGTACGCTAGGGACTCTTAGACAGGAAAGGAGGGACTGAATTTGTCTAACAGGACAACCTAATCTATAAGACTACAGACATGTGATACATGAGGCACATATTTCTGGTGTTCTTTGGTAACCTTTTTTGTGTGAATCTGTATGTAACACAACCCTTTTTTCTTCATAGTTTCCAGGGGTAGTTTAAAATACAGGGTGAGTAGAAGGGTGATCTGAAACTGATCTTGTCACACATTGGACTGGCTGGTGAAATGCTAATTGAATTTTGTAAATTTAAAACTTGTTTATGAGGAATTTCAGTATCATCCATAACACAAAAAAAGAAAAACAAAATGTTTGAGTTGATAAATGAATTTGGTGTAAGCTCGAAGCTCAGAAATCTGTTGACAGATTTGCTGACTTTGTGTCAGAGAGTACAAACTGCCAGACCCCAAGGTCCATTTTTGTTTTTGATGTGGACACCCATTGCAATAAGGGTCTTGACACCAGACTGCAGCATGCACATATTGCTCTTGTTCTACCAGAATCCCACCAGAGACAAAATTATGATGTTGTGGATAACTGCTAGCAGGTAAGCTTGCTATAAAGGAACTCACTGGGTAGGTTGTTTTTCTCCCATCACTCTGAGAGTTTGACTGCTTCTGTCTATTTTGGCTTTTTTGTGTATTTCGGTGTAGAATAAGCTTAGTGATAAGTCATCTTAAGTCATCATCATTTCTCCTAAGCATCCAATTAGAATTTTCACTACAGAACTGCCACTGCCACTGCCACTGGAAATCAATGTATTGAAACCTAAAATTATGCAGTGGTCAATGTTCATTACCTTATTTTCACAGTCTTGGTATGATGCCACCTTGTTTTCTTCAGGCTTTCTCTGTGTCCATGAGGTAGTTTGTTATATGTACTTCATTACTGTAGTCAAGTATTTGTACTTTTTACTCATTACATTTTCAAAACAGACTTATTATGTTTTACTCTATTACTTTATTTAGATTTCTCTAGCACATATGCAAGGACATCACTTCCAAAATCACTTCCCAAATAACTCTTTTCAGTGAATCAGTAGAATCGAATCGGGGCTGTGTTATTATCTTTGGTAAAGTTGGGTTTATTTTGCTCACTCGGTTCATCAGTTATAGAATGAACTGGTTCATCTGTTTTCTTTGAACAGAATTTTAATATCTTTCCTCATTGGCTTTTAAAGTATAAGTGACAGCATAGAGAACAAAGGATCATTTTTTCAAGGACAAACACAGGTAAATATGGATTTATATAATCTGTAAATATATAAAATGCCACACAAGAAGAAAAACAAGTGGATTACATGGATATAGATCTGGAAGGTCAGGTGAGAATCAGTCATGATTTGTATAATATAAAAACAAATTATACATTTTTGAAGAGGCTAATTTTGCTGCAATTCCTCTTTCAAAGTGTATTAATTAGGTCTAGCTTAGAAATATAACAATTAAGAGATGAACCCTTGTGTCATGTGCTTGTCTGCCTCCAACTTCAAAAGCGATAAATGTAAAATTACTTTAACCTTTTTACTTGAATGTAAATTTTGTACTTTTATACTTCTACTTGAGTAAAATGTTTAATGCAACCTTGAACTTTTACTTGAGTAATTATATTACCAGATTACTTTTTTGTAAGTACAGAACTTGCGTACTTCTGCCTCTGAGTCTCTCATAATACATAGTAAATAGATTGAAGTTACTATTTTATATGGTGGTCTGTTATTTGGGATGTTGCTTGATGCAATATATTATTTATACATATATTAAATGATGGTTACAATTAGATCATAATGGGTTGCTTATGTGAGCACTTAAATAATTAATTAAGTTACCACATTTCATTAAAAATCAGATTATTCCCCACAACCTCTGATTTCAAATGTAACTTCTGTTTATTTGCACTTTGCTTGTGTATTCCTCACACATCATCCATGGTGTGTGCGCATGTATACTTCGACTTAAACTGAGTTATTACTGTTTCCTGCTGAGAAATCTAAACAGATTAATAATAAGCTCTTCTCTGTTTTTTGTTGTTACCACAGGGTACAGCCAGTACTTGTCTAAGACCAAGGTTTTAAGCACGCTGAAGTACACAGGAATGGAAGACACCAACACTGGTAAGCAGAATGGTGTGGGTAAATTTGTTAGTGTAGGTAACATGTTACTCCCAAAACATTATGTAGTAAAGGTCCTGATGTAATGGATAGTTCCATGGTCAGGGCCATTTGCTGTAAACGTCTTCTTTTATATATGTGTTCCATTCATGCATGTTCTGCATTTACGTTCATTAAACACCCACTGCTCTTCCATCTCACTCTCCCTGTTTTCATACACACCAGTGTGCCATACACGTCTAACACAAATCTACCTTTCAATCTATTCTGTACTATTATTGAGACTTACACACACATACGCACACATAGACACAGTACACTTCTATGATGTCTGTAAGCGTAGCTAAACACATAGGCACACAGCCAATGCACATTTCTTTTTAGAAGGAACCCAGTCCCAACAGAGAGCACATGGGTGGACAAATCAAATCAATTTAATAACTAGCTCACAAAGTAAGTGTCGGTCACAGTGTACCTGCTCAGACCTAGTATATATTAGTTTGGTTGCTACGAAACATGCTTTTTAAGGTAAAAATGGGAGGGTGCTAGTTAATTGGCTCTAGGGGGTGGCTCTAGCCCAGACTAATTAGAGATGTGGTGAACTGAACAACGATTTGTTATTTTAACACAAGGGATGAATGGATGAATGGACATCCTATATGGTCCACTGGTCCTTTACGCCTCTGTGTCATTGATGGTATGATACAAATGTAGGTTCCATTGCTTTAATTTTAGAGATGACTGCCTGAATCATGAGTCAATAGATTCCTGAAAACAAATTACATATGCAGCACTTTATCTTCAGGTCTTTCAGTAATACACATTGCTAACAGATACTTAAATTATTTATTTATTTATTTCATGCAATGAATTAACTTAATTAGTTAAATTGGTTAAAGGATTGGTTTTGTAATGGACAAATCTGTGTTTCCATGCAATGATGTAACTTCATGCAAGCAGCCTAATATGAGCAAGTACATCAAATGAACTTTGTAAAGGAGGTTTTTGGTGTGATGATCTTGTCACTGCTGGCAAAAACAATTATCTAATACAAATAGAGCAAAAATGCAAGAGCAAGGAGGTGTTCACAATACACTCAAAATGAAGTGCTCCACAAGCACAGAAAACTGTCCTGTTCATGATAATTCCAAGACAAAATCATAAGTGTGGTTGGGGACATGTCACTTCTGTCATTTATCTGAGCACGGATTGACTAAACCAAGCCCTGAGAACATTTAATTGAGATGTTTACATAATCAACATTTTCCCTCAAACTCAGCCCTGCATAAATGAATGTCCTATTTTATTAAGCAATTTAAATTTAAACCCACGTTTCCCTAGGCCTAGAATAAGTAAATATTCACCAGTTTATTCTTTGAAGATGTCAGTTTTAACTAAATCCCATCAACTGAATTGTTTCATGTTTTGATGCTTTTGATTGGCTGGTTTTATTGATCTATGGCCAGGGGTATAACTACCTTTTTGAGCAGTAGTGCAGGTGCACTGGTGCACAGTTGAATTAGCAACTTTAAAAGTTCTATGGCCTTTAAAAGTGGACATATGTGAAAAGAAATATCATTATTTTGGAGATATTCAAGCAGTCAATAAACCAAATGACACATCTAAAATTAACTATCCAATTTGTAGTCATGGTTTAAATATATATAATAAATCTGTGTATTAGACTGAAAGAAATGTTAATTTTACCACCATGTTATTATGAACATTGGGGGAACTGATTCTACCAGATTTGAGGAATAAGAAGTCTAATACGTTATTTGATTTGGCGGCACTGCCATATAAAGATTCTATTTACCAATATAAAACCTTTAACCCAAAACTGACCGTTTTTAATATTTGTCCACCCTTTATGCATCTCTATTAAATCCTACACAAACCCCAAGCAGAGCAGATGCTCTGTCCCATAGGAAAGCCTCTTTTAAAGCTAACCCCAGCCCAATCCTGCAGGCAAAGCCCGTTATAGCTCTCGAAGCCAATCTCTGCGTTTGCTGGAAAGCCGTAAACGAGAGGATGTGGACAAGACCCGAAGTGGACAGCTGACTTCCGAAACAGGTAAGACTAAAAGCATAAGCCTTCCTCACAGCTTGGGCTCACACACACAAACACACACATACACAAACATTTTCACATCTGTGTACACATTGTAGGCAGATGTTTGGCCACTTCTGGTATAAACACTCATACAGGGATGTAGATTGGATGTGCATGTGGCTTTGGTCTCATTTCGTTTGAATGTCAGTGGGATGTGTCACATGATGTCTCTTGGCATGGTTCATAGTAAGACACCAGTATGTCTATAAATCATTGACTCCATGGCTCAGAGAGTAAAATCCTAGGAATCTAATAGAGATTGTTGAAGCCAACAACTTCATTACTAACAGCAACAAACATACTCACAATGTCTTCATCTTTGCATGATCATTTTTCGCATCTTGATCATAGGTATGATTCCTTATTCACATCAACTGGAGGTAATTGTAAATCCAGAGTGATTGCATGTGATTCTAAATATTGCATGTGCTGACAATGTTCTTTTTGCCTTGTGTTTAATTGGGTTTATGAATAAATGTCAAGTCCATAATGTAATTTTAATTTACATATTGAATGTGCAAACCCAAATCAGAAAAAAAACTTTATTTTATGTTGCAATACATGCCATACAGTAAGCCAGCCTCTAACTGATAATGTTATATACAGTATTTTTCTAAAGATTTATTGAATTTAGTCTGCCTCAATTACAGTGCTGTGAAAAAGTATTTGCCCCTCTGCCAATACATTTTATTTCTACACAGTTAAATTGAAATATTTCAGTCCAGCTAAGTCAATATTTAGACATCTCAAACACAAAATGCAGCTTTTATTCTGTTGATATTTGAGTTATTATTATATTCATTCTGAAGACAAAGATGTATTTAAAACACTTATTGTCCATGTTAAAAAAAAGCCCATTAAAGCTCATAACAGGCAGTACCACTATTGGTAGTGAAAACTGTAATCCAACATTGGTGATCATTTGTAATGAGTCTTTATCACTGGAGAGGAATTTAGGTTCACTCTTGAGTGCAGAATTGTTTTCATTTGCTTACACTCACATCTCAAGGAGCTTTAATTGGGTTTACGTCTTGTTGATTAGGAGGCCATGGTAAAAGTTCGAAGTGATGTTCATTCTCTT
>JAYDZF010000026.1:20182757-20195437 GCA_034509105.1 Microcambeva barbata | reverse complement strand
TCCTTTTCTGCTCGATTACATTCCAGTAATAAGCCGTGTTACACTCAAGAATACACATACTAGGGACGTAACAATACATTCTACCCACAATCTCATACGATCTACGAAACAATTTCTCCAGACTTTTTTAAAAAACAAAATAAGATTGAAGACCAATTATTCAATTATTTCTCTTTGTACATGTAAATAAAACACTGTATTTGTGATTAGCTGTTATTCATATAACTATAGAATACCCGTTTATTCATAAGGTAAATACAAATTACCCCAAAAAATTATAATAATAATTAAGCCCAATTTGGCCAAACCTGGTAACCAGGTGAGTAGCGCCATTGACGTCAAGACAAGGTGTCGTTTGAAATTTCAACTGGTTTAAATAGTGGAATATTTGAATTGGTTACTGTCTTATGGTGCATCATTACATCCCAAATATATACTGATTTATCTTAAATCCTAAGATAAACCTATTTCTGTAAAAAAGATTTTTGAAAATTAGATTTTAGAAAAGATAATAAAATAAGATATTGGGGGTTGTGGGTAGCAGTGATGGCACACACATCCACAAATACTAGTGAACTATAGACTATTGCTGTTGATGAATGGGCTAAGATTAGTCATGAATGCTGCCTAGCTATGCATCACGTTTCAGCTAACGGCAAACGGATGCTCCAAGTACTTAAGACTTGAGAGGTACCATGTTTTGTCAAAATTCTGAGAAACTGCTTATTAAAGAAGTAGTCTCCGCTATTGAAAATGCTCATGTGCTAAGAGTTTATTTCAAACTAATAAAAGTTGTAAATTGTTCTACTAAACCTATTTTGCAATGAGGGTTGAATAATTCTGCAAACAGCTGTACATTAAACAACGTCTTTAGAGGAACTGCTCAGTCGAGCGAGAAGTCACACACCCAGCGGGAGGGGTCACTTATGAGGTTGATGAATAGAGATGACAGTTTGGTCCTGCGCACTTCCTGAGATGTTGCAGAGGACACAGTCATGAAGCATTCGGCGCAGGCCTTCCGCACCCCCCAAACATTATCTGAGCAGAGTTGGAAAAACCGTGGCAGCTGCACAATAAAAGATACACTCGAGTTACACTTGGAGCATCAACATGGTTAGTACTCGTTAAAGCTGATTTTTAAACCATAAAAAGAAAGCACATACATACCAATAATTCCTCGGTTGTTTTTCTGCCAACAACAGTACAAATGTCGCCAAAATTGGCTGCACACACCTTTGAAAAGAACAAATGAAGTGCTTCTATATTTACTCGGTATAATAGGTGCTTATTCTTAAACAGCAAACAAGTTTCTTCTGTTCCAACCCTAAAGCATTCGAATAAAATCAGAAGCACGTACCTTGCGGACATGGAACATCCTGCAGTCACAACACATCTCACAAAAACGTGGAAGGAAAAGGCGCTCTGTAATATCCTTCCCGACCATGGGTGCCATTTTACAAATGATCTGTTTTATTTAACACAAGTGTTCCAAATTAAAACAAAGACCAACATGTACAAGCTAATGTTTAAGTGACAATGATCAATGGACCAAAAAAAAAACAACCTGAAAATATGAACAACTCACCGCCATAGCCTCAGTCTTGACATCATCATTGCTGTCTGGGGCGGTGAGGTCCACAAGGACAGGACAGACAAGATTTTCAATATCTGAGCGCTCGATTAGCTCTTGCTCCAAAAGCATAAGAAGGGCCGCCTGACTGGTCTTTCTAACCTGCCGGACAATGAAGTCAAAACAAGTAGTTAGAACGAATGTGTAAATCAATAGACATTTGTGAGTAAAACCACTTAGGCATCTTATACATTAGGCGCTTTTATTTTTCATGTCTGCATAAGAATGACTTGCGAATGTCTAAGAAATGGATGGCCAAAATTAGCCAATAGGAGGAGTACTCGTCAATGCACTGGGTGCTTGTTGCAAGCTAAGGAGGATTAGGTCAGGGTTGGCATTCAGTGTTAAACAGTGTCAAGTCTGGAATGTGGACCAGAAGCAGTGTGGTGACATGTATGACTGCAGAAAAACATTTTTACTCCATAGCAAGCAATGAAGTAACACAAAATATGGTAATAGAAAAATCTAATAAATAACCAAAGCTACAAAAAGCACATGTTTTTATATGTATTTTTGTTCTTTTAATATTGGCGAAATACAAGTGAACAGTTGAAAAACTTAAGACGAACAACTTCATTATAATAGAGAGTAATAACTTACCAGGTTGTTCTGATCAGCTAAGTATCTCACAACAATAGGGAGCAAATACTTTGAGAATGCGTAAGGAATTGAAGGCCTATTCTCTTGGCAGAAAATGGCGATATGAGGTATTTGTTCCATAAGCTCAGCACGAACTGTGGGCTCTAAAAGAAATCATTTTAATTTAAAAATTTACAAATATTGAACTGTAAATTATTCACATTTATCAACTTTTCATTTCATGGAGTCCAACCATGCCATTTTTACACTGAGAAACTGGAAAATTCCAAGCCGTGAAACGGGGTGTGCACAACAACAGCATAACATGTACCATCATGCAGGATATTTCAACTAGACACTTTAAATAAACTCTGTAAACCTGAGCACTGCGGGAAGCACCGACATCCAGCTATGCTCTGAGGAAGTCTCACAGAAGTACAAATTGGCTGGCAGACTTTTGCTTTGTAAAGTTACCACCAGTAACAGCAAACACTAACGACAGTCTAAAAAATTAATTCCTTCTTACACTGAACCTGAGATTTAGGTCTGGTATAGAACATGCTGGATCTAAGATCAATTTACATAAAAAGACTGTTCGCAACACAACATAGCGGGTAAACATGTGTTTATTATAAATGCTGTAAAAGGACAAAGAAGCTGCATCAGCAATTAAGTTGCGGCTTACCTGAGTCATCAGAAAGTATGCTGACCCTCTCCAGGACTGCAATACAATCCCTCTCATCCTCGCTAACCGCTTTTAGCGTATCCAGCAAACTGCGGGCCACCATCTGTCTGCATTAAGATAGAACATTGATCAGAATTTCATTTATAAACATACAAATATAAAACTCAACTGCATAATTTTAATTTTGCTCTTACACAATCACTATAACACTTAATTATACGAATCCTGAATGGCAACATAAGGTTTACAAACATGAATACACTGAAAGTGTCTACATGATCAGATGAGCAAACATTCTGATTACCTGTTAAATATGTTCTCGCTTGTGACGTATTTATCCAGTCTTCCCAAGGGTGTCAGCATCTCATCTTGCGATATAAAATCCAAGGCTGAGGGTATAATAATGACGTCAGACTCTGAGCTGTAGTCATCCACACCAACTATTAGAGACATTGGAAATATAATAAGCAAGACCCACCACCCAGCACACACTACGCAAGAGAAGACCTTTACCCACAGATGAAGCGTGGCAATGTGCACAGAACCAAACTATAGTACTAACATATTCACACATCTGGAAGCACGTTGATTGCACAGCCTGTTTAAACAAATACTTATAGAGATCCCAGGCAATTTTAAATGTGAACAGTCAAGGAGTAGAATCAATATTTTAAACCATTTAAGCACCTGATAAATCCAGGTAATACCGTTTCAATATGGCTCATTGATTATAAATGACAAGCAAAATAATGTCTGGACAAAGCCTGGGTATAAGCCACTTAGAAATCAACCAATCACATTTGTTCTAATACTGCTAGAACAAGTATGCTGACAATCTCCTGTGACAAATGTTCAAAAATATTTCCCAATAATCAATTGAAAGGTCTGAGTGAGATCTTTGACGTCAGTCTAAAAGCGCTGATGGATGATGCAAAAGCAGCAAGAACAACTGTTAATGTTTAATCAGTTAACCAATAACCTACAAAAACGTCATGTGATCATTGCTATTGGTTCAAAAAGCCCTTAAATATATTTTGAGAGGTCACACTTGATTGAACAATGACTTCAGGTACAGATCTCAACACACAAAAGCTCAGACTGCTGATGAGGTCTAATCTGATGACATAAGTTCAGTATTATACAAGAGGAAAATCAACAGCCAATAATGTTACTGTTTAAAGTAAGGATGCATTATCTAGAAGTGAAAAAGTAGTGAGAAAAACACACGAGCACTTTTCCTAAAAGGGATAAAATAAATAAAAACTGTACAACTTAACTGAAGGATCACGCAATTTTAACAGAAAACTGATGTCATTTTAATTAAATATAACTTTGTAAATATCCCATTTTTCTGCTATATTTTGCACATTTTATAAACATGCATTACTGCTTAAATAAAAGCCTGATGTGTCATTTATAATGTCAGTAACATTTGTACAATTTAGTAATTATTAAAAAAAACCCTAAAAACTGCTAATGGTCAACTGTAAACACAATACAATAGCTGTGGATAGTATTAATGTCTGTAAATTTGAACTTTGGAGGGACAAAGCCCATTTGATTAGCAGCCTCTCAGTGAAAGCAAGAACTACACATTCCTTACTTTGTTTGGGTGATTATTATCGGATGATTATTTCATTTTCAGCATTTAGCAGATTCCTTCATCCAAAGTGACTTAACCCTCAGCTGTCACTGTAATTTAAGGGCCTTGCTCAAGGGCCCAACAGCGGGAACCTAGCAATAGTGGGGCTTGAACTGGCGTCATTTGGATTGCCCAGTACCCTAAGCACTAAGCTACGAACTTTAGATAAAAATTGGGAAATTAGACATGAGTTCTTTATATACGAAAGCAGCTTAAATAATTGCTTTCGGATTGGCAAAAACTAAGAAAGTATTTTGTAGGTTTAATGAATATTGATTCAATATATCCTTTAGCTAACATTACCCACGGATGCAGATTAGGTAATAAAAATAGGTACACGGTATAAATAAAAGATTCAATCTGCACTGATTGAGCTTAACTGTGACGTGAGCGAACCGGAGCGAGCTTAATTTTAAACTGTTTAAGAAAATCTGTAACCCCAAACCAGAAACAAACTGGTTTAGGGTCTGAAATGGTTATCGCGAATAAAATAAGTAGTTGCTAAAAACGTTTCCAGAGAGATTAGAACCTGACTCCTGGAATAATCGATACCGTGTCATCTCAACAGTACGGCAGTAGAAAGACAGTCATGTCAAAGTAGGCCTGGATTAGAAGTGAAGCAGCAAACTTTGCACGGTGTAGCTTGTAGCTAGCAGGCGAGTTAACGAGGCAAGAGCAGCAGCAGCAGGATTTCACGACCGAGAAACCGAATCACAAGCAGCCAAGAAGCGACAAACAATGCCAGAACTAGTCCGAAATATCTATACCCAATAGAAACTGAACAGAACACTTACATCCGTCTATCTCCTCCTGAGAGTCGTCCTGAAGCAATGAGATATCTGCGATAAACATATAAAAGTATATCAGTGCTCACTATTACACAGCTACTCCTCAACTCCGCTAGCGCTAGCTGAGCTAGCTGCTATTTTCTTTCGAATAGTGACACAGGCAGTACACTGGCTAACGATACGCTAGTTTAAAACAAGAGAAGAGATAGCGTACAACACCAACTTTTTAGTTTAGCTTTTTAACTGAAGTAGACTCAAACCTACCCGCCATCTTGTCCTGGTCCTACATTTAAAAGTGGTGAGTGCCGACGAGGCAACAACAACCGAAGGGTGGAAGCTAAGCTAGGCTAAACTCAGCAGCAGAGCTCAACTGTAAAACGAGCCGGATTACACTGAGCCCTGTCACTACCCGTATATTTACCGCGCGTGCGCAAAATCTACTTCTACCTGCTTCGATGTTCGAAATCGCCCCTAATCACTACATAGTGTACTACTTTTGGATTCCTGACTTTTGTAGTCACGTTTGAAACGTGTTTTAAGTGGAAGTACCAGGGCCATTTGCGTTGAACTAAAAACATTGGATATTACAAATACATTTGTGTAAAATGTAAACGTTTAATGTAGTGTATATGAAGAAATGAAAGAGCTGTCTTAATCATAGGCCTAAGCTATACGTCGTGCTGGTGTCATGTAAATGTTCTAACATCAAAAATGTCCAAACCTGAGCAAGTATTGTAAATCAATTACCAGAACAATAGCGTTAACGATTTATATCAATAAAATGAATAAATAAATAAATAATAGTAAATGCGTTGGATTATCAGTGAAAGTAATGTTTTTATTTGCCCTATCCTGCTGTACTATTTTATACAGGGCGAGTCCTTCTAGACATGCATTGCGCATGCGCACTATCTCACCTAAGCGTGACGATGCCTGATTACGTTATCACTAAAGGAATTACATAATTTTCTATACAATCAAATTTCTTCATTTTATTGAATACATCACACAATTGTATTGTCTTGAATTATTTTATTCTTTAAAGTGTGCTATTTTTATTTAGTTTCATACAATACTATGTAATATAGTAATTAATTTTTTTCTTTCTTTAATAAAGTATGTTACTTTGTAAAGAAAAGTAAGTTATTTTC
The DNA here is from genome assembly GCA_034509105.1 of Microcambeva barbata. Lineage (NCBI taxonomy): Eukaryota > Metazoa > Chordata > Actinopteri > Siluriformes > Trichomycteridae > Microcambeva > Microcambeva barbata. The sequence goes on along the minus strand of JAYDZF010000026.1, from coordinate 20,188,962 downwards.
ATCTAAAATAAAATCTCAGCTGTTTTTTTGTTAAGGTAAAGACCCTAAAGACAAAGAGTATCTTGCACAGTAGTGACAATGACATGGTAAAGTGTGTCGTGCTGTTATCGGTGTATGAAAAAGGGTACTGATGTGTAGTAATTTGAGGTCTATCAGTATGGTGAAGAATGTCCAAATAATAAATCACACTACAAGGAAACATTGACCTAATAATAAAAAGTACATAAAAGGTAGAATATTACAAGACCATCACAAAGTCCTTGAACATACACTAGTGGTTGCTACACACCACTAAACAAGTAATGAAACTTTTAACCTACAGACTCACTCGTCAGATTGCTTGTAACATGCAAAAAGTAAATAAAATTAATAAAAATGAAAAGGGCAGAAATCATTGGTTAAATATTGTTTTACAAGGTAGCAACAATTCCCACTCAAATAATAATTAAATGAATGCAATAATACTGGAATTTCCTTATGGATCAATAAAGTGTTATCTCATCGTATCTTAAAAATTAGAGGATACATTTAAAATATTAGTGGATGCCTTCCAATTGGAGCTCCTACTAGTCAAATAAACAGTGCATTGTAAATGTAAATATTACAATATAACATATAATATAATATTGAATTAAACGTGGCTCAGAAAAGTTGATAAATAAGAAAAATATTGTAGAAGTGCACCATACGATCCAACTTTTTTGACCCTTTTGGGACAGTGTTTTTAATCACATAAAAAACAGCTCTATTTTTGTATATATATATATATATACAAAATATAATGAAATATGTGAAGATTGTTAATGAAATTTGTTTTATTACAGTGTGGTACGTTTACAGTACCTGAAACACAAGCAGAACGGTATGACGGTGACGAGCAGCGCAATGCGCGTTGCCGGTGTGCGTTCCCGTGTGCGCGCTCCCTACTGTGTGTGACTCAGTGAGATTGAGTGTTGAATAGGTGAATATTCTGTTAGCTTAGCCCAGTTAGCTAGCTCACTCTAATCCACACCATCTTTTAAAACGGGACAATTTACTGTTCGAACAGCAAAATGTCCAAACTTGAGCAAGTATTAACCCTCGACCCTCCGTCTGATTTGAAATTTAAAGGTAAACACTTTTGACATTTTTTTCTTCAATGCACTCGACTGCTTGTCAGGGGATTATTTAGCTGGTTAGCTAGCTAACGTCATTCAGGTTTGTAGCTATCCGTAGCTAGCTAACTAGCAAACGTTTGGTTCAGAGCCGGGAATAAATGCAGCAACAGCCGCTTTATCTGCTTTCTTGTGCCGCCATTTTGAATGACGGGCCGAGGATTCAACGGCCTGTGATAAAAAGCCCGCATTAGTTTTAATTTTATAATAGTTACAGCAACACTGTCACTTCGACTGTCAGCTTAGCCCCGTTTAACCCACTTCATTCAATTTACGAACTAACGCTGTAGCTCCCTTACTGATTCTTTCTCGTTATTAATGGCACTATTTTACACTGTCAGATTATCAAACTTGTCCAACTGACTAGAAATTAATTTGTTAAGAACTGACGACAGCCTTTTACATCCACTACGTTAGCAAATGGGATTCGTTAGCTGCTAAATACGCGTTCATTACACAGCAAACACGTAAACGCAGCTTGTTAGCTACGTACATTAATTCAATAGCTTTGGTGTCCATTGGTAATCTGCATAATTAGGAACCCGGAGTTACTGGAAGTCTACATTTCAAGTTAATTAATGATCTTTTGGTTTAGGTTAGAACACAGTTAGCTTGTCATTTGTCAATTAGCCTTCTATGTTACTCTTTATCTGAAGCAAATGTTCAGCCTATTTCGTAACCAGAGCTGACTCGACTTATCACTGATTATCTCCGTGCTATAATGTTGGATCGGTTAACGAAAGAGTTCAACATTTTTCGCGATTCTGGTGCACTGACACGTTGTAATAAATACGTGCAAATTACCACTATTGCGCTTGGTGGCTCAAAACTATCTGTAGTGTGTGATATTCAGGTATTGGAATACAATAGCTAAATACAACCTAAATTATGTTTTAATGCTGCATTGAGTGATTCTAGTGGTTACGAGGTCAACTCCACCAGCTGATTGTATTGGGGTGTTCTGGTCCACCAATATTATAGGATGCTGAAGGGGCCTGGTGGTTAGAAAACTGGGCTTGTAATCGGAAAGTTGCCTGTTTGACTCCCAGCACTGACAGGCCACGACTAAAGTGTCCTTGAGGAAGGCACCCAACCATGCATGCTCTCCGGGCGTTCCTTTGGGCATGTGTGCTCACTGCCCCCTAGTGTTCACTAGTGTGTAAATGTGTGTTTCACTGAATGGCTTGGGTTAAAATGCGGAAGACAAAGTCCACTGTGTGTAAAGCACAGAGGTGAAAAAAGGTCTTCTAAAAAGCAGTCAAAGATATGGTTTTCAGTGCATGTCTGCAACACAACTTACAAGAGAAATACTAAAGATGCAATCTTACAATGAACCTCAGTTGATCAAAATTATGTCCTTCAGATATTTCAATCTAGTTTGTAAAACCAAGAAAAATAACTGACCTGAACATCATTTCAACATGACTCTTTTTACCAGTGTAAGGAAACAGCATCTAGACAGGCTGTTTTGGAAGCTGGAAAACTACGCCCTTTAAATGTAATAAAAAGTCTTTTATTGACTTGCTTACTATATGGATAACTATTGGCACATATGTTATTTTCAAATGTATGTTCTTTTGGGAGCTTTTTTAGGCAAACCACGACTGTCAGTTATGGTACACATTTGTGCTTTGGTTATTACACTCCTGTTCAGTTATTTTTTGCACGTTACCCAAAGAAAAAATTGTTGTATTGCGTACATTTATGTTTTCGGCAGTTAGCACACTTACTGAAGTACTTCCACAGTAAACTTTTTCCACGTTCTAGTTTAATGTTTGAACAAACAGGAAGTTCGTTTCACCTCTTGTGTCCTCAGAGATCAGCTTTCATGCATGTCCTCCTCGAGTTTTGGGTGAAGGATCAAGATGAGCAAAACTCGGAGGTTGCTTGGAACTGAGATGTACACAGCTACCTTTTGCATCACTATGTTTAAGTATTTATTATTGATGTAGAACACTAGAAGAGTGACATTTAATTCGCCCTCAGTCTGTAGAGCTGAGATCATCAAATAAGAGATCCGTTTGCAAGCCAGTTTTTCAACCCGTCCATTATTATGTTTTTTTTCTGTTACGTTAAAACAATGTAGATTCTGGGCACATTGCTGGTGCATCACTAATAACACGCTAGCATCCCATTGCCGACATCTCAAATTTAAATCTTAACCCAGATTCTGCTCTAATTTATGATGAAGAGATAATCAGAGGGTGAATATGCCAATGGAGATTTCTTATGACTGTGGCAATTGTGACTTGCTGGCAATTTGATGATGCCTACACAGGTACAGGGGATAACTGAGATTGATGTGTGACCCTCAATGTATGGTACATATCTTCATATAAGCCTACCTTGTGCAGTTGAGGTGTTGGGCCATTTCAGGGGTTGGCGGGAGGAAATGTGATTGTCACTGCCCTCTTTGGTCAGAAGTGGAGGTCAGTTGCAACGTAGGAAACTAGATGCTTTTGGCTAATGGGAAACAATTAGATTGGGAGCAAATTTGTGGGGGTAAGGCATAAATCGATTATCTGGGGAAATTGAAAACAATTTTTCATTAGCAGAAATAGAACAAATCTGTTGAGAGTAAAATCTATTTTCAGTTTCCCTGCTGTTAAGGAAGGATAGGTGATGAGAGAAAAGAGTTTTTAATAATAAGTATGTTAACTAATATTTCTAATAGAATTGAAATTTAATAGTTGTACACACAAAGGATGGACAAATTCAAAAACAATGCAATGTCCTAAAATAGAAGACTTTTTTGTATGTTTGTATGGAAGTTTTTCACTCATTGTTCACCACCATTATTTTTAAAAATGCCTGTTGGGGGATTATTTTAGGTTTCAGCGAATTACTTGGTCAACCGTACTCGCTAAATTTAATATTTACTATGTATTCTTACAGGCCCTTTCACAGATGTGGTGACCACTAACCTCAAGCTACTGAACTCATCTGACAAAAGAGTGTGCTTCAAAGTGAAGACAACTGCCCCTAGGCGCTACTGTGTAAGACCCAACAGTGGCGCAATCGATCCAGGATCTTCAATCATTATCTCTGGTAAGATGTGTACACATTCTATATATCCTGGTTAGTCTTATTGGTTCCCATTAATAACCTCACCAGGACAGATTCAAAAGTATTCTTCGAAGAAATGTAATTGCACAGGCCAAATAATCTCTAAACTTTTGGCTTTATGAAACTCAGATTAAATTGAGCTCTAATTTTAGCACTGTTGCTTAATCAGCTTCAAACCATATGGTCACAAAAGTACATGCAACAAATGTTAATTTACTATGATGAGTTATCATTTGTTCTGTGCTAGTCGTTGCCTTAAAGGTAATAAAATTTAAAAAATGTAATTTTCATGAATACACACTTAAACTAATACTTTTACTGCTCCCCCAGTATGTGGGACAGTTTATCTGGGTCTGAGTGGAAGTTAAAATCAGGGATTATATTGTTAAATCAGACAAATATATTGGCTCAAATCCCTTATTACCAATAACAGCAAGGAGGGATATGTCTGCAGGCAGCCATTCACACATCTCACTAAAGGTGATGTCCTTCACGAGCTACACACTGCCACCATCAGTTATGTATCTGCTTGGCATTTTGCAAAGCCTGAAGTTTCATTTTCTTTTGGTTGCCATAGCCTTCCTTATTATTGTGTCTTTGGAAAGAATGATTATTCTTTCACAAGCTTTATATGTCTCTGAGGATCAGTGCAATGTACTTAGCCTTTCCTCCTTCCCAGTTGGTAGTAGTCGTGCAATAATTCAGTTGACTACTGAATTAGCACAAAAGTGTGCACTGCATGTTAGTATATGCATCAAAATGCCACTAGGTTGACTGATTAACACACAGAACAATATGTGTTCTTGATTTTGCACCTAGAGATGATATTACCCACACTAATTCTTATTTACTAAATGAATGTTATTAAAAAAAACTTTTTGCTGTAATTAATTGCGATTAATCACATTTTTATTTGATTTTGACGAAATTGAAGTAGAATAACACAGTGGAGTGATACTTATATTCAGGTGGGTTTTTTAAAATACGTTCTTATGTGGTTGCTGGGATTTACAGGTATTTGAATGCAATGGATGCGAGCCTTGTAACTGCTCTTCTTTCTTTGACCATAACTGTAGTGAACACATTCCATGTACATAAGGAGCTCTGCTTTATAGCATTTGTGTAATGAAGTGCAGGATTCACTCCTTTCTTGTTTCAGAAGCCACTTTTTTAACCATGTGAGGTTAGTCACTAGTCAGACACACTACCTGTCTCTATGCTACAAATGTGGAGATGATCCAGGGAACAAAGAGCAAGCAGAGAAAGCAAAGCCTTTGAAACCCAAGAACCATCTCTTGAATACAGAAAAACAAAACTCTCACTTAATTATAAAAACCTAACTCCATCAGACCCCTTGGAATAAGAATGAAACCACACCTGGGTCAAAATGACCCAAACATGAACTCTATCAGCAGTAAACGTACAATGTACAAATGTACTTATAAATATTTGACCGACCTGAACATTAGAGAAAAATATCTCATTGAGGCAACTCAAATACGATTTGATTTGCACATTCAAAATCTTGCCTTCAAGCACTTGAAAGCCCCCAATATGGCCATCCCCTAATAAATAAAGTTGTAATAAATATACAGTCTGAGCAGTTCGGGGTTTAGGGCCTTGCTGAAGTGCCCAACAGCAGCAATGTAGACTTAATATGGAGTGGCACTCTGCAGTGAAGTGTTAGGGAAGAGGGAACGGTTTGGGATAAGTCATATACATGTTGAAGAATGTTTAGTTCACCATTATGTTTATTGAATCCTTATAACCCTAATAGAATCTTGTAACTGAGCACAAGTTCTTTTCTTTCCTTTAGTAATGTTGCAGCCTTTCGACTATGACCCAAATGAGAAAAGTAAACACAAATTCATGGTGCAGAGCATTTATGCACCGCCCAACATAACCGATTTGGAAGCAGTGGTAAGTAGTGTATTTATTTTCACTATTAACTGTTTCACTGTTGATCACAGCAGTGAGTTCTTTTT
>JAYDZF010000026.1:19442389-19456899 GCA_034509105.1 Microcambeva barbata | reverse complement strand
TTTTTTTTTTTTTTTTTTTTTTTTGCTTTTTACTTTTGAAACACTTTTTGCGTGTGGGCGGGTCTTAGATGAAGGCGTTCACCATTGGTCACTGACACTGCGCTCTGATCCCTCCTCCTGGAAATAAGCCACGCCCATTTCACCAGCTTTCCGGCAATTACAAACATGGCGGAACGAGGGACAATTCACCGCAACAGGTAAACTGAATTTTACCAATAAAGTTTATAATGAATAGCTAAATGGTCTGTGGATATTGCTCTCTCCATACAATATACTAGAACTTTAAAAAAGCTCACGATAGAGAATGTGTGCTAAATATTTACTGTCATGGATAAACCTATTATTCTGTAAGTTTACGAATGAGTTTTCTTTATATTATTATTATATTATCTTTAGTCATGTAGATTCTTCCAGCATTGTATGTTTAAACTTGGGTCTCTCTGAAAAAGTTTACTGAAAGTTTACTCGTTTTTCTTGTGTTTACAGATTCCGGTCCGGACTGTCCTCCGTTTTACATGCACACCACCACCATTATTACATTAATATTAAAGTTTCATTAAACATGCTGTTGTGTTGGTGCGAAAACAGGACAACTTTCACACGTCTGGAACCAGCAACTCCTTTACTGAACTCGACTGAATGTACTATCGCTACCTCGCCTCTCCCCAGTCTACCTCTTACCGTCTCCCAGTGCCCTCTAGTGGAGAGGATAAATATTTAACTATGCAGGGTTCTCAACGGCATAGTAATCTAAGAACACAACAACTCTAGTTACTCACAAAAGCGTTAGTGTCTCCTTATAAATTAATTGAATGCATTAAACAGTTTTCTTCTGTAATCTAACACTACAGGGCTACAAAAATCAGCAACCACAAATTTCTATGTGTTTTACAGGCTTACAACTACAGCCAGATCTAGTATCAGGAACCACCTTAGAAAATGATTAATATCCAACTATAATTCAAAATCAAGCTAAACTGCAGTCTAGCTTTTTATGTCTCAGTGTCAGCAGTGGGGTCCTCCTGGGTATCCTGCCATAGCATTTCATTCAAATGTCGACGGATAGTTCGAGCTGACACATGCACCCTGCGCCTGCAGGACAGCTTGAATTTCTTTGGAACTTGATTGGGGCTGCTTATCCACCATCCGGACTATCGTGCATTGCAACCTTTTCAGTTTTTCTCCTCCGTCCACGTCCAGGGAGATTAGCTACGGTGTCATGGGTTGAAAACTGCTTGATTATGTTGCGCACCGTGGACAAAGGAACATCAAGATCTCAGAGATGGACTTGTAACCTTGAGATTGTTGATATTTTCCCACAATTTTGGTTCTCTTCTCTTTCTGTTCTCCATGCTTAGTGTGGCACACACAATGCAAAATTTTACTCAACTTCTCTCCTTTTTATCTGGTTTCAGGTGTGATTTTTCAATTGCCCACACCTGTTACTTATCACAGGTGAGTTTGAATGAGCATCACATGCTTGAAACAAAGTTATTTACCCTCAATTTTGAATCATTTTGTCCGGCCCATTTTTGGAGTTTTGTGTAAAATTATGTCAAATTTGCCTTTTTTTCTTGTTTATTTGTATTCCAATACACACAAAGGAAATAAACATGTGTATAATAAAACATGTGTAATTGCAATAATTTTCCAGGAGAAATACTTCATTTTCTGGAAAAAATTCAGAGGTGCTAACACTTTTGGCTATGACTGTATATGTGATATTGTATATTTTAGAAGATATTACAGCAGTTCTACAGTGCATATGGCGTAAGTATGTGCAAATTGAAGTAAAATTAACGGATTCTTTACTGGAATCATGATTTGATTGGTAAAATAGTTTATCAATAAATGTTTCCACTTTATTTAGTAATACATATGCAGCATTGCAATGTAAAACCATGCATGTACTGTACACGTCTGCATATTGCAATAAAAAATGTCATTACTGTGAGATTATGGCGATACTTAATATCAGATATCTACTTTTGAGTTTGTGTGAAATTTGGTTTATTGGAGTTAATTGAGTTTGCATGGTTTTCTTGTTCCTGAGTCATTAGTGTGTTATTTTGTGTTAGTGTTGTATCACTGTGTGCAACATCGCCTATTGCAATATTACAAACCACCGCTATGTGGCGAAGTACACTGTGCGGCGTTGGGTCTGTCCCATTTCAGGGCCTGCATCCTTCGGAGGACGCGTTTAGCTATGAACGGGTCTAACCTAGGGATTATTTCCTGTTTGCGTCACGAGTTTCTCTACCGGAATTATCCGGCGCCAAATGAATTCTGGGATAGTTTAGGCTGCGAAGGATACATCGGATGAATCATTCGTTTCGGAGGAAAAGAAAGACGCATTTGAAGGCCGCATAAGGAAGCAACCTTCGAAATAGGACAGCCTAGTCGCTCATCTGTGACGCAATGCAGCCCCTGAAATAAGACACCCGTTGAATCGAACGACTCGAAAACGCGACTCTTTTCCCGAATCATTTGTTTCATTTGCCTCGATAACTTAGCACACAGGAAGTGATGTCATGCTTTAGTTTTTGAGCGGGAAAACTGAATACAAACAATCAGTTCTGAAACTGGATATTGATTGAGGAGCTGCTTACATGTATAAATGGCAATGTTGTTTACTTATAACAAATTAGCTTATACTAAGATAGAAATATGTAAGTGTTTGTGCAAACTCTCTTATGGCTTTTTTCTCCTCCTGTTAACTAACTAGCTAGCTATTTAGCAGTTAAACTAGATTAAAACATATTGCTAAGCTCTCCTGTTTTCTTTAATTAAACGTCCACCAAATAATTACAATTACAGTTAGCCACGTTCTCCACAAGCTACGCTCATAGCTTACCGATAATTTACTGACAAAACTGAATATACTCGTTATACAAACATTTCTGGTTTCTCCTTCTGAAATAGCACTAGTAGCCAAGACAACATTTTTGTTTACTTAATTTTCAAAACTCTTGAATTTAGAAATTTTGGATTTAGAAACAGTTTTGTTAAAGTCATGTAAAAGTTTTGCTTATATTTTATTAGGAAAACGTGTTTCTTGTTTAAAGTAATTATTGTTGTTGTATGAATTTTAGCTTTCTTGTTACTTTTTTTATTTACTAACATGTTATACAATTGGGTTCAGTTTGACACCAACATATAAAACCCCTAAAACAATCAGTAAACTTGTTAACCAAGTTTGTCACATACTTGGTTGACTACTGTAATGCCACACTCCTTGCAAATCTAAAATTGCTTTTTAGCTATGGGAAAATAGTCTCAAATCAATTGTGTTCATGAAAAGCTCTATAATTTATTCATGCCTCGTACTTAAGATGTCATTTTTGGTTTGTAACCCTTACTCCAAAAAGAACATGAGCTCCAACCATAGTTCCAACACTAATATTAGCGCTTACTCTATCCACAGTGCCTATTATGAAGTTTGATGTGCTCCAATTACCATTTGATCCACGTCCCCTGCCATGCAGATCTTGGAATTGGGTATTAACAGTTGGCTCTGAAGCATCTTCGTCTTCTGTAGAAGCATAGTGACGGAAACAAAGCCGGTACAGCTGTTTTACCTCTTTCACCTGCTGTCATTTCCCCCTTTCTTGCTCCTCTCAACATGTTTTTTACTTTTAATATGGAGTGATTTGATTTTCCATTTGATGACCACACACGAACTCTACGTTAGGAGTTGAGTGTGCATCTATCTCATTGTGTTCTTTTTAAATTATATTACATTACATTAATGTTCCTATACACATACAGACTAGTCTAGCACCTTGGCTGTGCCAGTGGTCAAGAACGCTGACCAAGGAGACGACCAAAGATGTGTTGACTGGACCGTATCGAGATGGATATGTTTGTGAATAATCCCCAAAAATGCTCGAAACTTTGCTTGTTGAAGACTGTGTACAAGAGTGAACACCACATTTTGGGATTAACTCCAGATCGGAGGGATCTTCAAACCTTTCCCTAGGCTTGGAGCTAGGGGATGGTTTGAAGTTCTCTTTGACCTGGCGTTTGTCCCATGATGTGGGGAATGCTTTTGTGCATTGCCTTCATTTGGTGTGGTCCAGGATGTCTTCGAGGCTGTGTTCATGATCTTCATGTCTGCATTGATTATGGAACACTCACATCTTCAGAGCCTTAAACCTGGGATCAAGTTCAGTAGCAGACTTGATCCATGTGAGGTTGGACACTCACTACTTGGAGACATTCACTAGTCTCTACCTGTCTGAATGACCACCCATGAACTCCTTGTTTGGAGTTGAGTGGGCATTTATCTCATCATGTATTGTTTTGTATTTATATTACATTATTACATTAATGTTCCTATACACATACAGACTACTCTAGCACCGTGGCTGTGCCAGTGGTGTTCAGTGTGATTCACTTCAAACCATCTGAGGTTGGACACTCACTATGTGGAGACATTGATTAGTCTCTACCTGTCTGGATGACTACACACACATTCCACGTTTGGAGTTGTGTACATTTATCTCATTGTGTATTCTTTTTTAAATTATATTACATTAATGTTCCTATACATTTACAGACTACTCTAGCACATTGGCTGTACCAGTGGTGTTCAGTGTGATTCATTTCAGTAAATATGAAGAATGTTATTTATGATGTATTGGTATTGTACCCTCGTTGCTTTATTAAGAGGTGACTGAGGGGTAGTAGAGTGGATTATACGATTGGTTTAAAGATCTCGCCTGGTGTTAGTCCTACAATGGTGGGATTTGCTCTTGTGCACATTCTTCATTTATGTTATTGTCCATGGTGTCTTCAGGTGTCGTGTTTATGATCTTCATGTCTGCGTTGATCATTAAGCCAAGCTACAACCTTAACTGTACCCTAAACCTAATTCCAACCACCTTATCAAGGATGCTTACAATAGCCTTAGCTTCTAACCTGAGCTCCAAAACAAGCATTTGCTCATTTATTTGTTTTATCATCGATGGTGGTAATAAAACGGCTGTACACAACGTTTTGTCCTCCTACAGTAGCAGGTACATTTGGTATTATCTGGTTTAATGTAAACAAAAAAAGAAAGTATTGCCTACACAGGACTAGTCCAGCGCCTGGACTTCTCAGTGTGATTAACTTCAGTAATTATGAGGATTTATGTTAATGATGTGTTGGTATTTAAGTAAACAATTGAAGTCTTTATATGATTACCACTTACTGAACCTTTCTGCAAACTCTCACAGCTTTATAAAGCGAGTCACCAGAGGGGTGGTAGAGCGTGGATTATACAATTTGTGTATTGTTGTGTTTCTCTTGTTAAAACATTTTGTTTTAAACCATATGTTCTTATGGATCATCTTACTTTTTTATTTTGCGTGAAATAACTGTATATAGGTTTTATAGTTGCCTTTTTCAGGTGTACTTGGGCTCAAATTAGGGCTGCATCCTTACATCTAGCTCAAGGGGTTAGGCTTGAAAATCTCTGATCTGGTTTTAGCGCCACAATGCAGGGTCTGACATTTTACACTGATGATGTGGTTTGGTTTCTTTTTGGCCAGTGTTTATGATGTCTGCATTGATTACAATCCAGGAAATGTTTTTTTACTTTAATCTGCACAAAGTCTCTACTGTTGTTCAAGTGGGGAGACTGATCGTACTCACTTTCTATTTTTAGAAGGTGGTGTGTTTGCTGGTGTGTACCTTTTCATGACAGACATTCTTATTCTTTACAGAATTCAGCACCAACCAACCTAAAATCCCTGTTGAGCAAGCAGAGGGCAACAATGGCAAGAAAAAAGAAACATCAAGGGGAACCAGACTTGGCAGTGACCCATCATCCTTGGTTTGTGTGTTGGTTCTATTGGTTATGGACATTTTAGGTGTTTAAGTGTTTTCTGAAAATAATAAATTTGCATGACACAGTGACCTGAGTCATTCAAAACGACCACCCACGTGTAAAATGTTAGTTCTTATGTTTTAAACAGTTAAAACAGCCTTTTTTGTTTTGATAAACTTAAACTAATTCTAATATCAATAACCTCATTATCTTGTACCATCTTTTTAATTTTGTTTTTTTTTTTATTATTGTTTTTGTTTCTTACATTTTGGCTTAATTAGCATTTAAATTAAGTCAGGCACATGTAAAAATAACAGAATAAAATGTACTTAGCAGGAGCTACTTGTTTTGTCGGTTCACCATGGCGTTTTGGACATGACCTGTTTAAATAGCATTTAGAAATGCAGAGCCTTGCAAAAGTATTCGGCCCCTTGAACTTTTCAAACATTTGCCACATTTCAGGCTTCAAACATAAAGATATGAAATTGTAATTTCAAAAGCCTGTAAATTCCCATTTTAAAAATTTACCCCCGAATATGCAGCCTTTACTGAAGTGTTTTGTGCCCGCCCACTGTCTCACTATTCAGTAGAATTGATTTGTGGCGCGATGACCAATCAGTGGCTGATCCTTGAGCAGAGACAGGAGTTACAGCTGAGAAATTGTTGAATTACTATGAAGCCCACTTTAAGTAAGTGAGTAGGTTACCTTACTAGGGACCATAGACAATTGTTGTTTAATATTGAGAGTGAGCTATTGTAAATCTAAATTTGTGTGTTTAGATTTGTAAATACCCCCCTCAGTTTGTTTCTTTTGACCACTGTGCAGCGTATCTTTTCCTACATTAATATAAACCAGTAGGTATGAGACTCACCATGTTCCGTTGTGTAGAGCAACTGCATTAGCAAAGTGTACTTTGAAGTGTGTAGCCTTCTTTCATTAATCTCTGTATGCTGATGCTTAGTTAATAAAACCAAGTCTTCTATGATATAACTATTCGACATGAATGGTTTTGTTTTAGCTAAAATTCTCCATTACATCATTTACCCCAGTCTGGCTCGTATCACTGAACCCATGTTACCTCGATATGCAAGTACTGTCAATCACTAAAAATACATATAAATGCATTTATAGCATCTCGAGAGAGACCTGAAAATGGATGTCCACAAACGTTCACCATCCAACTTGATGAAACTGGAGAGGATCTGCAAGAAAGAATGGCTGAGGATCCCCAAATAAACGTTAATAAAATGTTAATAAACAAGTTATTTTAAATTCTAAGCAAGCAAGAAGGTTCTAGGCTCAATCCCCAGGTGTGGCAGTCCATGTGTGTCTGTGGGTTTCCTCTGGGAGCTCTATGGTGTTATTCCACAGTGCAAAGACATGCAAGTGAGGTGAACTAAAAGTGTCCATGACTTCTTGATATAGCCCTATGAACTGATGAACTTTAGCGTATACTGTTCTGTCATTAATGTAATGCAGTAAAACCCTAATAAGTAAATATAACAATGTGAGATATTTGCCTGAGATACAGATCAATAGATCTATCAAGATGTGCTACCTAACTTTTATAATAATGTATAGCCCCAGCAGAATATGCGTGGTTTAACAGATACAAACCAAAAATGAACAACCCCAATACATATATTGTGGTGTCTATTTTAAATAAAAATCTTTAGTATAATAGATACATTTAATAAGGTAGGAGACGTCGACAAATAGATAAATAAATGTGGGTTAAGGTAGGAACTTTCGATAATGTAGGAAAAATCGGTTGAACGGCCCTTATTTTACCATGTTTAAAGCCGGTGCAGTGGGCGTGGCTTGGTCCCAGGTGGAGGGCTCAGTTGAAGGTGTTCACAATTGGTCACTGACACTGAGCTCTAAGACCCACCCACGCGTAAAAAGTGTTTCAAAAGTAAGCAAAAAATAATAATAAAAATCCAGAAGCAAAAGACCTTACCGGGAAAAACAAAAACAATGAAACCAAAAACTGGTAAAATGCTAAATAAATAAAAAGTTTTGGTATATATTTTATATATTATATATTTTTGGCTTTTGGTATATATTTTTTTACTTTTGGTATATTTTACTTTTGGTATATTTTACTTTTGACACAAAATTAACTCCATAACAAAGGTTCCCCAAAGCAGTATTTGAAACTTGTAAAGCATGTAATCCACCAAGCAAGACACAGCACATTTTCCTTTGTACATGCACGATAGAGGATTAGCAATACATTTCAACTTAAATCAAAGTTTCAGAAAAAAAGTTCTACTCCATTGTCAGTTTCTTACAATTTATCAAAACATTGTCAAAGGCATTACCATGACGTCACCTAGCGATGTCCACAAACAACAATTGTTTCGACTAACGTGTACTTGGCACGGCGTTGTTCTTTCTGCTATTAGTATTAGTAATATTAACCATTTCGGGTGAAAATTGTATACAAATAAAGAATTTTTGTAGAAACTTCATGGTTAAGACAATTTGACAAAAAGAAAGTATAGAAAAAATATAAATACAATATTACTTATTTGTTGTAATAATATTAAGTTTAAAACATAATTTAAATTTCTGTAATGTGTACTTTTGAAAACAACCAAAAAGTATGTTCTCCAATGTCCACAGTGCTCAAAGACAGGGCCGTCCAATTTGTGACCTGTGGCCAAACCGTTTTTCTTTTTTGGCCTGCATTGCTATATTAAAATCAGGTCTACTTTTGTCAGAAGATAGCAATTTGTTACAACAGGTGTTTAACTGCCTGGTTACCCTGCCCCTAACAGACATAACAGTTTATAGTTTTATTGACAGAATTCAACTGTCCATTTTTACAATCAGTTTTGAGTAAAGTGATTTACTGCCATTTTGATATTAATTGTATTAATGTTTTTGTTTATATTAAACTAAAAAAAACCTGCTTTCTTTACTCAGAGATGGCTCTCATAGGAGATTTCATAAAATATAACTATATTTACACAAATGCTTAGCCTATTCAAACTAAAATAAATACATTCATTTTTCTCTCGCTATCTTTTTGGTCCTGTTATTTGTAAAGCTTCTTTGAATTAATGTCCATTGCAAAAATGACTCGACCTAATGAATCACATTACTTATCAGACCATTAGTGGTTTAACAATACATACCTTATACAAGAAACTAGTGGACTGTTTGATTTTACGCAGATCTCACCGACTGCATGTAACTAACATTACTTAAAGTTTAGCTGACAGATGTTCTATCAATGCTGGGCTTTGATCAGTTTAACATAGAGTTACTACTCAACACAAATAATATATTCCTTCGTAGAATAAAGCAGATACTTAACAAATAATTTATTTATAAAGACAAATAAACAAATTATGCATGGATATACACAGAATGCACAGAAAAAATGTTATGGGTAAAGTACATACAAAAAAACTCCCAATATGTGATCAGCAATAATGCACATCATTGTTTTTAACTGTAATCAGAATGAAGAGTAAAGCCCAAGCCTGCGTGCTGCCTCAGACTTTCTGGGACTTTTCAGCTGTGGGAAAGGGTAGTAACATGGACTTTCTGAGTTGTGACCAGACCGGTAGCTACCACAACTCAACTGTCTGGTCAAAACCCCAGGGCCAGAATGCTTCCTAAAGCCTAAATCCACTGAGTCAAAATGTTCCAGCTTTTTATTAACAAAAAGAGAGTCACTGTCCGTTTCATCACATACTTTGGACAAGTGAGGACTTAAATCTGCTTCTTCCACACTGCACTCTGCACTGTTAACTGACACTGAAGATGTTTTGTCTCTAGTGCTGGTGTTGACCTTGCTGTGTTGACTGGTGTCAGAAGTTAAACAGCATCTGCGGTACATTATCAAGTGAGTGTGCCATGTGGCCCTGTCAGGGTCTCTAATAAAGTCAACACTATTATCTTGGAGAGATGCCGGTCTCTTAAGGGAGGGTTGATCCTGTCGCATGGGAACCATTTTGACCAGGGATTTGCCACAGATATCCTCACTGTTTGATGCTTCTGTTAAAAAAAAAAACAACAAACCTTATACACAAATAAAAAGTCCTTTAGCTGGCAAATTACCATAAATGAGCCAATAGTTCAGAGTTTCCCCAGCCCTGTTACTGTTAAACTTCTCAATACTCATGAAATGAAAGAATACATCTCCACTTCAGTTGCATTTTATTCATTTTATGTAGCAAAAATAAAACAAAAATGTAACCATGTTGACTTTTCTTTAACACAGTTCCATTGAATTTCTGTCTGACTGTAGTCACCCAATTCACTGTTTTATAATAGAATGTTTTACAGTTACTGTCACCCCTCAATCTAGCCATTTCCAATTCTTGATTCTACTGCTGCTTGCACTACCTTCATCGCAAAGGGCTCCCAAACAGCCAGTCACTACCTTTCTTTTCACCTGCCAGTGTTGTGTTCCCAAACAGAGCTGTACTGTGTCTGACTTTCCCTCCCTTGGACTATGTTTGCTAAATTAACTCATCAAAGACATTTCAGAATTCAAAATAATGTAAAGATTACATTCAGAAATTAAAGGCAAATTTTACTGTGTCACCACATACTGGCCAGTACAAACAGACCATAAGTAATACATTTAAACTGGCAAATCCTTCCTGATAGATGACGATGTGATTTGTAAACACTTGGCAAAAGACCAAGCAGGAACAAGCCAGGATTTTATAAAGGAAGCGCATTCCATTTGTCACAATTACTGTAAAAGTAAGAAATAACAAGCAGCAATATGAAAACATGTTAAACTAATTTATTTGAGCACTTGTTGAAGTTAATAAGCAGTTATGAAAAACACATTTTTTGAAAAATTGCTCAAAGTTATTGCTTTACACATATTTAATATCTATAACATTGACTATGCAGCATCCATTGTACAATTGCACGTTAGATGTAGGTCCAAACCAGCAGAATTTGTATGGCACGACCAGGCACGCACTTACAATTTTAGTAGCCTTGCTGGCAGCATGGAATGCCACATTGACACAGAGACCACTGAACAGACCAGATCGAATCCATCTGGTAACTGAACACAGAACCGTCTTTAAGGCAACAGTACTACCCACCTAGCCATCATAAATACTCATACTCAATCTTCCCTTTTGACCCAACTACTTCTGACTAAAGGTTTCACTTATGTCCAGTTTCATTTCATGCTACTTTAAAGGTGTGTTCAGTTTGAATAAATATATCTAGTATAAATCCCCCTTTTTAATGCTTTATGTGCAACAAAATTTTGTGACAGTTTACAGGCAGGGATTAATTAACTTGGAATAATGTGGTACAGATTGTGCATACTTAGATAAACACCTGCATCTCCTGCAAAATGAAGTTGTACTCAACACAAGTAAATCATGTTACACTTAAATGTCCACGTGTCATAAAAAGTAAAAATGTTGTTTCTAAAGCAGAAAACCTCAGTAGATAATATTCCATTATAATATGAATAAAATGTTATTTATTATTAAGCATAGTTAAGCTGTTTTATATTTATTAACGTGACCAATAAACATCAGTAGAATAAACAAACAATTAACAGCAGGCAAAGATCAGGAAACTTATCTGGGAAAGTTCAACCATCTGCGTCCCAAGAAAGTTTGTTCTTACCTTTAGAGAAACAAATCACTCGCGTTTGGTGTCTCTGTTTCTCTTTAATGGAGTTGTACTGTTCTTTTAATACAGCTATATCCATGTCAGTGGGGAGAAGAACGCTCTCGGTGTGCTCTGGATGGCGGCTACCGGTTTGCTGTGTGGAAGCGGCGAGTTTGATGAGTCGTTCACACGGACACAACCAGTAACTGCAGCACGCCGACGCCATTCTGCTTCCGTTCTTTTCTTTTCATTTATTACCTCCAACACAAGCTCGTAATACTACCATAAACATTCTGCTTTATTCAAACACACTGGTCGTGTATTGATGTGTGAGTTACTGGAAACAGTGTGGAACAGGCATTCGTAGTGTGTAAATAAGTGCACAATGCAAACAAAAAAAGGGCATATGAAGGTTGTGCTTCATTTTTTAAAAGAGAAACATCAGTCCTGTTGTGATTTTGTATTAATGTGAACCATGCTGGACTTTGCTGCTGCTTTTAAATGTAAAAATAAGCTATTTGTAATAGCAATAAATAAATGGCAAACACTGATGTATTGATGACATGACCTTGATTTTCTAAAAGTATGTCTTTTATCTTTGTGTTTCATTACCCAAACAACCGAGTAGAATTATGTATATATATATACATGGATTGGGTTAAATGCAGAGGACACGTTGTTAAAATGATGAAATATCCAAGGCTGTTTCTATTGCTTCGTGAAATAATCAATTACACTTGATCAGTAGGAGAGTATACATACCACGGAAAGATTGCCAACAGCTCATTGCAAGTGAATTGTAAATTGTGAGTACAGTTGGTGTACTGTAAAGGTCCAGGCTGCTTGAAAGTGGAGGAGATAAATTCAGCCCATTGTCACCTCACAATATCCAGCCTTCGCTAAAACCTTATTCATTTGTTATATGCCCTAAAAATTTACAATAGGACACCTTAAATGAATGTTTAACTCAACAGTTAAATATTACGAGTAAGCTTTACATTATTTACTTTATAGTGTCTCATGTCTTAGACATAACTGGGTTAAAAACAGGCTGATGAATACCAGTCAATCACACAGTGAATGTTTATAGATTGTAACTCATTCAAACTAGTCAACATGATAGATAGAAAATGTGACCAATGCTCCTTTTAATTTGAATTTACAATACCTACTCCTCTGACTGTCTGAAGAACTGCTAATCTAAACGGTTTTCATTCATTAAGTATAGATGAGTGCACAACAAAGCAAGGTTTGGTTTTGGAGAATGCTGCAAATACTCTTTAAACCATTAAGTTGGGCATTTCTATAGTCAAGGGTCTCTACTGGGCATATTTGCAACATGCTGGTTGAGAAAAAATGAAACATTTTAGATAAATATGAAATATTGGTTCATGTTAAAAATTGAGAATTGGCATCAGCTGTGATTCTACTGACATCACTGACACCATTAGGTACAAATAATCAGAATAAGGTTAGTGTGATTAAGTGTTGAGTATAAGTGTGATCCCCCCCCCCAACTTGTCATGTAATGCTGAATATCAAATAAGGAACTGAAGCACATTATAAAGCACTTAAAAGACAATGATGAAGTAGATCAGGATTACATGAAAATAGCAGATCTCAAGACATGACAGCCTGGGCAACACGATTATTTGAATGAGGACTTGTTGAATTCAGTAGAATAGTCATTGAAATAAGTTTAATAATGTGTTTAATAACCGGTTAAAATACACCTGAATGCAGGAAATGATATCAGATACATCAAAACTTTTATCGGGAGGACCCACAGCCTTTACCACCACATTAAAACAGTATTCTAAATTCTAACAAAATACTATTAAATAGTTAATTTGAGGACCTTAATTGTTAAACACACACCAACTTCCATGAATTGTTTCAGTGAAGTGTTTCCTACAGCAGAAAGGCAGGATATGTCTACAATTTTGTTTTTGGCCTTGGTACTTCACTTGTCTTACCCTGCTCTAACATGCAGGAAGTATTTACAGTGCTTCACTATTTCCACATTCTGTGATATTAAAACTTTATTCCAAAATATATTACATTCATTTTACCCTCAGAAATCTACACACAATACCCTGTAATGACAAAGTAAAAAAATTGTTTGGAATTTTTGCTAATGTATTTAAAATAAAAACAAACAAACAAAAAATATCACATGTACCTAAGTGTTTGCCATGACACTCAAAACTGTTGTTTTTACAACTTGATTGGAGTCCACCAAAAAATCCAGTTGATTGGACATGATTTGGAAAGGGACACATGTCTATCTAAAGGGCCCATAATTCCCATAGTACGTGTCCGAAAGCAAACCAAGCCATAAAGCCCAAGGAATTGTCTGCCCAGAGACAGGATTGGATCAAGGCCCAGATGGGTACAGAAAAGTTTCTACAGCAGTGAAGGTCACAATGAAAACTGGCAGACCAGTCATGGTCAACGGAAAGATGAATACAGCATATTTCTGAGACATGCTTGAAAAAAACTTGCTCCAGAGATCTCTGGACCTCAGACTTGGGTGAAGGTTCACCTTCTAAGAGGACAACAACTCTAAGTACACAGCCAAGATAACCAAGGCATTGCTTTGGAACAACTCTGTGAATGTTCTTGAGTGGCTCAGCCAGAGACCAGACTTGAACCTGATTGAACATCTCTGGAGAGATCTGAAAATTGCTGTGCAGCGACACTTGCCCATCCAACCTGATGGAGCATGAGATGTTTTACAAAAATAGAATTGGAGAACCTACCCAAAAATAGGTGTATTAAGCTTGCAGGATCAAGAATAGAGGCTCCTGTGAAATGTGCTTTAACAATGTATTGAGAATGTGATTTTTTTTATTAAGACAAATCTTAAAGCTTAACATAATAAATAGCATAGTACAGTTTTTTTAGATTTAGAATACTTTTTTCATCAATTTGCAGTGAAACACACATGTACACACTAGTGAACACTAGTGAGCACACGTGCCCAGAGCTGTGGGCAGCCCTAGCCATGGCACCCGGGGAGCAGTTAGAGGTTAGGTGCCTTGCTCAAGGGCACTTCAGTCATGACCTGTCAGCTCTGGGAATCTA
>JAYDZF010000026.1:19324084-19335208 GCA_034509105.1 Microcambeva barbata | reverse complement strand
GTGTGTGTGTGTGGAGCTGGGTTAACAATGAATTTTGCTTACTACTGCTGGCCATGTGGCCTTGTATTTTCTTTTTGAGCAGAGCTGGCTGGCTTGTCTGGAAAGCCACACTTGCTGTGTTTGTTTTTCTTTCTAGCTCATTTTCCTTTATTATAAATTGCTTGTGTTGTAATTTAAGGATCAGGATGTGCTTATGAGCAAAAATGCCTTTATAATTGCTGATAATCTCAAAACACCAGACTATATTCATTTCTTTGGTTTTGTATTTTACCACATGAAGTGGATAAGCACATGTTTGTTTATTATTTATTTTATTTATGTATTGCTCCATGTGTACAGTATGGATATGAATTGTACGTCAGACCAAAATGCACTAACCCACTCACTGTCCCAAACAGTATCTAAATATGTTAATGAGGTGTTTTAACATTGGTGTAGAATTTAGCAGTTGGTAACAGAAAAAAAACAGAGAAACACTTAAATTGCACATTACAAAATAGAATTTGGGCAATTATTGTCTTAACATGGTCTGATTAATTGACCATTCAACTTTCAACATAACCATGAATTCTAAATGTAACTATTGTGATTAATTCAGCTTTAAAAACACTCTCCCCTAAACACAATTGCTGTTAACGCATCAAAACATAATCCATTAATAAGGCTACTTCAATCTTTTAAACCATGTTGTAGTAAAACAAACGTTCCTCTTTCAGTTCAGGCTGCTTTTTGTGGAGTGAATGGTGTTTTGGTCTCTGTGTCTCTTACTCTGTGTGATGTGGGGGTTGTGTTATCCTGTCCGTGTTTTGTTTATTTTTCTTCTTTGAAAGAATACAAGGAACTACTTTACTCCCAATCCATAGAATAACAAATCATGCCATTAATGAAATAAGAATTGTTTTACAAATCTCACTCAATACTATGATACACACTTTATAATGTTTACATTAATGATTTAAATTACTACAAATAATCTATGAAAATATATTTTATAAAGGTCTACCCTGTAAGCACTTGTTTTAGGTGTACAGAGACCAGACTTTACATTGGGTGGTATTTTGTGATTCTATGTCTTTATTACTGGACACTTTATCACAGAATGCTTAGGCATTTTTGTTAGAGCCATATTCGTCCAGCATTGTTACTGAAGTCCCATATAACTGATATACTTACCATTACACGACATACTGCCATGTTTGTGTCACTTCAGTGCTGAGAATGGTCCACCACAACAGAAGGGTCCTAAGTTTTAATATATGGGTTACTGAGAGCTGACTGTGTGTTCTTTCAATCGATCCATGGCCAATAAGCTACAGGCTGCAGTGTTACATGCAAAGTCTTTGTTTTTATAGGTGAAGCTTATAACGGAATAAACAAATGTCAAATCAAGACCTACCTGTGTACCTACAGTTTCACTCTCGGCTTACAAAGTATGATGTCTATGAATGGTGCTGTATTCAGATTTTAATTGAAATGTAGAAAGCAAACAAATACAATGTTCATACAATTTTTATACCGTATTTTGAATTAATTTTAGGATTTAATTAAAAAATATTTTTGGAACATGCGTTGATTGCCTTTAATGAGTAATTACAGTAAATGTCATCATTCTTTTCATCCTTTTTCTGTAATCTTTGCTCATTCCTCTACTACAAAAGCTTTCAGCACATTGTTTCATTGCTATTGATTGCAACTGCTTAAATCAAATCTCAGCAAAAAAGTTCTGTTAGATTTAAATCTGGATACTGACAAGGCCACTTCAGGATATTTCACAGCTAACTCCATAAACCATGTTTTGGTTGATGTGGAAGTGTAATAGGACCATTGTCTTGCTGAAAAGTAAAATTTTACAACATAAATAGATGCCTTGGTTTTTCTTTGAATTCACATTCACAAAGATTCACATTTAAGTTCCTGGATCACTGAAGCATCCCACCTCCACTAACCCATCATTGTGCTTGACTGTGTGGGGGATAGTATTCATGCTTTAAAGGGAGCAACAGCTCAGTGGTTAAGGAGCTGGAGTTGTAATCAGAAGTTGTCTGGTTTAAACCCCACCACCACTTAGTGGCCCTATAAATAAAATGACTTGGTTGGGAACTTAATGGCTTACCTAGTCAAAAGTTAGGTACCGCTGTTTAAAATATTTTAATGCCACGGCAGCTGAAGTTTCTTTTTTGTTTTTAAAACTTGACATGCACTTCTGTCTTTAGTGACATACAGTACTGTAACATTGTATTGTCTAACCAATTGATGGTCTTGCTCAAGGGCCCAACAGTGACCACTGTATGACCGAAACGATTCTTTGAGTAATTAGAGTACAAAAAAGCAGAGGCAATTGTTTTGTGTGAAAAGTGTAAACTCATTGCTTGTGTTGATACTTTTTTTTGCATCCAGCACATGCTTTTTAGAAGAATGCCCAAATTCACCACATCGAACAGAAACCATTCTGATAGATCTTTTTTTGACTATTTAAATAAAAGTTAATGAATAAAATATTTATTGATTTGTGTTTGCCATTCATAAATATTCTCATCATTCTCATGTTTTTATTTTTGCACTTTATTAAAGCAAAAATAATTATTTATCTGATTACTCTGATTAATTGCTGGAATAATTGATTACAATGAGGTCTGCAGCCATAGACCAGTATGCTACAACTGCCTTGTCAAATTTAAGAAAACAGACTTTTTACATAAAGCTTTGAAAAATCAGGCCAGTGAAGCTTTCAGCTTGAATGAAATGCTTATTGGCGTTCCTTGGTTCTTCACTTGCGACTTGTGTATAGGCACTGATTGTCGAGTGCAAGCCATTCATTGTTGTAATGCTGGCCTGTGGGAGCATGGCAGCAGTGCGAGAGTGCTGCGACGGTGACAACAAATCCTGTTGCTGTGCCTCGCTCATTCACAGATCATTGATGTTGGAATTGTAAATGCTTTTGCAATGCAGTGAGCGGCCCATAAAACTTGATGTTTTGGCTCCCGTCTGCATTGTGTAAAAGGCCTCGCTGAGTGCATTCCAAGGGTCTCTGGCTAACACTGTGGGGGTTGGGATGTGCGTACCTTTTAAACACCATTCCTTTGCAGGAAACAAAGGAGGCCTCTTTGCCTGACCAGTCTGGTGAGGACGGAGATTCTACCTATGCTATGTTCTATCCATGTGCTTGAACTGCTCTTGGATGTAAATCGTGGACGGAGTTTCCTTGGCATGTCACAAATGTTGGTGAGGTGTGAAATAAAACGGAAGGCTAGACTGTGATCATATTACATGCAACTATGAATTTGAATGTTGTATGAAACATGTGTTACGGGCATGGAAATTATAGGTTAAAATAATGAAGGTTTGGCATCTCGATTGTCATTAATTCCGAGATCCTGGCCCGACTTGCGATGTGTCTATAGGCTGTAAACATTGTAGTGTGCATGTGAAACATCTTATATCTATCTTAGCCTCATAGTGTGGGGGAAGGGGAAACACAAAGGACTCAAACAGCTTAAACAGCACTCATTTAGCCCAGTTCAACCAGGGAAAATGCACGAGCACGTCACCTCTCTGGAGTGTTTCCAGCATTATAGCTTTATTTGTTTGACTTATATCATGGAGGCAGAGTAGTACATGGTTGAATGAAGGGGGAGGGGATGGAGGAAGGGAGGGCTTGTGAGAGGGAGTGAAGAGTGAAGGGGACACAGAGGGAACTGGGGGATGGGTAGCTTGAAGAATTTAAAGAGCCAGTGTTTATGTTTTCTTATGTCGTCCTGCATCATGATCTTCATTTCATTTGAATCCAGTGCTGAAATTTACTACAGCATTTAAACTTTAGGTTATGTAATAAGTCTGATCGGGCTAAGTAGACAATCATATGTAGCACATTAGTATTAAGTGTTATGTGGGTATTGCTTAACAAATTGGGTTTTGCTCAAATGTGCTACTAAATGCTTTATCTGTGTTAAATCAGGTCGTATTTGTTTGATTAAATCAGCAGTAAATGTAAAACTCTGTAAATGGTTAACTGGTCATCAACAAAGATCATTGTTTGGTGTCTCTTATATTCTTTAGCTTGGATGCAGGTACATTAATTTAATCATGACCAACTGTACTGAAAAAGACAAACCATGACGATTTTTTGTACCAGTATAGCGTTAATCTCAGTTGTAGTATTTAGTCTTCAACCCAACAAATCACTTCTATTACAATAATTGAGGGCTGCAGCTATCGATTATTTTTGTAATAAAGTACTCTGTCCATTATTCCAGCAATTAATCAAGTAATCGAATATAATACTTAATAATATGAATTTATAATAATATATTATAATAACTTAATATTATAATATATTGCACATTCATATTTCTTACATATAGAACAGTTCACAGAAAACATTTATAAATGGCAAAAACAAATACATAAAAATAAATCAAATCCAATGACACTTTAAATAATACAAACGTATACTGGCAACCTAAAACAGGCTATGATAGTACCATTTAAGTATCTAAATTTTGCCTTTCAGAACTTAAAGTTTCAGCTTCAATGATTTTGCACTTTTTGTAGTTTTAAATCATCTTACGCTTTCTTTCGTTTTTTCTCTTTTTGACTCTCGTGTGTTATCTCTCCATTTTCATTTTGCGGTCTGAGCTTTGAGATCTCGGCTCCGGCCTAAATTGCACTTTCTTACTGTACAGGTAGATGGGCGAGTTTCCAGTGATCATGTTTATGAAACTGTGCGTGAACGCATAGTGCAGAAGTAAAAGGGTTTTAAAACAACGCAAGTTTATAATAGTTGTATTGATTAAACGATGTAATCAATTTACAATAATTAATCTAAATAAAAATGTATCTTAGCATGACATTTAGTTAATAAGTTCCAGTGATTCCACCCATGCATATTATTACTGCTCTTAAAAAAATACTTCATGCCTGTCTGGCCTAAAGTTGTGTTGCAACATGACTATCAGGAATGTATTAATGAGTCTTAATTCACTTCACCTGTAATACCACCTAGAGATCCCTTCAATGTGTGTTACAATCATTGTGAAAAGTAAGTGACATGTCGTCAAAGCTGAGAGAGGATTTCATTGCATCAGCATAGCAGGGGGTGTAAGATTTTCAATGCTAGAGATCACTTTGGGAGTATTGTTTGCAGGTTTCAGAGGCCTTAGCAATTTGATCAGGACAAAAACAGTGTTACTGAAAGGGACCTAATGAATTCTGTGACAAACCTGTCGGTGACAACTAGGCATGTTACTATGTGATACGATTCACGATACTGGGTTCACAATACAAAACAGTGGAACTGAAGAGTTTCCTTCTAATAATAACACAGCTGACAGGTCTTGAGCAAGGCACCAAACCTCTAACTGCTCAGGTGCCATGGCTAATGCTGCCCACCGTTACGGGTATGTGTGTTCAGTGCCCCCTAGTGTTTATATTTGCGTTTCACTGCATATATTGGGTTAAAATGCGGAGGACAAGTGAAATAATTTAAGAGAGTATTCTATATTAAGTTTTTTTTAAATTAATCTAAAGAATGGATTTCCTATTTTGGAGGTAGTTGCAAAAGTTGTCAAAATGATGGATTCGTATTTTGTGTTATACAATATAGTACAGGTGTCCTTGGCTATTTAAATAGAATATTCATTTAAAATCACTTATTCAAATGAATGCCCCAAGTGAATCGATTCTTAACAATTCTCTGAGAATGGCAATCGTCAGAAAATCACTGAACCTCAGTGCTGCATTAGAAAGCCAAAAAACTGGATTGACAGTTTAACTGGAAAAGCACGCGAGAGAATGACCTTGACATTTATTAATTAATGATTCATTAATCCAGTCACCTGCTTCAAATGTTAGACATTTTAATGGTGTCATTTTGCCAAAATATTTAATGAAGCCTAGTTTCCCTCAGTTTATGGGACCGGGGAGGTATCGATTCCATGTCTTTCATATTTGCTTAAGTATTGAGCAAAAGAAAATATGCTATAAAAAAAATCTTGAGTATTTTTAGGATTTAGAATTCGTCCTCACTGTCTCTGGGAATTGAACCGCAACCTTCTGATCACAAACCCAGTTCTTTAATCACCAGGCCATGGCTGACTAATGTTTATCAGTACTGACATAACTGAACTGTCTGTCGGCAAGCAACTCATGAAAGTCATAAAAGAAGAGGCGTGGCAGTGGTGATGCACAGAAATAATTGCTTGTCCTGTGTTAACATACATAATCTTTAAATGCTCAGTCAACAGCACTTTTACTGTTTCTGTTTGCACGATGTTTAATAATTTCTTCTACCATTGCTGGTCTGGTCTTCTTTATAAAGATCTTTTAAAAGGAGCAGTTTGAGCAATCTCAGGAATCGGTTTCTGTTCAGAGGATGTGACATCCGTTTTCCGCCTAGCCTCCAAATTCCTCCCTCAGATCACTTCACATGGTGGTGTAAAACACTCTTGGTAAAATCTCATGTGGGGCAAATGCATTTTATAGATTGTATCGACTGAAGCTCAGCATGAGAACAAATAGGCTTACAGATTTGTGTTCCCTGTGTTTACGTAAGCATTCGATAATGCTTGGCATAGAAATGCTTAACATTTCATTATATGCATGAGTCTAAATGTAATTTAATTTTGACTTTGTAATTGCTGTCGTGCTAAAAAAGGCAGATTGGGGAAATGTTGCCTTTGCAGACTTTCTGAAATGGACCAGGATGTGGTAACTGAGCAGTTACTTTCTTTATTTAGGTAGAAAGCAAATGCAGTTTTAATTGTTATCAAGATTAAACATGACATGTGAGATTCAGTCTTTTCTTCTCTTTGTAGAATGGCCGTCCATCTTAGAACGCCAAGAAATGTGGAATCCATTAATCTGTAATTTACTACATGGTTTCCATCGTAATTTGTTGCAGATCCCTCAAAACCCACATTCTAAATACAGCCTAATTTGATAAGTGGAAATGAAAATGATTGCATTCATACCAAACGTCCCTGCGGCTCTTCAAGCACACCACACATCACAACTGGTTTGTTTGAGTGGACTGAGGTCTTAAATAACCGTGCCAGTAGAATGTAAACTAGGACTGGCAGACTGAATGTGTCTTCCGAATGAACAGTGAATGTTCTGTACGTAGAAATTCTTGGTAAATAAAGAAGTGAGATAATAAAATAGGTGGAAACCGCTTTTATGCATGTTTACACATGGATCGATTTAAAGATTGATCAAAAACTTTGCCATCTCTGTGGTAGTAACGAAAAAATGAATTAAAATACACAGTATGTAGGCAGAAGTGCACTTTGTATATATACAATACAGCGATCATTATTTTCCCATGAATATCTTAGAAAGGTGGTGTAAGTTATGGAGATAGAAGTTGGTGTTGGTGTCAGAGATGGGGATTTAAGAATAAATCATAATATAAATAATATCTACATGGCAGAATAAGGAAGTTTTGTTTGGATATTGAGGCAGTGCTAATGTATCAAGGCACACCTACAGGCCACATGCGATCCTGTTGCTTCCACTGAGGTCAGTGGCATTAAAAATCAGACTTAATACATGTCATTTAACAGGATTTGGAAGGACTTATATTCTTTAGAATAGAATTTACTTAATTTTCTATCATATATATATATATATATATATATGCATTAAGCACGTTTTAAGTTTTATACATCCAGAGTAGTCCAGACCAGCATTACAATTTCTGCAAGAATATCCCAAAACAACGAAGGACTAAAAACGTCTTACATTTTGATAATTAGTTAATTCAATAATGAAATGTTAATGTTATTCTGCCTGCTGCTCATTGTTATTGCTTGATTGCAACATCTAATTTTGACTGTAACATCTTATCAGAGCTGCAGAATGGTTTTCTTTCTTTTAAATAAATTGATAATTATAATTGAGTAGAATTAAGTTGGGTTCGGCCATTCTCAACGATCTTTAATACCTCAATACCTGGCATTAATACCTTACTACCAGGGTATGTCACCATGAAATTGTAATTAGTTTTTTATTAGTTTAAGGCATGACCAGTGACTATTTATTGTACTAAATATGAATGTTTTGCTTGGGGGGATTGATTTGGCTCCACTGTTTATAAGTTGTTGTTGTATTATTAAATATGTAACTGAAATTAGCTGGTCGTTTACCAGCTAATGAAAACATATTTGCGGAACAAATTTGTGAATCATCGGGGCTTTTGTTTTGTACTTGTGAAGAGGTTGCATACTGCTGAGATGGAACAGTGTTCTCACTCCATTGTTTGTTTATTCTAGCCTCTAACCCTTATCTGAGGCTACGCTGCATCGCTGGGACTCGCTGCGTAACAATGATATTCTGCAGATCGTATTTGGAACAGCTTTCATTATACACCACTTGCAAGTTCTCACAATCATGCTGTGGGACAGTATTAAGTGCCCAGTATTTTTTTTTTTTGTGGGGGTGGAAGGGGAATTTATAGATTCATAAGGATTCATAAGGTTTAAGAGGTTTGTGTTGCACTGAATGCTTTTTTGGATTTGTCCGTTTGTGTAGATGCTAATTGTTCTAATTCTGTATTTCAGTGACACATAAGCATGCACCGACTAGAATTGTAACATTGATGTATAATCGGAGATTAAATGCTAATCAACAATTAAATGCGGTCAGATTAAGATTGGAAATGTGTAGAATCCTTTTTAGCAGCTGATGGTTGAAATCTAAATCGAGAGCATCAGTATTCTCACACATCGGCATCATGCGGAGAAAGTCATTGCGGTGGAGCTCACCACGTATGCACTAGTTTATCACATCACAGTGTATGTGTTATCCACAGGTGTTATGCTGAGTTCTGCACTCCTGTGATTACGAGCATCTCTTATTTTTACTGTATGCCGTCATCAGTTGCAGCTGTGTTAAAACGATTTAGAAGTCTTTTCATTGTTAAACGAGTGGTGCATTGTTCTGTGGCATGTATTAGGACTTGGTCTTAACCAAAACGACCGGATGCAAACTTGCAAACCCATCATAGAACTCTGGGACACGTTTCCATGGAGTGATGTATCAAAACTTTTACTGTTTGTCCAGATGGATCCGAGGTTTGTTTCATGCCAGAAACGCAAGCGTCTTGCCTGAACAATTGTCCTCAAGTATACATATGCATCAGTAATGTGGGGATGTTTTTTTTGGCTACAGAAACTGCCATTTTGGATTCCCTGAAATGTCTAGGTATAGTGAGGACAATTCCAGCAGTTACAACACAAAAGCCATCAAACCTTAATGACCTGAGAGCTTTTATATGAGAACATTGAGTGATGATTAGACAGGAGAGGTGTCAGAAGCTTGTTCGCACTTTCTGAAATCGCTTATTAGAGGTTGTCAAGGCACAAAGAAATTCCACCAAATACTTCGACTTGGGTTGAGTAATAGTTCACATGAATGTCAGGAGATATACAGGTTCATTTTATTTAAAACATCTTTCATATAACAGTAAATGTTCTTGACATACAAATACGAATCTTTTAGTTACATGTGTGGCACTGTACTTACATTTATGTGTTGCTGGCTCTTCATATCCTCTGGGATTGGTTCCAGGACTACCCATGATGACCAATATCTGTATCTATATCTTATATAGAATCTTAAATTATTTTAATGATAATGACATCTCCACAAACTTCCTTATACACAATAATCCTGAGAGTGATTATAATACCTAATACAATCTTTTTATTCTTTTTTGAAAAAAAAGGGTTGTATGTGTTTAGGACAAATTACTGCATTTATGCTACACACATTTATTTTATTTCTGTTGTACTTGGAAATTACTAATTGTATATTGCTGGTTGAAAGCATGACAATTTCTGCTCTTCTGCATTTGGTGTTTTCTTTCATCTCACATTCCATTATTGGCCATTTTAAAGACACTTGGAGGGGAAACTGAATACATTATATGTTTCTTTAGTGTTCTACTCAATGAATGGCTAAATGTGTAAAGATTTCTTTGGGACACAGACATGTTAAAATGTAATTTATGACTGGGGCTGCCTGTGTTTACAATGCATCAAAATGATTTTAACTAGCTGACATGACAGCCTTCTTAGTACAGGTGTGTATTTTATATTGCATATATTATATTTGATTTAAGCACCTTTAAGATTGTCAATATGTTTTAATATAAAATATAATCAAATTTGCATTCGCAATCTATGGGCAGTTCCAGGTAATCTAGTATCCATGTTTGCATTCAAAGAACTGTGTATTAAACAGCAGAGTCATCTGACTATTGTAATTGTCTTTTAGGGCACAAACTATTTTAGTTACTTTGTTCATATAGAAACCAAATAAAGAATATGTTTTTACTAGAACTAACATATCATGAGTACATGCCATAACTTATATATAATATATAAAAGTGCCATTTTCTGTTTGAAGTCATTGACCAATTGGTAGAGAACAAATAATTTTGTAAATAAAACCATGTATCAGTTTTATTTGAAGACTGACTGTTTCAGATGGCTGGAAAGACATTGGATGCATGTTCTGTGGAGTTTCAGGACCACCCAGACTGTTGTCAGTGAAAAGTGCTAAAACATCTGTTATTGTATGGGGGAGCACCAGTACTCGCATTATTTATGGGAGGGTATCGACATGGAAGCATAGATTGGGGTTTCAGAGACACGTGTGCCAATCAAGGCGGTGACTTTCCTTGAGAAGTTCATGGTTTTTTCAGCAAAACAATGCCTGGTCTCACTCTGCACACACTACAACAGCATGGCTTTGAAGAGATAAAATGAGGCCTAGCGCATCATAAAGAGGAAACCAAGACAACAACGACCATGGTCTGTCGAACAGCTGAAGTATTGTATGAAGCAAGAATAGATACAAATTCCACTTGCATAAAAGCAGCATTTAGTGTTTATAACCGTTCCCAAACTGTTGAAATAATGGGAAATGTGATGGAGCAGAGCAAAACCTGCATTGATGTGGTTTTTGCATAAAATATTCTCGACAGAAATTGGTCATGAGAAAACAATACTACAATTTGGGTTGAAGCTGAGTGCTGCATAACACAAATAAACACTATATGTAAATTAGAAACAAAAAGAAATCTAAAGAACTAAACTTCACTGACACGGCCCTGCAGAAAATGCC
>JAYDZF010000026.1:19155802-19170757 GCA_034509105.1 Microcambeva barbata | reverse complement strand
GCTTAATCAGGACTACAAGTTTTCTCAGACATGACCAATTGCTACTTATCCCACCCTCGTCATTTCCAACCAAAATATAACACTTGGAGACTAAAAGAAATAGTGCACGAGTATTATTGTACAACATGGAAAACAGACTGTGTCTACAGGACTCATTGAGAGTAGATATGAAGAATAAATTTCCATCCACAAAGAATGTTAGAATGTTAGTTGTTCAAATGAGCAAAGGTGCTCGAAGACGGACTAGCCTCTTGTGAGGTCCTGACGATGCTGCAAGCTGGCTTTTTATGATTAATGGAGTTTATGGAAGATAACACCTCTGTGTTGAAAACAACAGCGAGCCGGGTCTCAGGGGACTACCTTAAGAGGAAGCAGATGGAGATGCCCTTCTGTCCTTATACGCTCCAGAAGGCAAAGCCAAGGGTTTAAATCTATAGCTGTGAGACATTTAGTGCTACTACATGCCGTGGCAAAATACACTACACAAACAAAAGTACTGGGACACCCCTTCTAATTAGCAGATTCAGGTGTTTCAGACACAACAAAGGTTAACAGCTATAATAAATCAAATGTTATGGTTCAAGCTTTCATGTAACAGTTTAGGGAAAACCCTTTTCTGTTACAGCATGAATATGCCCCTTAACATAAAGTAAGCTGTATAGGGATATTTAAAAAGCTAGGTTTAAAGAACCTCCAGTGGCTTGAACAGAGACCCACTGAAAAGGTCTTTTTAGACCAACAGAGCTCAGCCATACAACACATATTTTCACATCATATGCACAATTTTCCCACAGACATACCTCAAGTCTTGTTAAACTTCTGATATGTGTGGCTGTTGTTGCAGCTTAAAAGATTACACAGGTCACTCTATTTTAAGATTGTTTTGAAATGGGATATCCAACACAGGGAAACTTTGGACATGTGTAGACAATGCTCCGGTTTCCACCCACAGTCCAAAAACATGCAACCAGGTTAATTGGAGACACTGAACTGCCTAACCAGAAAATTACCTAGTCACTAGAATGCATAAACCAGTATATGGGAAATAGGAAGTGTTGTATCAGAAGGAGCTAAACTATGCCACATCAATGATGTGGATTGCAATAAACTGAGGTAAATCAAATAGCATAGTTTAATACCAGCCTTTAGGTTACAAATACCACTTCTTTTCTTTTGTGATTTATTGCCCACAGACTCAACTATAAACTGTTTATTATAGGTAAGCTGTGTTAAGTACGTAGGAATGCAAATATGACAGAAATCCATTCTGAGAATATGATCCTGCAGCACCACTCTAAACTGTAGTAATTATTTATCAAGTGACCATAAACAAAACTACCCAGTAATGTAATTAAGACGTTCAAAATATGGCCCTCTCAATTAAAGTAGAAAATAATTATAAATACCTTGTGTTTCATAAACATAATGTTGGCGCCTGACTTGGCGAATGGTTTAATCTACAGGTGTTTTTGGGTTATGCTAGAATTTCCCTTTTGGCCTGGTGTCCATATACAATTGGTAAAAGAACTCTTCGTCTTGGAACTGGACAGGACCTAGGCACCCTCAGAACCGGTGTGAGCTACTTTTTTCAAACAGAATTGGTAGCTCTCGGTGGTAAACTACTGACCCAACCCATCAGGGTATATCTAGGGTGGGCTAGAAAGAGTTCATGATTTGGGTAAATTCTGAGTGAGGAACGCTTGATAAAGCCAACTTTTGTCAACAATTGTTTATTAAAGCTTTTATACTTTGATCTACCATCCTGGAGATTTTTCTCTTCATGTTTGAGATGCTGGCAGTTACAAATGATTTATTTTAACTTAACGTACAAACAGATTTAGGGATTGTTAAAACCTGTAACTTTTGTAATCTGGTCAAAATGTAGGGGCTTTATTTTTGTCTTATGTACGTCAGATAAAATACTCATAGGATGAAACTCTGTTTCTGAACCGTGTCTCAGTCTGGGAATTTAACTTTGTGCTAGTTGTTAAAAGCAAAAATTTCCACTCTGCGTATCTTACCCTCCATGGCGTCAGTGAGGCAGCTACCAGCACTTAGCGCCCTGTCTCGGCCCTCCTGGGACAGCTGCGGGAGAAGTATACCGCTCAACTCGTTTGATCCCTGCAGAAAAGCAAAGTGGACCGTGGTTATGAAAATGGAGAAGTTTAAAAACAACAAAAGTCTGTCAGTGCCACCAGACAGCACGTGGTTCAAGGGGAGAATGGTCTCCGTGTGCATTTTAGCAAGTTATCAGCAAAATTTAGGTGAATCCTGGGAGTACAGAATGTGTGCTGTTCAGTGAAAAGTTTGTTTAAAACAAGTTTGTAAAAAAAAGGTTTGCATTGTATTGTAAAACAAAATTATAATTAGTCAATAAATTATTCCATGTATCATAAAACAAATAAAAAACAATAAATACAGCAAAAAGAGAAAAAGAAATCAAAAGATAAACAGTCTACCAGGTCAATTATAAAGGTACCCCTACTGATACATGAGCTGAACAAAAACTCCCTGTGTGAGTCCAAATTTGCACGCATGCACATTTATTTTTTAACACACGTGCCCAGGACACCAGTAAATACATTTATCCGAGAGAACATCATCATAAAATATCCTTGCATTTACATATTTAAGCTTTAATCCTGCAATAACTCTGTGGGAATCTCTGATTAATTGTAAGCGTTTTAGTCTAAATGATATCAAGCCTTGTCTTAAGCAGGAACCCACTGATTTCTTATTTATTTAACCCCAGGTAATCAAAGGTATGACGCCAAGTCACTTTGTCACTGCCTACAAGAACCCCCACGCATGCTATTTTGGCAGGACAAAAAGCTTGTGGTCTTTTCTCTTGTGTACCTGTGTGTGTGTGTTTGCCCGAGCGCAAATGACAGTGTGGGCGCAGGACTGTGTGCGACGAGACTACACAACTTCTATTCAACTGTTGCTACGTTACCATAGCGGCATCGCCTAGACAACAGTGTTTCCTTGCTCCCTCACCCTGGTTCGTTTCTATCAGATAGGGATGAGGTTGTCAGGTCTCCTGAGAGCCGCCTATTAACCTGTGAGCCATTTCAAATTTTGTTTATGTGCATTATAAGGACTCACGTATGCGGCTTACAGATTGATGCCGCATTACACCCGAACAGGTCACATTGAACCACAAAATGATCTACAAACACTTTAAGACCAAATGTATTTGGACACTTGACCTTGAGCTTGTTGAGTTCCCTATTTATAAAACCAAATTGAATTAAAATCAAGGGCTCTATAAAATAACTTTTCAGCTACAATGGCCACTTTTCAAAGAAGGCTTATCACAATACTGTAATATGTAGGTATTCAAGCCCATAAGGTAGTACAATAAGAGTATTTGCATGGTAGGGCAAGAAAGCCTCCACTGATGTATCCGGTGCTGCAATGCACTGATTTAGACTTTTTAGGCTTGTTACCTAAAGGACAATTCAGTGTCTCCAACACAGAAATGGGGAGAACAGAAACTCTACAAAAAAAGGGTCCGAATTACTCGTCTGTGGATCAAACTCAGGACCTTGTTGTGAGGAGATAGTGCTAGCCACTGCACCACCCCATGCCAAATGGTATACAGTATACAGTTTGTGTAGCTTAGTTGGGTTGCCGATTAAGTGCAGTTGGCCAGTCAGGGAAAAATAATTGGCTACATCTGAAAGGGAAGTCCTGGGATGAACAAGTGGACTGTATAGGCCCAGGTTTTCCCAATGGAACCAAATTTTTCCTTACACTAACCAGGTTAAAACCTATAGAATTAAATCAAATTATGTTACCCACTGTATTAACTTATATATAACTTAATATATATATAAGAAATAAAAGCATTCTATGGATTATAAACATATACAGATGTAAAGTAAAATTTAAATTTTTCTTTGCAAATCCCAGCGTGTTTGGGTTCTGGGGTCAGAGCACAGGGTCAGAAATTGTACAGCACCTCTATAGCAGAGAGAGTTAAGATTACCATTGCCAGTGGTGCTGCACTGTGAATTTTAATCAAGGCCCTGTATCATCTACTTTTACCTTAATTATAAGGTCTTTGGATTAGAAGCATGTCTTGTATTTTAGATGCAATGGGCTTTTACTTTATTTAAACTAATTTAAGATATGTTTTGGTGCGTTAGCTAATGTAGAGTTGACTTTAGAAACTAACTTACACCCTGCACAAGGCCTGTCATAATTGATTAAGTGCAGTTGGTCACCCATTGAATAGTCTAGTTTCATGCCTTGTGCCTGTGTCATTAAAATAGCAATGGTGCTTATGGCAATAAGTGAATATATTAACGACAATGGGCGTGATGGTCTCAAAACGAGGTGTGATTAAGGCGTAAATTACTGCCATAGTGATATCGTGTCCAAGGAATACACAGGTGTGCTACTGACCAAAAAACAACATTCAACAGACTAAAAGGCAAATGTTCATTGCTATCTTTGCAATCAATTGTCAACACAGACGCATGCCTATTTTGTGAAAACCCCGCTTGTTACACACTTTTGAACATGCAGCAGTTCACAAACACATAATGTGGGCCTGTTACATAAACAGTAAATAGGTTTAAAAAATCAGCACAGACCTCTACATCAAAGCACACGCTGTAATAGATTGTGAAAGTGAGACTTTAAAGATCAGCCTGCACAGGAATCACCGGTAGCCGGGTTAGTAAATAAAATGATTTGATAAAAAGGTTTGTTTATATAAGGGGCATAAGTTATAAGACAGGAATGGTGTATTGGTGCACAATCATATTGTATTTGGACATTTAAGGCACTCACTCTGTAGTTATTTAATCACAGAGTTTGACTCATTTCTCCATCACTGAAGAGACTTAGTACATCCCCTTTGCACAATTTGTGATGAGCGAAACGTACTTTACCCATTGTTAAGATAGCAAAATCGAAATTCAAACCCCCAAATCAAGCTGCGTGGTGTGTGGTAGACAGCTCGCCATAAATCGCTAAAATAGGGTCTTTTATGTTACTGGACTGTGTTGTACCAATACTGTCTTAATAGAACACTCACTAATTGGCAGCTCACTAAGTGTTTGACAATTAGACGTGTCAATCATTGCTTGGAAGTCTCCAATCAATCCAATCTTGCTCTTCCAATCAAAGGTGGTAAGTAACCGACTACTTTTACTTTGTTATTGTACTTAAGTAGTTTATTTAGGCAGATGTACTTTTATGGTACTTAATACTTTTTACTTTTACATTTTAAAAGAAAAATGTACTTTTTACTCACTACAGTTTTAAAACAAGTTAATTAAGTTTTAACAAGATATTTATTGGTTTTTCAAGTTTTTGTTTAGATTTCTCTAGTGCAGGAGTCACCAATCTTGTTGAAACTGAGAGCTACTTAGTGCATACAGTTTGACACAATCCTCTGAAATAACGAATTTGCTCAGTTTGCCTTTAGTAATATATTATCATATTTAATGAAAAATAATTCTCACCGTTTCCTCCTTGACTTTTTCCATTGTACATGCAGGTAATGGGAGGGGGCTTAGTGGTCCAGGACTTGAGAGACCATTGTGATCCATAGCCACAAACAGCTTGCCGTTGATATTGAGACTTGGGTAAAAGACCTGAGAGCCATGACTGCTTGTGCTTTGTGCACTAATCCGTCTTCGTTGCCACGGGAGGACGAGCGAGCCAGCTCGGCTGTCCGAATCACCGTGATTGCTGTATTCATCATCAGCATCAGTCTCTGATTCTTTGCTTCGTGGCCGAAAGTTGAAGATACTGCCTTGACTTCCTCGTTTGGTCCAGGAGGAAAAAGTTCTCACTATCAAAGTGTTTGATTGCTAAAGGAAAAAAAAACATCACTAATGTTATTATTTTTAGTGTTTATTTAATCCATTTGTTTGTTTATTAGGATTTAATGTCATGTTTTACACTTTAGTTACATTCATGACAATTTTGTATCTCCAATTCCCCTCACCTGTATGTCTTTAAACTGTGGGAGGAAACTGAAGCACCCAGAGGTAAACCACACAGACATTGGGAGAACATGCCTTCTTACTGTGTGCTATCCACATAGCCACTGTGCCGCTCAGATAATATTAGAGTTATTGTGTTTGTTGGAATTCAAAAAGAACAGAAATGCTTTTCTTTATTAAGACATAAGATGTTATATATTTCTTTTAAGTTTGTTCTTATTGATATATTTAAAGCTTTCTTTTTGTACACTGGGCAACACAGTGGTAAGTGTAGGAAAGAGACTTAGTGATGGCTCCTAAAGTTTCTGCTAAAGCTATGCATAAATCGTTTGGACACAGACAGACAGGTTACCTTTGCTCCATCCAAACTATCTTGCTTTGGTGATTTTTCATCACTGTCCTCCACCTCTTCAGAAACAGGCCTTAGGCTCTTCCTCCTGTCCTTGTGCTCTTTGTTACCATGTGATGCTGAAGGAGACAGGTCAGGAGCCAGCACCGACTCACTCTCCTGAGCTTTCTGAGCTGCCTGTAAGGTGCAAAAGTTAAAGGTGCTCAACTGTC
This sequence comes from Microcambeva barbata, assembly GCA_034509105.1. NCBI lineage: Eukaryota > Metazoa > Chordata > Actinopteri > Siluriformes > Trichomycteridae > Microcambeva > Microcambeva barbata. Next base: position 19,164,233 of record JAYDZF010000026.1, on the reverse strand, counting down.
AGATTGTATAACGATGTGAGGCAAAAGTGTGGAACATAAATGTAACATTTTTCAGCAGTCTAGGTGACAATAAATATTGGAATTGACATTAAAACCTGAGAAAAAAGAAAGAGGAAGAATATTATAACTTTTAATATACTGTTGGTTTTCTGTTATGCACAATAGTATGCATATAAACTAAATTATTAATTGTTTCTTAGTTATTAACTGTACTTAATTCATTTTAAACAACATACTATTTTTCTGATGTGATCTGTGTACATACTACTTTCCTTCTGTTGGCTGTTCTTGATGAAGTCTAATTTGTCCTACCTGTTTCTTGTTTAAAATCCTCACATTTTATGTTTTGTATGTAAAGAATTATTTTATTATCAAGCTCTGTTTTTTACTTTTATATTTTCATGTTGTTTTGGATACTGTTCGTAATGGTTATGGTTCATTAACGTTTTAAATCACATACTAATGGTCAAGGCATTTAAAAGTCACCCATTATTTACTTATTTCTAGGAACAATTAAAACCAGCCATCCACTCATTGCAGGTTTTGGATTTGGAGAAATCCATGAAGTGTTGGAGTTGTTTAAACACCCACTATACATTTTGTTCCACATCTATATATTTGGTGGGGCAGGTTATACCATTGGCCATTTACATTGACATTTAATTGATATTTCAAATTCTATTTAATTAAATTAATATCATTGTGGCCCTGGACACAGGTGAATTATAATCCTCCAATCCAAGATCCATTCAAATCAAATTCTACTAGTGTAATCAAGCCCTGTTCTCAACACCACTGACCATGTTTTAGATGAATTAGAACATTGAATATACACTAAAGTGTTTTGTTTTAGGGTCTGACATGACAAAAGCTGTTTTTCTACAGATACACAATTCTCTACAGACAAACTCTTAAAAACTTGAGAGCAATGCCCGAAATGCTGAGGCAGTTATCATCATATACCTGCTGTTCTTTCTTTAGCTGTTCGATAGCAAGCTGAAACTCTTTTTCTTTCTGCAAGGCCTCAGCAAGGGTGGCCTGATTCTGCTCTTCATAGGCCATGGCTACAACTGCCAGTATTAGGTTCACCAGGTAGAAAGACCCAAGGAATATCACCACCACAAAGAACACCATGTATGTCTTCCCAGCAGACCGCAGAGTCTGGCAATAGAAATAGCAACGAGGAGATGTTTAACATAAACAAACTACTACAAACAAAAAAGACAAAAAAATAGTTTTTCACCACACCCAAACCTAACTTTTTTCCTTTAAATATGTATCACATTATGAGAATTTGGATAAATAAACAAGCATGAGAGCAGCTATCATTGTGTTGATTACTTTATAGTATTCAAGAGCTAGTGGTACCTAGTAATATCTTGCTTCATAATTATTAATAAAAGTAATATATTGTACAATTAACAGTTTACATTTATTTCTGAATTGCAGCACAGCCCATAAATACCATTGACAAATAAAAAAAACCCAGCCTGCAGCTAATTATCTCAGTATGACTTAGGGGTATTTCTTATTATCTATTATTATTTCTCAGTAAAACCAGCAAATATTTTATCAGCACATTTTAGGTTAAAATATCATCAAAGTCCCAGCTACTAATTAAAATTGTCCACACAGACAGCACAGATACCAACCTGATGGTAGAGGTTTTCCCAGTAGTCCTGTGTCATGAGCCTAAACAGAGAGAGAAATGCCCAGCCAAAGGTGTCAAAGCTGGTGTAGCCATAGTTCGGATTGCGCCCTGTCTTCAAACAATCAAATCCATCTGGACATTTCCTGTAGAGAAAAAGCACCAGTAATTACTCTAAAAAGCAGTGGTACTCAGCAGTGGTGGGGTTTGAATTAGATGATCTGATCACTAGTCAACTGCTGAGCTACCACGGCCTTTGCAGAAGCCTATTGTAAGAATACACAAAGAATAAAACGATAGGATTTGAGCTCAATATGAAAGAAACAAAAAGCACATCAATCACTAACTTTACCACAGTGGAAGTGGAAGAGATGATTTGCCTTTGCCTGCTTATATGAATCATTAACAGGAAACAATTCAACAGAAACTATGACTTGGTAAAACAATAATGAGGGAACTGGGAAATCTGAATTGTCTGTGATTATTAATATTATCATTATTATTATTATTATTATTATTATTATTATTATTATTATTATTATTATTATTATTATTAGTAGTAGTAGTAGTAGTAGTAGTAGTAATAGTAGTGGTAGTAGCAGTGTTATTATTATTATTATTATTAAAACAATAGACCATTCAGACTAGCAATCACAATGATGCATGTGATGCTAGGTGTTTGTAAAATACCCTGGTATGAACAAAGGTGAAGTATGTCTAGCTCATGGTGTCACAGATGAGGTGATAGACTTCTGGTATGGGCAAGTTAAAAGGCCAGTGGCGCCCAGCAGACTGGTGCACTGTCTGTTCCCCATGTTATGTGCCCTTTGCTTAGATCTCCCTGCCTGTTTTCTTCAGGGTGGCAGTGTCTGATGCCAGGCCCTGAGAGTGTGAGGGTGTGGGGCGATGGGCGCTATCGCTCTCAGACACCTCGCCATGAAGGACGTGCTAACGGATGGGCCCCACTTCTGATTGACTTCCCGGGGTGCCTTATACCCCTCTGTGTCAACATCACCCCTAGTTTCTCCTTGAACAATCAGCAACATGAAGTGTGCTATCAAAGCAATGTTCCTCTGACTGGAACAGGTTACAGTTTCAGAGTACAGTGAATGATGGAACATTGTCTTTGGGTAAACAATGGGGAAACTTTGAAGTCTGGTTATTTTATCCCAAATAATCAATGTATGAACCTTCCCACAGTTTGCTCTGGATTGTCTTATGATGGTATTTACAACAAATATATATTACATTTATATGAAATGTCTTCACAAACAAAATCATATTGCATTCATAATAAATTTATATATATATTTGCAAAATATGTCTATGTATAATATATATGTATAATACTTCTAAAATAAACATAACCTAAACATATATTTTTACTGTAGATACACAGTGCATCCAGAAAGTATTCATGTCACTTTAGTTTTACTTTTTTCCACAATTCTACACATAATACCCCATAACTACAAAGTGAAAAAGATTGTTATTAAAAAGATTGTTGTGATATTTGTTTTATTGTTGTGATATTGATATTTATTCCAATTGGTTGCTATGACACTCAAAATTGAGCTCATGTGAATCCTGATTCCACTGATCATCCTTTTTTCTTTTAGTCCTTACTCAAAAAATAGGATATTTACTACACATCTATGTGTCATGTTCTAGACAATAGATTTGAATTATGCTACTGAATTAAAAAAAAAGATTTACTGTGTTATAGTTATGGTTTAAGAGCTTGATATACTTGAAACTTGCTTTGTAAAATTGGATTATTATAGTGTTTGGCATACTACCATATACAACTGTATTGACAATGATGCACCAGACAAACAGTTCAATCAATGATCATTTGAGATCCAGTAGAGTGGCGCCCTAATGCTACGGGCATGAAGACACTTGAAGAATCTGTCAAAGAAAATGCTCTCACTCAACAGAATGGCAGCTGGGACCCCATCACTAAAGCATAAGGCATTCTAACTCTAGCTATTTTAGGAGCTTCTGGAGGAAGGAGACAAAGATAGTGCCAGGTTGGTATACTTTGGGTATCGATGTTCAATGCATGCACATGTTTCTTGTTTGTCCGACGTGGCTGCCTTTTTTGACATATGTCAATAAGTCATATGTAACATGCCACTACAGTGTGTATCGAATGGATCCAACTGCAATAGGTCTAAGGATGGATTACGCTGCCACCCTGACATGTATGTTACAGAGAGATTATAATTGGCACACACCATGTGACATTTTAAGCTGAAATGAAAGTATGCTAAATTGCATTTCATGTACTCACTCCCTCACTTTCTTAACCGTGAGTCATATGTATGTGTTTTTTTTGGCTTCTTAATAGATGCCAAGCACACAGAAACACCCTGGGCGGGGTGACACTTAATCACAAATATATCACAAATATATTTTATATATTTAATGTTCATATATATAATTTATTTCTGTTTACATCACATTGAGTAAAATATGGACAATTGTTTTAATGTGTGAACTTTAAAGGAGTAGGAGTAGACAATAGTTAACTAAATACAGTATCTTGAACCTAGATAGCATTGAGCCTAACAATGTCTAACAAATAGCATTCCCCTCCCCACAACTAAGTCCAGTATATAACGAGTTCCTAAAACTGGAAAAGGTCATGGATAACAGGCAGACCAAGATGTGACCTTTCAGCTTCAGGGTTGGGTCAGGAAAAGGCAATGTTGGCAGTGCGGGCCACACCTCCATCTATACAAAAATAACCCGGCAAATTAGGCAAATTAAGAGAAAGCCAGGTGCTCTTATGTGTTCTTGCTTGCCAAGCAAATGACCAATGGCCAAAACTTTACCCACTGATTAACTAGCTCACAGTTAGAGTAGACTTTCTTTAACAATCAAATAAAAGTAGTTGTAAATGAACATTACTACAGAAAACATTAAATCATATTTCCTTTCCACATTCAAATCAGTGTACACATTTATGCTCATACAGCTGCTTAAGCATTAGATTTTAAATGCTTCATTTAATTAGCAAACAGTTGGTCTGAGATGGAATGAAAGAGCTATTCTGTCACTAACTTACCGGTAACTAACTTATGTTGTAAAAATACTGTGTTATTTACCTCCTGGTAATTAACTCCTAAGTGGTATTTTCACCACATTATATTTTATGACTAAACCTTTGAGACAGCATGAGTAAACAGTGATAGTCAAGAATATATAACATGCTTGTTGAGCATCACTTCTGAAACTATGGAGTTTCCTCCTCCTGTTTGCTGAGGAACAGCCTCCACTTCATCTTACAGTAAAATTGTATATATTTTGGAATGTCATTTCAATGTGATTTTAGCCATTAAAGCCTTAGTGAAGCTGAGCATATGTTGAATGATAAGGTTTGGTTCACAGTAAACATTCTGATGGTTCCCAAAGCTGTTGAGTTCAGATGAAGACAGGCTTTAATGTAGCTACATTTCACATCAAACTCTGGTTTGTGCATGGTTTATCTTAAGAAGCATTATTTTGGGCCCAGAGTCAAAGCAATGCAAATAGTTGCCACACCCTCACAATCAACTGTATGACATTTAAGGGTAAGAATAATATTCATAAAAATCAAATATTTAAGCATAAATTTGGGAAACTGTTGCCAGTTTTAACAAGGTTAATCCTTAAGATTTCTTTTTTGGTTTATATTTTGTTTATAGTATTTTATATCTAATAACAAACTTGTTGAAATGTTTGTTAGTATCTGCCCTTTCGTCAGATACATGCTGCAAAAGAGGTTGCAGTTAGAGCCATTGTGTCTATGTGGAGCTTGGTATGTGACTAATGCCGGAAAGTCATGAGACGAATTCAAGATCTGAAAATTAAAACATGTATAGACAGACTAACAAACTTTATTAAATTGTTCTTTAAACTGCCCTGAGACAGACCAATAGCTTTGCCTAATCTGCATTGTCCATTAGATCATCAAACTACTTACCAATAGGAGTGGTCTAAAGTGTTTTTAAATACTGAAGAAAAATTCTGTTTACCCACTGAAAAGGTCATACCCTAGCCCGATTACTGCCAGACGTCTAAACACTACCAGACTAAAGCAGTTTAGAAGCACATACAGCCATTGCTCATGAAGATTGCACGCCTGTAATATCTCGCCTGAAATATCTCTATATTGCTCAAAAGACAAAAAAGTAAGGTTAAAGTTAATGTTTATTTATGTTTGATAAATTAGGGCAGCAATGCTAGTTGATGGATAATTTAGATTACAATTTTAAAAAAATCATGTTTACTGTGTTTATATTTTATCGTATATTAGTAATTAGAAAAAACTGAAACATTTAAATGAATTACCAAAGATTGTACTAGGTAGGTAGTCCATCTGCACTGAAAAACAAACACTCATACAAACTTACATTTACTGTTATAAGTTCTACCATTGTTACTGGGAAATAGAATGCTCTGGAATTTAAAATATATCCTTATTGATTACTGGCTGCTTTTAAGATAATGTTTTAACAATTTGCAACTGTGCCAAAAAGTGTGGGAGGCCAACGTTCTGAACTTCTGTAATAAAAAGCATGTGCAGCAATTACTGTCTGCTTCTCATCGAACAGCACTTAAAACCCAGGACAGCGGAGATACTTAGCATGAAACCTTAGAAGCATCTGAGAGAAAATGATTTCTTCTAAGCCATCAATTCCTATTCGCTCTCTTGCACTGTTTTATTTAATTTATTTATTTTATTCAACTCTCTGATGGCAATCATGTGCCCTTGCTTGACATGTAAATGCCAGCTGTTCAAGGAAAAAAGCATTTGGTCTACAGTATAATATTCTGTGTACTTACCCTTATATGTACAGCTGAGAAAGCTCTAAAGATAAATGTACCCAGTAAATATATGAGAATGTAATCTTTATTACTCATATTATCTAAAGTTGGGCTAAACTTTTGAAGGTTTTTATTTCTACGAATTGTAAGGAAAATTGTTTGATCTATTCATATAATCTTTAATATTTGATTGTCCATTTGTAATGAGGTTGTTGCTATTGTGCTTTAGTCAAGTCAAGGTCAATGCTCGTCTTTAATTGCTTTAACCTTCTTCAAGTCAGTGGAATAAAAGCTATTAAAATGTAATGCATAAATGGATTTTTGAAGGGCAGCAATAAACCAGCCCATCATTGTTTTTTAATGATTACAATGCTCTTAATAAGTGTCCTCATAAGAGCGATAAACATAAGTACATTTGTGTAAGTTGATATACACTTCCTGAAAAATAGTTAACAAAACACCAATTACGATCAGATTTATGTTTTTCTAATACAGTCAACATATTCAACTAATGCTCTGCAGCTTAAATAGTTAGATGCATACATAATGTAATCTATATTAACCGTTATATGCTAGTGTGTCTGCTGCTGGATTTTTAATGTTATTTTACAGTAAAGATCATGCAGCAGTGACATTAGCATTTAACTGTTTTTAATCGTTATTTAAGTGCTAAATGTATATTTTTAAAAATGTATTTCAACAGTACATTGACATAAATTGAATCATAATTTATTATTTATACACCAATTTCACAGTATTTGTAGCCAGAATGTTGCTGTTTAATTACAATAAATGGTTCTGCATTAGATTCTTACTGTGACATAAGCTCAGTTAATGCTGAGAGAAGAGGAAATGGTTTTTAATGCTCTTTTATTGGACAGGATAAAGTGTTCTTTGACACTAACTTTACACTAAACAAACTTTACATTGAGCTCAACATTAGAACATGCCTCACATCCCAAAGCGCATCCATGGTCAACCCACAGAATATTGATATCTACTTTAAAAAGTCAAGAACACAGCTACGCTCTCAGTTATGCCATTATTTACATAATAAAACTCACTTTTTAAACTGAGAGTGGTGCAATGCATCCTGGCAGTGTATTGGCAAAATAGCCACACCCAATCTCATTAACTCTGTGAGCATGCACTGTTTTCCACACAGTAAATCCTTAACAACAAAAGTTGAATTCTAAAAGGATTTGCATTCAAGAAATTATTGCTGTAGGGTATGTAAACCTCTCAATGCAATGATATGTACTGCTGAATGCTGAAACCATAAGCACAAGTTTGCATCAAGAACAGTGTAGCACTGCCTGACAATATCATCAACAGTGGCTTACACAAAGGAAAACAAGACAATCCATTAAAGTATTTTTCTTGACACCTGAGTTAAATGATTAAGCTCACACTGCTGCATCCCATTAAGTATAAGTAGAAATTAAATTTTGAGTCATTTAACATGAGTAAAATAGTTAAAAGTGTTTCATGCTTAATATTAGCATGACAAAAAAACATCAGTAGGAATTGTAGGGCTGTAATGCAATATATCTGTCAACATGGCTAATAAAACAATATAAAAATGAAAGGTTTTTTTCTAAAGTAAATGTTCCTAGAATTCCCTAAAGAAAACGGTATTCCAAGATCTACGCAATTAAGGAGCTTAGTGGAACACTAGAGACATGTTACCTCGCACTACTACTTATGAGTAGTGCGCAGCAAATAGTGCTCAGGGAAATAATATGAATGCTTATTTGTATGTAAAATGAAAAAGGATCACAAACTATGCCAATGTTTGGTTTGACCAAAGGCAGCATCCCTGGCCGAGTAGTAAATAGAAGTACATAGAAAATAAAGTAAAGAAAAAAATGTATTATTCTGATAAATCATGGCATTTATCTATGGCTGTTGGTTAACCGACCACTGTTCATTTACATGCAAGGAATGATTATTTAATTGTATTTTACA
>JAYDZF010000026.1:19144832-19155702 GCA_034509105.1 Microcambeva barbata | reverse complement strand
CAATAAATCACAACCATTCATTACAGTGTTGCCTTTATCAGGCATTTCTTGTGTGCTTTTCTATATATTGAGTTGCAAGGACTTTAGTTCCTAGTACTTGTCAGTAAATGTGAGTTTAAATGGCAAGATTTTAAGCATTTAGGAATTAAAATGGCATTACTAATTTTGAGGCATAAGAGTCGAGGGCTGAGTCAACAAATTCATCTCTTCTTACTGTACTCTGGGAGAAAGGAAGGAGAGATGGCACAGACTGTACTCATGCTGTTAAATGTTAAGCTCGGTACAACTCCCCGGAGGCAAGCCCTCTTAATGTTAATTAATACAGAGAGCAGAGCAGCTGTGTTTGTGTGCTGAGATCACATATGAGACATTCTGGAGTTACCATTTACAACACATGCTTTAATGCCTATATCCCACCCGTCCTCAGCATGCACCTGTACCAAAGTACCAAAGTAAACTGCACAGAGTGTTGCGGAAGATGATAGTATGATGTAAAAGTGTTGTCCAATGAACATAGCTTTATTAAAATATAGACTATAGGTAATTATGTAAATAACTAGTTAAGTACAATGTGAAAACCTACTCAAGTGGCAAATTATTTTGCAAGTCTGATTAGAATTAATACAATGAGTTTGTTTATTGGAATTTTATGTCATGTTTTACACTTTGGTTACATTCATGACAGACACATAGTAGTTATTCATCACATACGTTTCATCAGTACACAGTCAAGGACAATTATGTAACTCCAATTCACCTTAGTTGCATGTTTTTGGACTGTGAGAGGAAACCAGAGCACCCCGCCCCAAATGATTATATTAAATTTCAAATAATATTAGAACTTGATGTACTGTGAGCAAAATATTTCTTCATACTAGGCTTTATTAAGAGGCCAGGGTAACATTTTGAATTATTATTTTTCTTTATGCTGAAACAGCCTACATTCTATAAATAGTGGGAAGGAACACTATCAGTCCAATCATCATATCCACAGTCCAAAATGAATCAACACTACATCCGATTTTTAAATAGGTCAGTCTAAAAATTTCCTATAAAGTAGTTCTTCAAACATGTTAAAATCAATAGATCACAGCAACATTTGAACACAGCCATCAGTCTGAATTAAGAAAATACAAGAAATTCTTGAACAAACAGGTATGGGCCAAAGTTTTTATAGTGTTATTTTGCAGCTTTCGACTTGAATGTTCCATCCGGTGCTGAGAAAAGCTGTTCAAGGCCACTGAGTCATACATACGCACACTGTTAGTGCTGATTCAGGCCTTCAAAACCGCCTAGTCCTGTTTGCTTTAGTCACGCTCTGACAGGAACCCAATCTACTGCCGTCCACCACTGGGAGGTAAATCCCAGCTGCTGTACTCTCACAAGCTCACAGATGAGACAGAACGGCCATACTCAAGACATTACATCCTTCCATCATAAGCAATTTTTCTACATCATAAGCATTTCTAACTCTCGCAAAAGGTTATGAAGAGTAGAGTTAATAAAGATCCTGACATTTTTTTTCGGTGTATGGGAAATGTTAACTGCTGAAGTATTGGAACTCAAAGCCCACTGGCCAAATACGTCCTGCTGTGTGATTTCATTCAGCCTGTGTGGATCTAATACAAAAAAGCTTACACTGGTATTTCAATAGAGGTTTTCAGATCAAAGCTGTATTAATATACTGAAACAGCAATAACATCTATGATCCAATATATGTCCCCAAAGACAGCAAACTATAAAAAAGATTCAAAATGTCACTGATGAGAAAAGAGCATCCAAACTGCATTTTAAAAAACTGCAGTCATTAAAGAATAAAATATTGTATAAGACACACTTTAAATCCATTTTCATATGTTGATGCACCGTTTTGAAAACAATGTTTATAAAAGATCATGTTTCATTTCTTTAATGTTTCAATCAGTAAAAGTATTTATATAACTTGTAGAATGTTACATGTGAAAGATTACAAATGATATACTTTCAATGTTAAAAGACTTGGCTTGTCCCTGTAGCCGTGTACCAGCATGTAAAAAACATATTCCTAGAAAAAAAGAATGAAGACGCTACCCTTTAGCCACCATGCCACCCAACATATGGCATAAAATCCATGCAAAATCAATTAATTAATTTCAGATGTAGAGGCCTTCAGTGTAGAAATTATTGGGTAAGGATGTACCAGCATTTAGTGTGGGATGTGGGGCAAAAAGGTTGTTTTCCCATTGTTTTCACAGGATTTTAACTGTGAAATGTGATGTAATCTCTAAATAGCTTGTTTGAATATCCTGACTTATAAAGTGATGACTTATTATAACCCTCTCTAGTTAGATAGCTGCATATGTGGTCAGTAAGACTGCAAGGCAGGTCAGTATGTTTTCAAACACACCCAATAACGCAGATTATGATCCACTGTGGCAACCCATTGTATACACACGAGATACGTCTATATGTCAGTTGTAGAACAACACACTTTAATATTTAGGTGTACTAAGTGCTCAGTGAATGCTCACTTTGAAAAAAAAAAGTGACTTGATAGACAGAACTATTTATGGACATCGTTTGTGTATTTTATATTTTAATTAAAATACCAACGAAAGCTTTTCTCTCAAGCTACACTCGCTACATAGACTACCTTTTACATCATCCTAAATACTTTAATATCATTTGTAATAGCTCACAGTCAACTTCTCTTACACAAAATAAAAAATATGATGGATGATTTTCAAATGTAAATAAATTAGTTAAAACAATTCCCAGCTTATCAGATACAATTTAACTATTGTTGGTATATGGATGGAGAGGTTAGTCGAGATGCTATTTCAAGAACTTGTCCCTTAATTTGGATGGCATAATGCTAATAAAGTTCATATTGTTCCTCTGATGTGTTAATACAATTTTTTGTGTATTTGCATTTGCAGCACATGGTAACTCAGCATTGAGAATTAACATTGAGAAATGAACCAACATTTCTTTACACAGTATATGCATTATTTCTTTCTTGAGTCACTTACCCAGCATCACTAGCATTTCCACATATTAAGGCATCCTTTGATCCATCCACTTTGTAGTAGTTCTCTGAAGAAGGAGAACAAACATGTTAAATTTGTTTTACACATTTAAAAACAAGAGCATTGTGATATCTACTGTACAGAAAAGGCAAACAATTGAAAGGAATATCAGGCAAAATCTATCCACATGACTTCAACATCATGTTCATTCAAACTTGGCCAAGAGTGGTAACTGACACATTCAGCACAAAATGACTTTGGCACCATTACCAATGCTGATGCCAGAAAGGACTAGCCCATAATTGTATCCTCTTTTGTGTTTCACAATCCCCCTTTCCCTAAAATTCTCTCCACCACTCCAGGCCTGAATTGGTGAAACCTAACAATCGCTTAAGAATTTATTGAATTTGGCAATTGGCAGACAGTCCTAGCATCAGCCCCCAGCTGTAAGAATTGCTGTTTTCAGAAGCATGGCCTCAAATGTGTCTCATGTGTGGTCAGGACTCATTTGTAGGCCAACAATCCACCGTGCTTATCAAATTGCACAGTTCCCAACACATGAGTGTCAGCTGATCAGCTTCTATTGTTCTGTACAATAGCATTGTTCGTTTAAATCAACGAGTAACATACTGTGTTGTAGGTTTTCCCCAATGCTGATTTAATACTATCATTAAAAGCTGTCAGTGTATTTACAAGAGCTTACTTATCATTCATCGTGTGTATTAAAGAGATAAGTGGTCACCCCTCCCTCATCTCCTCTTAACTGATCATAAAGCTTCAGTAAATAAGGACACAAAGCATGGATCAGAACCTTCTCTGCTACTGGAATTATAAATATGTAACAAGTTTAGTCACAGTACTTGCAAATACTTGATTTATTATGTTACTGGAATGCACTCTAGTTATTTTCATGACATGACAAGGCACATTGAGAATCATATCAATCTATTTAAGTCAGTGTCCTACATCTCATTACTGCAGGTCACATTATTGAGTGTCAGTGCTGCCCTAATTGCTATTCTAATGAAATGAGTCCAACCAAAAATAATATTAAATCTCATCTTAAATAGGTGTCTGCTCACATAATACCACTGTGACAAATATAAAACCATGGACAACTAACCTAATCTTTTACTTACAATCCTTGAATGTCATTGTTTATCACCATTTTCTTATAATAGTGCAGCTTTATTATGGATTATATGTCTGCCACTTAAATAAGCTTTAAGGGGAAGAAGATTTTTATGCGATGATGTGGTAAATGCAACGGTGCATCAGTGGACTAAAATATTTTGCTGATGGCATTTAATGGTATGATGCTGAGAAAAACACATCACAAAAGAAAGTCACTATAGAGCGAATTTCTTAAGAAATAGAGTTTAATAAAATGCAGAAACCTTTGAATAGAATGCTCTTTATAACACTACCTGACCTGTCCATTATACAGGCCTCACACAAGTAGAATTAAATTTAAAAGTAATAAAGTTTTACTTTAAAACATTTAAGAGTTCTTTGATTAAAATTTACGTTGTATTTATTTGGCTAGTAGCAAAGTATTTATGTTATTTGCCTGTAACTTACTAATATATATTTTGTAATTGTAGTTTCACACCGGTAATACATTTATTTTGTAATCTTTACATAAATTGTTAAGCAACAGGTGTTTTTGTATTAAACAGGTCATACCTTCATCAGTGATAAACTCATCCAATGATGCCCAGGTCTTGTTATTGCAGTAGAAAGAGGTGTTGCTGTAGGAGGGGTTGGTGATGTTAATGCAGTGGTCTGTACTGCGCACACATTTCTGACGTAAGTTACCCATAAAAAGCTGCAGGCCGATGAGAGCAAACACACTCAGACAGAAGACAGTCAGGATCATGACATCTGCCAGCTTCTTTACTGACTGAATCAGGGCACCCACAATAGTCTTTAACCCTAAATAACAACACAAGGCAGTCAGATCTCGTTGTCTAAACATTTAGTATTTAACAGAATGTAAGCCAGTAATAAGCACAAACTACAAGACAGAAAATCTATTAGGATAAAATATGCTAATATAATTTTTCATATATGCAAATATCATGCCACCTGAAAACTTTGATCTAAGATGCCACTTAAAAGCTTGGAATCATCATAATAATAGTAAATACATGTTTTAGCCTATACAACTTTTATTGTTATAATTTTAGTAATATTACTGTGGAGAAAAGGGTAGCACTGCCGCCTCACAGCAGGAAGGTCCTGGATGAGATCCACAAGTGGGGCGGTTCTCCCAGTGGTGTGGGTTTCCTCCCGGAGCTTCGGTTTCCTCCCACAGATCAAACACATTTTAATTTGAGACACTGTATCTATCCATATGTATGTCTGTTGTCTCCCTATCTGTACCATGGCTAGATTAATAGGGAGAAATGTGTCCCAAATCAGTGATGCGGATAACAATCCACTGTTGGACACATTAACAGGACCAGCCGAAAGAAATTTTTTCAAAAATATAATATGTAATATAATTATATAATAGTAAATTAACAGAATCAACCACAGCTCTGTAATTAATTTGTCTGATCGTAGGTATACAAATACAGTATTGTTCTTTAGTCACTCTCCAGGCTAAGTATTCATTTGTTGACTTAATTCACTTGTAGGATTCCAAACTTTTAAATTCCCATTGCAAAATTCAAATGATGTTGTTCTGTCCAGTTGCTGGCATGATCATATCGCATATACCACAATCAAGCCAAACTATAGTAAATAAAAGGGCTGAGTGCATACTTATTACATGCTCATTACTTAATAGAAAATAATATTTTATTATTGCAAACCACTACACTACTGACTTTCAACCAAACATCTATTACATAATAATAAAAACAGTAATAATAATAAACCACACACAAAACATAAAAAAGCCAACAAACACTGTACCGTTTGGGTTTATTTACACAAACACACTGAACAATTGACAACAGATGCCACAAAGTAAAAACGTTTTTATATCCCATTACATACCAATCAAACAAAAATGTTAAATGTGGAACACAGAGTTTCATCATTTCACATAATATCTGGACTGAAGGACAAACTTGAGGTTGATTTCAATGTTTTTATGAGTCTGTTGTCAATGCTTGTGGAAAAGCATGCAATCAATCTAAAGCTATCCATGCCTGTGTTAGGTGTTAAGCACTAAGGTCTAATGAGACTTTTGTTGTGAGTGAACCAAGTCGGGGAGCTGGAGAGACCAGGGTGTAACCTGAACCATAAGACTTAAAGTAAATTTAATCTACCATATAATGTGAACAACATGTTAGTATTATAACTTTGTTTGATGTTGAGACCAACATATTTCATATGAGATGAAATACATTAGTGCACTTTAAGGAATACCAATTACTTCAGAGTGCAACTGTAGGGTGTACACGATTACATCAGATAATAACTTCAACATGATTCCCAGTACTGAGAAAAAATAAACCAATGGTGCCAAATTTGTATTTTGTTTTGTTAAATTAATTTTAGTAAACTCTAAATCAGTATATTTCATCATTCAAAGACTAAACACTGCTTATAAAAATTGTGTTTCCATCATTTTAAGCATATTGATATGTTTAGGAAACATGAACAATTTTTAGGAAATCGTGAAAGCACTTTTAGTTACATTCATGACAGGAACATAGTTATTTATTACAAATGATTTGTTTTAATTGTATATTTACTTTTATAGTAACGATATAGTAAAGTATATTTGAAATGTAACAGCTATTACTAGATTACTTTCAGTGTACGACCGTTTATATTTTTTTCAACTGTTTACTTTTTCTAAAAGTAATTTTGACTTTATTCTCACATTTGTAGGACTTTTGTAGGACTTTATTCTTGAAATCAAAACTTATAGGACTGTATTCTCGAAAACATTTTGACTCATATATGTTCTGATTTTGAGAAAAAGTCCAAATTACTTTGAAAAAGTCTAAATGATTTTGAGAATACAATAAAATGAAATATCATGGCCAAGGACTGTAACCTCAAAATAATTTATCATAGTGAGTGAATTATAAGATTATTGTATTTTTTCTCAGGAAATGTTGAAGCTTTACTCTGGTAAGCAATATGTGACAATGCTAAATTATTTCATTAAAATATTTAGAGCTTTAATAAGTGTATTAATAGCTTTTTTTTCTTTTTTTAGGTCAGATTTTTAAAATTACAAATATATTATAGTTGCCAAATCAAAAGTCTCATTGCCTACACATATCAATTCCTTGCTTTTCATTAGATTTGAAAAAGAAGGAAACGTGCAGTAGGCAGGAGGCCTTAGTGGTTAATGCCCCTCTCACCTGGGATGACCGAGATAGTTTTCAGTGCTCGTAGGACCCTGAACGTCCGTAAGGCTGAGACATTGCCCAGGTCCACAAACTCAGTAACATATCTGCAATAAGCGAAAACCGAAGCGCACACAATGACAACAACACCAACAATAAGCAACAATACAGGAGGGGGAGGAAAGGATGGGGTGTTGTTGACATGTGGAAATGTGGGAATGGGATGCTCGGAGTGGACCATGTTGAGGAATGGGCAGCTTGACTTCAAAGGAGTTTTGCACTGGACTGGACAACGAGCAACACTGCGGCCTGTTTTTGAGAATGGAGCAACACGGAACCCTTACCTGGAATTACTGAAATTGTTTTCAGAGCTCTGAGGACTCTGAACGATCGAAGTGCTTGCAGATTGCCTACTTTAAAAAATTCAGTAAACAACCTGCAGAATCAAATTAGAGTTATTTGAAGAAAAAAAATAAGCTAAACAGGTACTAAAGTTTAAAAAAATTAAGTGTGATTCACATGGAAGAAAAATTAGGTCAAGTTGAACTGGCTAGTGTGGTTGAAAAGCGTCATGATTTAATGCCCCCTCACTTCATGAGTAAACTGTTGTGTTCACAAGCCAGCGTCTCTCATGACTAGAATTAGAACACTCTTTTTCACCACTGTGCTTTACTCAGTGGAATTTGTCCTCCGAATTTTTACCCAATCCATGCAGTGAAACATAAACACTAGACAACACTAGTAGCGTAGTGCCTATAGCGGTGAGGGTCTTGCTCAGTCGTGACCTGACAGTCTGGGAATTGAATCCGCAATCTTCCAATCACAATCATGATTGGTCCAATGCTATTAATTACAGGCAGCTGCACCTAATTTAAGGGGGTTCAGAGAACATAAAAGAATGCAGCGACAGTATTTGGAGACTATTTTTAATTCACTCTATTTGTTTACATTTGCCTGTTTAGCCTTTGCTTGTTTTAATTTGTTTTTGTTAGATTTCTGGGAAGCAAATCAGGGACATTTCAATTGGGAAAATAACACTAAAACGTCCTTCTAACTTTTGAAATTTTTACTTTTTTTTTACTCTTAGCAAAAGAAAGGATAAATAGCATTTGCCTTTATATTTTTTCCTCTCCACATATTGCAGTTTATTGAATAGTTTTATATCAGACACCACTGGGAATAGTAAAATGTTTTGTAGGCCTATGATAACACATGGACTGATTGTAAGTCAACTGCAGCACTGGCCAACATATTGAGTAGATTGATCACTTTAAGTGCCACATGTTATGCAAAAAATGTGTTTAATAAGCACGCAACACTAAATAAAATGGAATATGTAACAGTAAATCCAAGGAATAGAATTGATACGAATTAACAATTTGGCAATTGGAACTATAGCCCAAACAAGCAAATATGCCTACTATCTTATTTTGTAATAGGTACAATGTGAAAAAATAACCAAACTAGTCTTTATTTAGATGCCTAACATGAAATATGTATATCTTAAAAGTTATTCGAATTTGTGCAACAAAAAATACAATTGAAATATTGCTCTCTTCAATCCATGTATGTCAATGAATAACTGATCTCAGAACAATCAAAAGTAAACATTCACTTCTATTCCCACTGAACAAAAACAAGTAGGCCTAACAGAGCCAAACAGACAACCAAGTCATCCAGACCATACAAAAAGAGAAAAGACCAGAGGTAAAATAAACAATAATGTTTGTGAGATGTCATAATATAACACTGTACCAAGTGCAAGTATGTGAACCCTTCGGAATTACCATTTTTACATGTTTATCTGTTTATGAGGGGTTTTTTTATCATAGATTGTCTGTTCTGAAGAGCTTTAAAACATCTACTTGATGGGAACATCAGAAAGGGAAGACGGAAGCAACCTTTCTCCTGGGTTACTAAATATCAGGTGTTTTGTGTGTTTTCCCAGACCTATGTCAGTGGTTTGGAATCGGTCGGCTCACGGTCAAAGGTTGGGGAATTTTTTCAGGACAGGTGCAGTATGGTGCAGGTCCACAGGGTACAGGGTAATTCATACACTGTATGCTATGGACTTTACACACCTGGGTGGTGCTGGAATATGATTGCTAAAATGTGCACCCATCAAGCACAGGAGAACAGCTTTTCAGTTTCCATAGGAACGTACTTTGCAGGAAGAAGCATTACCAGCACTCTGGATTTGGTAAAGCAGGGACATTGAAAGCCTGTTTAAGTATAAAAGTGTGTGTGTGTGTGTGTGTGTGTGTGTGTATGTGTGTGTGTGTGTGTGTGTGTGTGTGTGTGTGTATGCGGTGGGTAGGGGAGGATTATTTGGAATAGAAGAAAATTTCCAGGAAACTTTCTGAAATGTCTTTGTAATTTTTATCCCAGTCAGGGTGGCAGTAGGTCCTGTTTCTGGAGAATAACTGGACACAATGCAATAACACCCTGGACAAGACATTAATCCATCGCCGGCCATAACAGAGACATGGCCAATTATAATTGTAGCTGCCTGACCAACATTGGGGATTTGAATCCTGATTCCCAGCAGTAGTGAGCAAGCAAAATTTATATATGTGCCAACCATGCCCATGATTACATTTTGATCCCACACCAGAATAAATTTTGGCACTATGGAGAAAGCAAATAATAAAAACATATATTATTTTATGTTTTGTTTGCTTTATTTAATTTATTAATAAATTCCATTTAAACATAAATTTAAAATAAAGTTGGGACAGTAAAGCATTTTTGTAATGTCATAATGTTGTAATGTAATCTAACGTTGAGATTCCTTTTCACCACACTGAAAAGATGTTTTGCATGTCTCACACCATGATACCAAGTGATATCATGTTTCACGTTTCATTGTATCCTTGTGTCTTCCTGCAAACACATCTTAAGATGTGCAACAGTTCTGGGTTATTGTTGTCGCACTTGCTTTTCAAAATTCTCCACACATTCTTTGTTGGGGGCAGGTCAGGACTACAGGCACACCAGTCAAGTACCCTCTGGATGGTTCTTTTCATCTTTGGTCCAGAGCACACAATGACTATTCCCCAAAGAAGATTCATCTGACCAAAGACCCATTTACACGGTGTGATGGTTCATCCTAGATGCCTCCAAGCTCAAAGAAGTTCATGTCACTTGTGGACAAGGGCTTTTAAGACTACTTTTGCACATTCAACTTATGCTTCCACACTGAAATTCCTCCTGATTGAATCGTTTAATAATGTTAGAAATGTAGAGCAAGAAATCTACAAACCTCTTTCAGTCTTTGATTGAGCTACATTGTTTTTGTCACCACACGACTAGCCCTAAATTGTCCCCACTTTGTTTTTGGATTTTTTGCAGGTTTGAAATTATGTAATTTATGTTTTTTGACAATATAAATAAAGTTGATAAGACAAAAAAATGTCTTAGGTTCAAACAATCAAAGAAAAGTCAATGTAAATATTAGGAATTCTGTGTTTTTTTATTTGCTTAACTAATTTTCTATTTGGGTTGTAAATGAAACCTCCTCTTATTGTAATATGGATTAAAGTATAT
>JAYDZF010000026.1:18460395-18478284 GCA_034509105.1 Microcambeva barbata | reverse complement strand
TGACCATACAGTGTATATCATGACCATGTAATGTGTATCATGACCATACAATATGTATCATGATTATATAGTGTGTATCATGACAATACAGAGTGTATCTTGACTATATAATGTGTATCATGACTATATAGTGTGTATCATGACAATACAGAGTGTATCATGACAATACAGAGTGTATCATGACCATACAGAGTGTATCTTGACTATATAGTGTGCACCATGACAATACAGAGTGTATCTTGACTATATAATGTATATCATTACTTTATAGTGTGTATCATGACAATACATAGTGTATCATGACCATACAGAGTGTATCTTGACTATATAGTGTGTATCATGACTATATAGTGTGTATCATGACCATACAGAGTGTATCTTGACTATATAGTGTGTATCTTGACTATATAGTGTGTATCATGACCATACAGAGTGTATCTTGACTATATAGTGTGTATCTTGACTATATAGTGTGCACCATGACAATACAGAGTGTATCTTGACTATATAATGTATATCATGATTATATAGTGTGTATCATGACAATACAGAGTGTATCTTGACTATATAATGTGTATCATGACAATACAGAGTGTATCATGACAATACAGAGTGTATCTTGACTATATAATGTGTATCATGACCATACAGTGTGTATCATGACCATATAATGTGTATCATGTGTCTGTTGGATCATATATTTTCTTGGTCCTGTTGTAAGGTCTTTGGACATGGAAAAGCAAATGGTGAACCCACCTGGGCCCTGCTTCTTACCGCTGGCATCTGTGAGACTGGCATTCTCATTGCTTCACTTGATGCTGTGGCCCCCATTCTCTCCATGTAGGTGCACCTTACTTTCTACAGACTCTTATCTCATATTAACTACTTGCAATGTACTTATTATCTGACTTAGGACTGCAATGTGCTTTTTCACATCTTTGTCTTCACTAGAACATATATGCTTATATTTGCTGACATCTCTTAAAGTCCACTTAAGTTCAATTATCATTCATCATAATAATAATAATCATAATAATGTGTGTGTGCTCACAGGTTTTTTTTGATGTGCTACATGTTTGTGAACCTGGCTTGTGCTCTACAGACTCTTCTGCGCACCCCAAACTGGAGACCTCGTTTTAAGTACTACCATTGGTAAGGGACAGTTGTTAGGAGAAATTAATATGTGTGTGTTTAGCATATTTGTAAATGCCATATTCCAGTTTTTTGTAGAGCATGTGGTGTCTTTATGTAGTAAAATATCAAAACATTATATATATATATATATATAATGAACATGCTGCCTATCGAAACAACATACAACTGATATCAGTAGCTCAGTATTGTTTGCTTTATTAATTAAAAATTAACAATTATTTTGATTCCTGGTGAGTGAACCATATCTGTAATGACTGTTTGGGTTCACATGGACGCACAGGATGAAAACTGGTTGCTATTAGCTGTACTAATTACAGAGTCTCAAATCTCACTGTGGACACACACACACACATATTGTACTGATATACACATTGACTCTCACACAGTCCCATCATATGCCATATGGCTTAGGACAGATTTATGGTGAGGAAGGAGATTCACTGTAGATAATGGAACCTAGGTTACTTACTAGTATATCTACTAGATTTGGATATGTCCTATTTTGGTCCTTCCTTTATCCTTCAAGCCTGGTTAAATTCTATTATGAGTTCCTGCTTTAGACACATTAGGTCAGAGTTCTTCTCCCTTATGCAAATGTACTGAGCTGTGTGCTAGTAACATACGTCTTAAATACTGTATATATTTACAGATAATGTATACAATACAATATAAATAATAAGATGTAATATTTATTAGGTTATGTTAACTTATACTTGCCCAAAAATACATGGGCATCATTTCTAATTAGAGATTTCAAGTGTTTCAAACCCATTAACAAGTGTGAACTAAATTAATTGTATTATAATATTAATATTATATATTTGTCGTCATTTTAAAGCTTATGGAAAGTTGTTTCTAAATTTTTGTCTAATTTAAACTAAAACTCAAAGTAAAATATAATATCATTTGAAATTAATTTAGGTGTGACTGTCAAAGATTCTTTTATAATCACATTTAAAATTCTCTCTTCTGCCCAACAGGGCACTGTCTTTCCTGGGTATGAGCCTGTGTCTTGCTCTGATGTTTATCTCCTCCTGGTACTATGCCTTGGTGGCAATGCTTATTGCAACCTGTATCTACAAGTACATTGAATACAGAGGGTAAGCTCCGATGCATGGTACCACCGCATAAGATTATTTAGGTCACTAAATAGAAATTATAGTCTGTGTGTGTGTGTGAACAGGGCTGAGAAGGAATGGGGTGATGGGATAAGAGGTCTGTCCCTCAATGCTGCTCGCTACGCTCTCATCCGTCTGGAGGAAGCCCAACCACACACCAAGAACTGGAGGTACATGCACTGCTTTTGTTACACCCTGTTTACACCTTGTTTTAAATCCAATTTTATTTAATTAATTTAAATGTTCTGGTTTCTGTCTTATTGTTATTTTAGCTGATACTCTTATTTTTTATTGTTGTTTGATCTTATCGTTGGCACTTTATAAGTCGACTTGACTTGAGCCAAACATTATTTAAATTGCTTTAAAAATGCCTTAAAACACCATTAAACACACTACTACTTCACCTTAGCCAGAGCATTATTTAAATTGCTCTTTAAAATGCCTTAAAACACCATTAAACACACTCCTACTTCACCTTAACACGCTTAACGTTATATACAATTAGGGTTATATAATTATATAATGGTGTCTTTCTTTTTTTGGCAGTCTAATCTAGGCCAACATAAAACTTGTTGTACCAAATGTCTGATGAGACTGAATGTTTTGTGTGGGTTGGACACAAATGTACTTCTGTGTTCTCAGTGTTACCTAAGCCTCTTTACATCAGTGGCCACGGTTTGTCACAGGCAGATTGAGTTAGCTAATCTCTTTATCAGTTCCTGATAAAAATATTTCACTGTTACAACTCCATATTAAATACCAATATTGTTTGGCTTACATTATTTTTGATAAAAGTTTATTTTCCATTTTAACTGCTCAATTGCAGTTCAGATAAAGACGTACAGTGACACAGTTAATGTACAAACACTTTAGCTAGCTGATCACTTATTGCTTTTGTGTTTTAGACCTCAGTTGCTGGTGCTGTTAAACCTGGACTCAGAGCTGAAAGTGAAACACCCCCGTCTCCTCTCGCTAACCACACAGCTTAAAGCAGGCAAGGGCCTAACCATTGTGGGTTCTGTACTGGAAGGTACCTACCTCACCAAGGATAACGAGGCCAAAAAAGCAGAAGAGGTAAACCTTCAGCTTATCTCTTGAGTTTACTTACGGCTGGATTGCACAACTGCTGCTGTTATGCAATTTAACTGCCATATTTTTTTTCTTACTTACATAAGATGGGTGGTTTTGCTGTCTGTTATGCTTAAATCTCAACAGTTCTGTCATACTGCCTGCTGTCCACACATACATGATTGTCTATCTCAAGGTGGCTAAAGCCATGCGATAGACTGGAACTCCATGATATTCCTGCCTGGCAGCCAGCGATGCATGATGGACCCATAGCAACCATAAAACCTTATTTATACTCCCTCTGAACATGGAAGTGTATGTCCATCCCATCCGCATCCTTAAGCTTTCAGAAAACATGCTAATTAAATACAAATTGAAGAAGCCACTAAATACTTTGAGAAGTCATACGTAGTCTATCACTGCATTATGAAACACAACCTGAAACTGTTATGCAAAGCAAAATATATGAATTATTATAGCTGAGAACCCATATCAGTCTCTTTTTGAAAATATATGGCATTGAAGAGAAGAATCTGACTAGTGTGACCAAAGTTTATCAAATAGATGCACTGCAATAATGGGCAAAAAATCCACTTGCAAAACTCCAACCATTGGTATCTTCACTATATAATTTGAAAATGTATAATTAATTGAGTTAATGATCTAACCCAGTGCCTTTATTGAGTCATTGACATCACAGAAAATATTTTGGGCTAATTAACACATTACAGATGACTTTTCAGAAAGTGTTTTAACGTTCTTTAAAAATTGGCTTTTGTAAAATAATATAATGATTAGATGTTCGTGGCTGGATGGATAACAATCACTAATTACAACAATCATGACAAAAATTGATAAATTCTACTTTAGCTAAATTAAATAGCGAGTTTGAGAGGACGTCAAAGTCGTAGTCAATATACATACTGACATCTACTGGCTGTAAAAGAAATTGCTGCTTGAAATTATATTTTCAAACCTTACCGTAGTTATAAAAAGTTTCATGGTTAACTTGTTGGTCATCTAATTACCATTAACGTGGAGATAGCCCATCTGTGAAGGCTTTAAATAACATTTTTGTGTCCCATTTATTATGCGTGTCTGCACCAACATTTGTTATGGTTTGTGAGAGCACTGATCATGGATGAGAAAAATTGGCTTGTAGTTTCGGATTCTACTTTTTCAACCTACAATCAAATTAATCAAACTTCATAGACATCAGTTCTTGCATTTATTTTAATATTTTGTACTTTTAACAGACACTCTTATACAGACTTGGGTATGGACATGCATCCTGATGGCATTACTATAGTACCTTACTCTAAGTAGACAATCATCCAGTGATACACATCATAAGAAATCGTGTTGGAATAATGTCTTGACGAATTGTACAGAAGACTAGTTTTCAGTCTAACTGCTGGGGGGAAAATCAGTTACTGATACAAAGTTATACGAAATTTATTTTATTGGGAAGATTATTAGAAAAGAGATCTTATCATGTGTTAGTAAGTTCAGTGATGCATCAGTGGTTGATGGATGAATATGTAGGAATATAGCTGTGTTGCTCGAAGATTACAAAGACAATTAAAAAACCTAAAACAACACTGTTTTACATTTTAGAACATTAAAACAGCCATGACTGGAGAAAAAACCAAGGGCTTCTGCCACGTGGTCGTCACATCCAATTTGCGTGATGGCATGTCGCACCTTATTCAGTCGGCTGGTCTTGGTGGCATGAAACACAACACTGTGCTGATGGCTTGGCCGAGCTCCTGGAAACAGTCCAACGATCCTCTATCATGGAAAAACTTCATCGGTTAGTGTCTTTCAAAAAAGTATTTCTATAAAAATTCTTGAACCTCCATGATGCTAAATGGACAGGTGGAAAAGATTATGAATTAATTTCTTTATGAAATACTTAATCATTCAGACATATATGTTTATTATATGAATAATAAGCTGACATAAAAAGATTTAAAATATGTTTTCCTATACTGTTTATCAGAGACTGTACGAGAGACCACAGCAGCACATCTGGCTTTGATGGTAGCTAAGAATATAGATGACTTTCCTCAACAGGAAAGGCTACGTGAGGGCACTATAGATGTGTGGTGGGTAGTTCATGATGGAGGAATGCTCATGTTGCTGCCCTTTCTACTCAGACAGCACAAGGTACACATAAATTACAGCACAACATTTGTTTAAGTATTATTTGCCATTCAATTTTCAATGAGCTATAATGTGTCTCTGAAAAAATTTTGATGAACTACTAAATACTTTACACTTAGTTATACCTAATAACTTGAATTATGTCCAAGTTGTCATTAAAATGTCCTTTAATCATCAAGTTAATTCAGTTGAAATAAATAAATATTTTGTCTACTGAAATGTGGAATCTAGTATTATTTTGACACATCCATGTAAGTCCTGGTGAAAAGAACTTTTGATCTATTTGATGTGTTGTTTATTCTCATGTTGAATTCTCCTCTATTTCCTTTTCTTTCTGTTTGTATCACTGTTAGATGTGGCGAAAGTGTAAAATGCGCATATTTACTGTAGCTCAGATGGATGATAACAGCATTCAAATGAAGAAGGACCTGCAGATGTTTTTGTACCATCTGAGGTTGGATGCTGAGGTTGAGGTTGTAGAAATGGTTAGTTGTTATTTGACACTTTTCCAATTCAAAAGCCTTCATTAATATATTTTATTGACATCTTGCCAGTTTGTGGGTCATTAATACTTAGTAATTATTGAATTAATACTTAACTGGGCAAACATGAAGATTGTGCAAACTTATTATGTTAAAATGGGGAATGTTAAGGATTAAGTTTGTTCTAAGTGTATGAAGTGTATGCATTGTTGTTGTAGTAACCCTGATCCAAATTACTTTAAAGTGTTTGTGTCCCTTCACTTATTGTTGTCTTGTGATTTGGTGAATACAGCATGATAGCGATATCTCCGCTTTCACTTATGAGAAGACACTTGTAATGGAGCAGCGCTCTCAGATGCTGAAGCAGATGCAGCTTTCCAGGACTGAGCGTGAGAGAGAGGTAATGCTTTGTAAATCTGATTTAATATTGATGGTGTGGTTGCAGCCAAGTGAATTAATTGCAGTGCTAACATACCTGCGGTTATAAATTAATATTTATTATAAGAGTGCTTTAACTCGTTGGCTGTAGATAGCTAATTGTAAATTTCTGATTTTATTACTGCTTACCAGAAATGTAAGTGCCAGGGTATTCAGTTTTGGATTATTTGTTCATTTTTCTATGTTGGTGAAATGAAATATCATGCACTGATTGTCTTTGTGAAAACATGACATGACCCAGGAAGGATCACTGTTGCACATTCTCATGTCACAGTATGACTTATGGCCCTTTATCTTCTGTATTGCTGCTTCCGTGGGGACTGGCACATGCTCCCTCTCAGATTCAGAGCATCACTGATGAATCTCGTAGTTCCATTCGGAGGAAGAATCACAATAGGGCCCTGAGTTCAGGGTCAAGTAACCAGGGTGCTGTGCTGGAGGACGAACAGGAACATGAGGTAGTGAGTAGGAAAGCCGTGCCTCTGAGACCAACACCCTGGATCCAGCACCCACAGTTACAGAGCGACAAACACAGAGCACAGAGAGACTTGCATCAAATTAAAACCCTTAAAATAAACATATTTAAATGTAATAATACTTGTAGATCTTCACCACAAGGATCTCTGTTGCTTGGTGTCGTGTAGGTCTGTAACTGTGACTTCTCCCATTAAGCATGCACCACAGACAGTGTATAGTCACTCCTGCCTCCTTGTGACTTCCTTGTAAACACAAATAGTTTTCCTCTTTCCTTTAACCCCGTATTTTAAGCAACACCTATTATATAGCACATACACTAAGCTAAAACAGGACTTGCTTGTTTATATGTTGACACTGCTTCATTTACAGTTCATTCACAAATGTGCATCGTGCTGCATGCAGGCTTGCATCATCTTAAAATGCATGTTTATCAAATATATAGTATTTGTTAAATGTGTGTAATATTTTCAATTAGTGTGGTTTAAATGTGGTTTAAACTTTAAGTGTGGTTTAAATGTGAGCCAATATGAAACATAGAGTGTATACTTTATAATGTTAGCAAATCTAAAGCAGTGCTATCCGTACATTGTGGCAGTGGTTCAGGTAAATTGTGCCTACATAGCAAACACCAGCTTACCTTAATAACGCTAGTAATGTAGCCATCTGAATATGCTTCGATTCCCAGAGCTGACAGATCATGACTGAAGTGCCCTTAAGCAAGGCACCTACCTCTAACTGCTCCCCGGGCGCCATGGCTAGGGCTGCCCACCGCTCCGGAAACGTGTGCTCACTGCCCCTAGTGCCCCTAGTGTGTGTTTCACTGCGTGGAAAGCTCCGGTCACGTGTGCTCACTGCCCCCTAGTGTTCACTAGTGGTTATGTGTGTTTTTCACTGCCCTGCAAAGCGATGAAAAAAGTATCTGATAAAATTTAAATTTAGCTGCTCCTGTCACAACTGAAAACATAATGTTCAAGACAGGAATACAGCCTTGACAGAAAGGTAATTCTAATTCATTTACTTACTTACTCAACTCTAGCTTTTGCACAATTTTAAAAAGAAGCAAACTAGAGCCCCTGGACTGAAAGGAAGTAATGTAATGTACCCATGTCACACGGACCCTAATTATATATGTAATTTTCTGCTGCGTCACTGTACTAAAACTGATATAGTAACTAAAACAATACATACATTTGGCAGTATTGTATTTCAGGTTAATTACACATTTGTTAAATAAATATTTGTATTATTTTGATGTAATTTTAACTACCCCGCTAGCAGTTGACTCTAACTTAGTTGTAGTGTACTGTAGCTTAGTTATATTGTAGTGTAGAATACATCCAGTAGATGGCGACATCATGTCGTTTCATCATTCATTATACAGAACGTTAGAAAAATTACTGTCGTAATGGAGGTGCTTAATAAGATACAGCTTTACAAATTTGCCCATCAAATGTGCCGCAATCATTCTTGCACTGTTCCTTCATCTTAGCGGCTGGCGCAGTTTGAAAAATGTCCTTATTTAAACAGTGTTTGACTGTACTTTGGCTGTATGAATAAAGATGGCACAAATATGCCAAGTTCACCAAAGTTTCAAAAAATAGGTCAAAAATGAGGGGCACAAGTCAAAACGATATCAGTTATGTTTGTAGCTAAAATAAATGAAATTAAGAAATTTATTAATCCAGTGTTGACAGTAGGAGCAGTACAAAAACAAACTAACTCCAACCTCATTAGAAAATACTAAACTGTATAGAAACGCATTGAAGCACATTTTCTGTACTTTTGTACTAACACCGTGAAGGTTAATAATTTTTTTATATTTTTAGGCCCAGCTAATTCATGATAAGAACACAGCCTCTCATGCTGCTTTAAATGATAAGGCTGATGCAACCCCTGACCGGGTCCACATGACCTGGACCAAAGAGAAGTTCATCACTGAACGTAACCGGAACAGAGAGCATAATGCCAACATGGGTGTGCGGGATATTTTTAATATGAAACCGTGAGTACACACACTACACGAAAAGCAATCGCTCATATAGGTTCAACATTTGATGATTACAAAAGCATCTGTATTAACCATCATAGGTCATTAAATATTTGTAATTTACTCAAAGGTTTACCAGTTTATAAATAAGACTTGTCTCTAGGTCACTGGTTTTTCCATTCATTTCTAGGAGGGCAGTTCCAACCCACCTTTCATAAACATATCAATGTAGATTGCCTGCTCTAAATGCCTCCAGGAGTCAATGAGTGTGATGCTGTTTAACATGTCCCACCTTGCCATGGTTATATTTGCACTCTGTAACTCCAGAACCTATGGTTGACTTTAATTTAATGGTTTTAAATATGTCTACAAGGTGTTTGATCTATAGCCAATGTGCATGTTTTTGTTGAACTTATTCAGCAAAGTGCTCTTTTTCGCACATAACAAAAAGATTTAAACCTGTTGTAATGATACAGATTCATCAGCACTGTTATCAGAGGAGTTTGCATGTTGGATTTTTGTGTGTTGTAGGTTGCAGCCTGTGTGTCTACATGTGCTGGTTATCTAATTGCAAAGCCATTAATGTTGAACAGCATGGCCCAGTGTGTAGCCACATTGTCTGAACTAACGGTCATGATCATGTGTCCTGTCTCAGTGTTACTTAAAATACCTTCATATAGCCAACAACCTTTAATGAAATACTTATAAATGCTAGTTATCTTGACTTTAATTACTAAGATTTTCAACAATAGTAGTTCTTTTAAAAAAATTAAATCTTTATTTAACTGACAAGTTAAAAGAAGACGTTTCTAACGTTTTACTGATCAACTTCATTGTACATTGTAATTACCGACAAATGCAGAATTTCATGTCTGTATATGCTCCCCGAAGAGATTATTGAAGTACCAGGGTTTTGAGATAAGCAGGTGAATTGGTATTTGGAAATAATTTAGTTCTTTTATCATCTAAAAAGTATTAAAAACATATGGAGATTATGGAAACACCACCACAAAATGCAATTTAGTTGATCTTAGCTTTGTGCCAATAAGCAATTATTAAATATCACGATAATTTAAATCCATGTCAATATCATGCCACTTATTGTCAAGTATATTGCTTCGTGTAATGTGTTTGGCAAGGATTTTTAAACTTGAAACACTGTACATGGCACAAGGGTGTGTTTCTAAAACTGGTGAATGTTTGAATGTGCTAAAGTATACTCAGCCTTAAACAAACCATGGTGCAGTGCTGTAATCTACCAGCCAGTTCAATCGGCCAGTTCATTTATCATTTGGCTACATTTACATTATCACCCAAGCCTAGTTGATCAGTAAAAGCACTGGAAGTCCTTTAATCCGTTAAATAGGTATTTAACAATATGTACTAACATTATTTGAAAAGGGGGGTTGTATATACAGGTTTAGTAAAAATATCCATTATAAACAGTGTTTTAGTTTCACAAGCATGTTTGGTGTCCAGCATTTGATATAATTTTATAGGTTACCTAATAAAAGGTCAACTCTGTAAACAATATTTTTAAACTTCACAATACAGTTATAGTCTTATGTATTGTGCAATAAAAACATTTTTACATATTTAAATATTTTAAAATATTTAATATTTGGAAGGCTGGAGACCATTATATTAAATGATACCAACTTTTAAAGGTTGACCGTTTTTCAAAAATTATTTGTTTGTTAATTTACATTTGTAGATTCAGCCAAAAAACGATAAAACTGTCTGACACCAAACATCTCGTTAAACAATGTTGTCTTTAGTAAGAACTAGTATTGTTATATCTACAATTAATTTTATTAATAATGCTCTAACTTAGCCCTGTCTGTAATCTGCCACTATTTAGATATACTATAAATGTGTAAAGACTAAAACTGATCTGTAATTTATCATTAATCTGAAGTCCTTGGTATATTGAATGAACCTCAAACCTGGCATTCTCAGTAAATAGCATTAGGCGTTTTGACTTGTTTTTGCTCGGATGTTTGGCATCTTAATTAGGGGTTTGCATTAACATACAAGTCTGTCTGTGTTGTCTTGTACCATTTTCCTCCTTTCAGAGAGTGGGAGAGTCTGTAAGTTCACTTTCTTTTTATTGTAGTGTGTGTGTGTGTGTGTGTGTGTGCGCGTGTGTGTGTGTGTGTGTGTGTTTTAGCAGTCATTTAAACTGTAGCCATTCTAATCCCAGCGTGTGCTTTTGTGTAAACATGCATGCTTTGTAGAGCTGTTAAATATTTAGTTGCTTAATTAAAATATGTGCTTTTCACACAACAAAACCATTATTTATGCTGGAACTATCTAATAAATTCTAAATAAATTAAACATCATGACTACTAGTTCTTTAAATCATAATTATTATTGGAATTTAATTGTTTTTATGGGAGTGCCGGGGTGAAATTGAAGACAGGTTGCAATGAAAAGCATGTGTTTTGATTGAATTTTGTAAAAGTGGGCTTCATTTTAATTTGCATCCAGTTCATGCGCATGTCATGCTTTGCTCACCAACTTTTAGTGTTGTGCACACTAACCAAGTTCAATTTTCAAAGCAAATTTAAATAACAGCAGTTTAAGTATAAATACTTTTTTTGATAATAGCTAAAACTGTATGTTTTGTGTTCTAGCCTAGATTCTAGAACTGATACCAGAAAGGATTATAAAGAGATTTAAAATATATTATTAAATATGGTGAGAATAAAATATTTATATTGATATTTAAATGACTCTGCAGAGTAATTATTAAATTAATGTGGTCTGTTCAAATGTAATTGATAACAGCTAATATTAAATTGAGAGCAGATCTCCACTGGGTACAAAGTACTGATTTATAATGCAGGTACAAAGTACTGATTTATAATGCAGTGTGCATGCACCAATTAAATGAGGGGGCGGCACGGTGGCTTAGTGGGTAGCACTGTCACCTCACAGCAAAAAGGTCCTGGGTTTGATCCCCGGGTGGGACGGAGTTTGCATGTTCTCCCCATGTCTGCGTGGGTTTACTCCAGTTGTTCCGTTTTCCTCCCACAGTTCAAAAACGTACAGCCAGGTTAATTGGAGAGACAAAATTGTCCACGACTGTGTTTATTATAAACTTGTAAAAAGATGAACCTTGAGTAATGAATAAGCATGTGTCTGTCATGAATGTAACCAATAGTGTAAAACATGATGTTAAATCCTAATAAACAAACAAATAAATGACTTATTACATATTCAGAGTCCGCACAGAAAATGTTTCATGTCAGTATGGAGTCAAAGTGCTTGTTGAACTCTGCACAAGTGGATCTTCTTTTACAAACATTATTTTTATATATTGAATCATTTCCCAATCTAAAGGTATTGTTAATACTAATTATAATTCATGCTGTCAAATTAATTCCAACTGCTGACAGCCACAAAAAGATATTGATTGTCTTCTGTGCTAGCCATCAGGCTTCTTGATTGCTCATTTGTTGTTTCTCTTATTGAATTTACCCATCTTCTCGGTTAGAGTAATTATGTAACATAATTGCCACATTAAAGTTGAAATAACTTTATTAAACTGACACTATCTCTATTCTTTCACTGACATGTTTACTTAGTGTCTGTGATGAGTTGTTTAGTGTTTATGTAAAATCATTCTGTCCCTGATTACCGCCACATCAATTATAATCAGTGAAGCATGAAGGCCTGCAGATATCACATTTGGTGATGTGTATATATTGTAATTGGACTGTCATTCAATAGATAATTATCAGCACAAGGTTGTTCCCTACCAGAATTTTTAAAAATCCTAAATTGGCATCCTTATAACCTACCTGCTTAGACAAACTTAGACAAGGAAGCCAGTCATAAATCTTTAAAAGTCACAGTACTTTCGGAGTTTATCTAATCTTTTATATAATCTATAGTTCTCTCTTCACATGAACACGTCCAATTGATTTGATTATATTTTAAGCTTATAATCATTTTTGATCTATTGGAAGGAAAAAAAAAAATCATATGAATAAAATAAATCATGCTCAAAGCCCAGTTTGTTAATTCCCGTGTATTCAATGCCTGTACTGTTACGTCCATGCTCAGAGCTTTTCAGTGTCTCATGAGTCTTTTAATATGAATTACTTCATGCTTCTTTAAAACAGCAACCAGACAAATGTGCGACGCATGCATACAGCAGTGAAGCTAAATGAGGTGGTAGTGAACAAATCGCAAGATGCTCAGCTTGTCCTCCTGAACATGCCTGGACCACCGAAGAACCGTGGAGGAGATGAAAACTGTATCCTTTTGTAGAAAAATACTATATGGAATATGTACTGGGCTGTGAAAAGTTTATTTTATGTTTTTTATTAGTCCATTTTATTCTTCTTAAAAAGTGTCATCCTGTGGTGCTTTTTTAAGATTCAGGCTCCATTTGTAGTGTTTAAATCCAACAGATCTAGCAATTATTAGGTGTGGCTGTAGAAATGAAATTCAGTTGTACATGATATTGCATTTATCTGTTTGATTGAGTTGTTAAGTGGTCATATGCCTTTTTTCATACAATATAAGGTGGGGCTGAAAATCACTTTTCATTTCATAAATGAAATCAATTGAAACATTTTGTGTTATTGGTTTATTAGGCCTAGACACAGGTTGCTGCTTGATACATTATGCTCTTTAAATTGTGTGTCCTTCAGCTCACCTGTCATGATTAATGACCATTAGTTTAACATCTCTGTTTTGACTAAACATGACTAGAATTCATGGGGAAACAGTCAAAATGGTCACTGGGATTTTTCTTCATAAACCCACATATTTTATTTCATTATTGCATGGATACATAGATTCAGTTCAGTGATGAATGAATTTGGAAAGTAATATTTAGTCAAGCGAAAAAAGGAATCCATCCCATCAAATATTTGAATCCTTAAGCTGTATGCCTTAGATATGGAGTTCCTGGAGGTTTTGCTAGAGGGTCTCAATAAGGTCCTGTTGGTGCGAGGTGGGGGCCGGGAGGTTATCACCATCTACTCGTAAACTCACCTGCTGCCCCAGCTGTATTTGAATAGTATTGACTAGGATGCGGTTAGTGGCTTCACAAAGAACAGTGAAGTTTCAAAAAAGACTGCGCACTTTTGGACCGAAACCAGAGATCACCTGTGGCAAGAGAAAAATGTCAGCAGGCCAAGCACAAGCAAGCTTACCAGCTCTAGTTCATGCTTACTGACTCTTGTCATGTGTACCCTAACCTTTCATGCTTGTTCATGTTATGTGAAAGCTGCATATACAGTATCATTGAATGTCGTATGTAGAAATGTGTGGATCTATACTATCTGCCATTTGTCATGGTTTTTGAATTGTACATACAAGGTGCACTGTGACTGCAGAACAACAGGCTGTTTCTTTAAAGCAGCCATGATCTGCTTTACAATTTCAGTTTTGTCTACCACCACCTTTTTTGCAACATATAGGGTTAATGCCTCCATTATTTTCTGAAGTGACTCCAAGACAGATATGAGATAAAGTAATATTAGGCTAATAGCATTCAATTATAAGCTATATTTTATATCATGGGACGGCAGTAATCCAAAGGGTGACCATACACAATCATACAGTTGCCCATGAAGAGGTTTTTGTGATAGGTAGTCATGATGTATTTGTGTGCATGTAAATGTTAAGGAACATAATTTTACTGAACATTTCCTTGGATCAAATGCAATAATTGCTGCTTCTCTGTTGCATCAGTGGCATTTGGCTGTCCGGCTGAGTTTTATAATATAACTGTGGGTAAACCAGGAAAATAGCCATAGCATCAGTTCTTAAAGAACTTTGACAATCTCTGATTTCTAGTAATTTTACACTGTATACCAAGAATATTTAAGGCTCTTGCACTAAAAACCTTCTTCTGTTAGCATTTTTATTCACACTTAGCCTTTGTTACCAGTACTGCATTTCCATGACTGATGTAGCTTTTTATTGTGAAAATAGTTGGGATAATCTGTTCGAAGTGTGGACAGCCTTTACATTTTAGGCTAAAAACTAAGAAAAGGAAGCCACAAGCGACATGAAAGTCACAGTTAGCACTGTTCAGTTTGGAAGATTTGTGTCTTGTGAGAAGCTGGTTTGGAATAAGAGAGCACAGTTTGAGATTTAACACTTTTAAGTTTAATTTTTAAGTTCTTTGTATCAAAGTATGATTTGTGCCAAAAACAAACTGGAAGGTGTATTTTTATTCTTTTTCTGTTTTTGTGTGTCAGTGTGTACATATGTGAGAGAACTGAGGCCACTGTGGCATTGTTACTTGAGTGTTAGATGTATTAAGAAAGAAGTACAGTTGAAAAGAATCTGCACAATTTTTTATCTTATGTCTGTGATTGCAATTCATAAGGCTTTCAATGGTTGGAGTTTTTGTCATTCAAATAAGAACAAGTAAGTTCAGCTTTGATTCCCAAATTGTCTCTTTAAGTTTTTGGCTTGTATTGGTCCTCGGTGATACTAGACGTTATAAGTATTGTGTAATCTGGACATTGTATTTGCCACAGTGCATTGTGATAGAATTGACCATAGACAGAGATTTCTTAAAATGAACTCTTTGAAGTCATTTCATCCATATTTCTAACAATGCACTTGTTTACTTAGATGTGTTGTCTGTGGTCATAGCCTCTGCACTTCTGTTACTTTTAGTGTTATGTTTCTTTTTTTTTCCAAACCAATTGGTAGATAATGTGTGCAATGCTTTTCTGGTTCATCAGAAGTACTATATTGGGACCAGTACATCAAATGGGTCATTGTACTATTTAAACGGTTATCAGAATATCATCCAGTTAGACAGCTTTTTAGAACAGTAGGTATTGTTGAACTCATTTGGAACTTTCCATCTGAGCACACAGTGTATTAAAACATAGGCTTGTTCAGCTTATGTACGCATGAAGTTTATCAATTCTAGTAAATTCACAACTCAGTACAAGTCAGTAGATGGAGTGTTTTTTCAATAAACTGGCATCCTCTCCAGTGGTTATTTCCCAGTTTGTGGAGTATTGTGGATTTGTTGAAGCAGCTAGACTTTAGTTCAGTTCCAGTTTTTCTGTAGCACTTCTGCCGAAGAAACCCCAGGATCTAACTGCCTCTGAAGTTAAGTAAGAAACTGTAGGCTTTCTATTTTCATCTTATTAGTAGAGCATAACTCCCTAAACTAAGACTAAGACTCAAGCATTATGGTTTTATTTTTGAAATATTCAGGCAGATAAGTAATTCTAAAAAGCACATCATTAAAGTACAAGTAATAGAATTCTTGATCAATTTATCACAAAGTTATTAAAATATTCAAACAGAATTGTTTTGCACAACACAATGTTTTTCAACCAGTGGCTTTAAAAGGCTGTAACATTGCATTAAAAATAACAATCATAAACATGGTGAATTGAACTGAAGGTTTATTCATGATTACCCGTTTAAGGAGTTACTGCTTTGTTTGTCTGTTTATAAAAAGCTGTGCTTATTTTAACTGAATTCCAATGTAATAGAGACTAGAAAACTGTGCATGTAAATAATGTGTGTGTGTAAAAAAGTATTTACTGTGTTTATGTATAAATGAGTGTAATATATATATATTTGAGAAAGTAATTGCCCATCTTCATTTTCTAAACTTTTGCTAATTTGGCACATTTAAATGCTTCCGATCTATGAAGTAATTGTAAGATAAAAGCAGCTCCCAATGTTGCAGCGGTGAAAACACATTGACCCATTAGTGAGACTTTGATTAGCTTTTGATGAATTCTGCTATCGGCAGGCTCGGCACCTACACACAGACATGATCGGTTGTTGGGGTAAAATAAATTTCTCATTGGTGCAGCTGCTATGGCACCTGCTGGCTGGTCAATGGCATCTGTGCACATATATATGATGATGGAGATCAGTGTGTGACTGTACGTGATCCTGATCCTTGTGTGAATCGGCCTCGGGCAGGTTGCCACTATACACATGTTAGAGGGATCATGTGTTAGGTACAGCTCTTTTGTGGTATATTGTTCTGATAGTATAATTATGTTAAATTTTGGTCAAAGATAAATTTATTTTTTGGCCTAGTAGTGGCACCTGTACCTCTACCATGGCTGCCATTTGGTTGAGTGTTTTACTCATTGTGGACTTCTGTTATCTCAGACTTAACCAAACTTATCTAGGATCTTTTGTATCTTTTTGAAGTTTTTGATAAAATGTTGCTGGACCAGCCACACTGGAAATGCTAGCTAACCCTGATTTCTCTATTTAAAAATATATATTTGTGATTACCTGTTTTTCTTGTCTTTTATGAAAAGAAATAGTTCTAAATGTGAAAAAGTACAAATTTGTTTTCACAGGGCTGTATGTGTTTATGTGAATTAAGGGAGCACTTAATAATCCCAGTACAACAAAATCACATAAACCCCTTCTTACAGGTGGTGGCCACACACTCTTTTCTTGCAGATTGAATAGGTAGTCCAGCTGCTCCAGGAAAATACATACATGTTGTAAGATGCTTTGGCATATTTTGGCATATGAGAAAAGCTGGACCGGGCAATCAAAAAGTATCAACCTAGCAGCAGGCTGGTAACAGCTTTTTTGCCAGAAGAAACAAGACTTCAGCAGGCAACTGGGGTCTATGTTTCTGACTAAACTGTCAAACACGATCTCCATTAAGGTTGACAAAAGGGCCCACCAATCTGTACTGGGATGTGTATTCAAAAGCCAAGCAGCTTAATTGGTATTGACAAGTTTGCCACTGGTTTCATGGTCTTTTCACAGATGAAAATGTAATAGTATTTATTTTGATCGAATGTGATTTGTTTTCTTAAGTTTTTGAGAAATGTATACATAGGAATAAGTGTGTGTGCATGAGAGAGAGATGTTCTGTTCCAGGATTCAAAACTGAACATGTCTGGTACAATGTTATATGTGCACACACACAGTCCTTTAATTTACATTTGTGCCTCTAAGTTATTTAAATAAAAATAATAACATGTATTTAAGTGTGTCTTAGTTGTCAGGGTTTTTT
>JAYDZF010000026.1:18251458-18262036 GCA_034509105.1 Microcambeva barbata | reverse complement strand
GTGCTATCTTCTGAACTGTGTATCAGATCCAGATGCAATCAACTGAAACTAAAAGCTGAAATGTTAATCTTTTATCTCATTTTTATCTCTCGTTTTAGTCTGCGGCTAAAATAAAGTATTTGGCATCAGCGTTCCAATACTTTAGATGAGGCTGTAAATGTAATTCTTATTCATTCTTAATATTTCTGTTTCTTATCTCCAGACACTCAGGGTGTCGATGTGAGCAGAGATACACAAGAAAATGAAGGAAGGTCTAGTTTTAATTATTGTCTATATCATGCTGTGTGTATATTGATAATGTAACGTGCAAAAATATGAGTGCGCAAAAACTAGGGAAACCCGAGCACTTTCTTTTTGACAGCTCGCTCCTGCTCGCGCTCGCTCTCGCCTCTGAAATACTGTATCAAGCGCTCGCCCTTGTTTCAAGCGAGCGCTTGGTTACAGTACCTCAGAGGCGAGCGCGAGCGCTTGGTTACAGTACCTCAGAGGCGAGCGCGAGCGCTTGGTTACAGTACCTCAGAGGAGAGCGCGAGCGCGAGCAGGAGAAAATACCTGTCACAACTACAAGGGTGCTCGGTTTAACGTAGTTTTTATGCTCTCGTATTTCTGACATATCTTACTCCATAAATGATCCATAAATGATCCACAAAGCAAAGGAAAACACACACATTTGTTAAGATTAATAAACTATTTATATTTACTGGGACTATGAATATACTCATCCCAACCAACATAAACATAGTACATTAGTCAATAATTAATAACACAATACCTGTGATATTTATCCCCGATCTTTATCCCTTTTCAGATAGCCCTGGTGTATTCATGAAAACCGACAGTGTAACTAGCTATGAAGGTAGCAGTGTGACAGTTCTCTGCTATCACCACAATCCATTAAATCAGCATCGAGCTCAATGGTGTAAGATTAATGGAAAATGTGTGAATACAACACGTGGAGGTATAGATGGAGCTTCAGTTCTGCTCAGTGAGTTCAGTGGTGGACTTACTGTGACCATGAGAAGACTGACTCAGAAGAACACAGGCTGGTACAGATGTTCAGTAGCTGGTTTATCAATGGCTCTTTATCTAACTGTACAAGGTCCATCTGAGAGGTAAATAAATAGTTCAATTATTAATATGAGAGTAAGATTAACACTAACTGTTATAAATAAAATTATTTTCCAAGTTTCATCTACAACAACACTATTTGAGACAGTCGTGGCCTGGTGGTTAGAGAACTGGGCTTATGATCAGAGTTCTATTCCCAGAGTAGACAGGTCACGACTAAAGTGGCCTTGAGCAAAGCTAACCTCTAACTGCTCCCTGTCTACCACCCCGAGCACGGGTGCTCACTACCCCCTAGTGTTCACTAGTGTGTATATGTGTGTGTGTTTCACTGCACGGCATGGGTTAAAATGCAGAGGACGATTTCACAGTGATGAAAAACAATGTGCCCAAAATTCTCAAAGTATTTGTATGACCGGAAAAAGCATCAGAAAAGCATCAGCTGATGTTTCAGTTCATTCCAAAGCTGTTTATTGTGGCTCTGTGCAGGTCTTTCTTTTCGTTATGTCTTTATGGACCTTGCTTCCAAAGGGCACAGCCATCCTGAAATGGAAAGGACCTTCCCTAATATGTTGACATATGTTGTGCGGTTGTTGTTAGATAGCATGACATGTTACAGCCAGTGGCTACTACATACACAGGAATCAACTACATTTAATGTTACAGAAAAAGAACATATAGCCTATGTAAGCTACCACAAGCTTTACCCTAGTGACTAAGATACTGGATTAGTTATCAGAAGGTTCCTGGTCACTTTTTAAATAACTGTGATGAGAAGGAAAGGGGAAATTTAAATGTTACATTGATTTTATTTTCCTCACTTTGTTTTACACATTTGTAAATTCATTTATAATTGTACTCTACTAACAGGAAATCATTTGCATGGCTGGTGGTTTTGGGATTTATTATTGTACTTACCTGTTTGGCTGTGATTTTGCTTAAGCCACAAATTGAAAGTAAGTCATTTAATCAATGTTGTTTTTATTACACTTGTTTATTAAGAAGCAAATGTTTATTGTTATGAACTGTGATATTAAATAAATCAACATTGTTTTTCAGAATGCAGTGTCTTTTCACCTCAAAAAAGATCTGAAAGTACTTATGTAAGCATGAAAAGACCAAAACCCAAAGTAAGTAGAAATGTTACGTGTATGATTTTTGATTGATAGCAGCATTGTAAAAAGTGACAGGGTTATAATTCAATCATATTTTTATGAATAATGTTTTTTTTTCTGTGTAATGAAGGGTACAGGTGCAGTAGAATATATTGACTGATTTCCAATGATCATTCTTGGTCATTGGCCTTTAAAAGTTATACATATGTAATACATATGAGACGTAATGCTTAGAATCTGTCAAAAGCAGAGTTGCACTGAACAAAAATTAAGCACTGTCGCCTCACAGCAAAGATGTGCAGGGTTTGATTCCCAGGTGGAGCTGTCTGAATCCTTTCTGGGTGGAGTTCTGTGTGCATGCTCTCCCAATGCATTTGTGGGTATTCCCTGGGAGCTCTGGTTTCCTCCCACAGTCCAAAAACATATAAATGAGGTGAATTGGAGATACAAAATTCACTGTATGTGACTGTGTTCGACTTTAAAGATTTAAAGAGGACAAGAAAAACCTGTCCTGCCATGAATGTAACATGACACCTAATAATAATATTAAATATTATAATAATAAATATATTTAAATATATCACCCTCACAACTAATACACAGATTCCATCATAACTAGATTTATAATGATCACTGATATTGAAAATAGGGGTAAAACTAATAATCAACACTTTAACATTAATGATTCTGTCTTGCATTATTATGTCACACATATAATCATATATTGTTGTTTTTTTATTCTGTAAGTCAACAAATCAGGACCAAGAAGTTCAAGATTATGAAATTATGTCCAGGATTAATGAAACACTGCGGGTAATGTACTAAACACAACCGTAGAGTTTAACTGTAACAGTTTGTAAAATATTAAGCAAATGATTCATTTTGATTTGTTTTGCTTGATTTTCACTCTGCTCTTGATTGAAGGTTCAGGAGCAGCACCATCAAAGCCCTAATGAAACAAAAACAGGTGTGCATTCCTATTTATACATGTTAAAAACAATATAAAAGGAAACCTATTCCATAATAACATATGTGTGATGTTTGTGTTAATAAGAGTTAGTTAATATTTAACCTATTTTTAAAATAGAGATTTTAAAGTAAAGCTGACATTTTTGTTTCAGATGAAAATCACATTGTGTATGGAAATACCTGAATGTGCTTAACCAGGCTTGATGTGGGTCAATGTTAAAACTTTGTACATGTACACTCTTCCAAATGTTCCAAACTATTTACTGTGGGGAAATTGTTTTCTACTTTTCTAATACAATAAAGAGAGATTTAAAAACGTCATATTCTACAGTACATTTCTTTTAGTTTCTTTAAATAAGCAATTTAATAATTTATGACATTAACATCATAAAGATATAGTAATGCTATTTATACTCATGATTATACCTCAACTAGTTTTAATTTAAAAAT
This sequence comes from Microcambeva barbata, assembly GCA_034509105.1. Taxonomy (NCBI): domain Eukaryota; kingdom Metazoa; phylum Chordata; class Actinopteri; order Siluriformes; family Trichomycteridae; genus Microcambeva; species Microcambeva barbata. The sequence continues at coordinate 18,258,437 of JAYDZF010000026.1, read as the reverse complement.
ATGGGTCTGTACTGTAGGCCAGTCAAGAACACAAACATTTTGTCTATGAAACCTCTGTATATGTAGAAAAGACAGAATGATGTATTGTCTTTTTAAAATAATCATGGATTTCTGGAGGTATAACATAACTTTGATGACAGCGTGTTTGTATCAAGTAGGACCTCATAACTCATTTTAATGACTTACAGTCCATCTGAGATGATTTTGTGTTCACAGAACTTTGACTTTTTCAGGCTGCAAGTTTTGTCTAGCAGTGAACTGTGTTGAGTAATTTACGTAATGTAATGTGCCTTATGAAGTCTGACACAAAGTGGTGAGCAATCTTTTTGTGCAGATACAGCCTCTGCTGGACCTTGCTTCTGTACTAATTAATACAAAAATCTGGGTACTTCCTGTGTGAGTCTGCACGTCCACAGTCCAAAGAAATAACACCAGGTTGGTTGGAGATGTGATTTACCTTGTAGATACGTAGAACCCTAGCCACTACATGGTAGTGCCGGCCCTAAACATGGATGAATTAATGATGTGGCAGGAAGGGCATCCGGAGTAAAACTGTGCCAAGTCACTGATGCAGACACAGTCCGCTGAGGCGCCCCTGAAAGAGAGGAGCCGAAAAACAATGAAGAAGATTATATAATGTTAAAAAACTTATCACTTTTTAGTCTATCATTTCCCTACTTTGTGTGGTAAAGGCATCCAATAAAAATGTGTTTATATTAACAAATGTTGGTCAGTAAAACATCTAAAAAAAATTTCATTTAAATTAAAGTAGAAGGGAAATAACAAATCACAAATTCTTTTTATGACTGCATTAAAAAAAAAAGTTTTAATTCTATCATTTTATTTATTCATTGCCTATAATATATTCAGAGCTGTGAATGGTCTGTTTCACAAGGGGTCAGGTCAGGACATACAGCGACGTTTTAGTAGTACTTATCCTCTTAGCATGTCTTTGGACTGTGGGGAAAACTGATGCACTGATGAAGGATTGTTTTGTTTGTTTTATGGGCATTTTAACATCATGTTTTACACTTTTGATTACATTCATGACATTCATGATATTCATTACACAAGTGTCTTAGTACATGAGTTTATATCAAAAACATTCGTGGACAATTTAGTGTCTTCAGTTCACCTCACTTTAATATTTTTGGACTGTGGAAGGAAACCGGAGCACCCGAGGTAAACCTCACCCAGAAAAAGCACCTGGAAACCCAAATACTTTTTTTTTTAATTCTAAAATGACATTTCTTAATTGCAGGCTTTACGAAATATTTCCAGGATGTGATTTTGTAATTTGCGCTCAGTCCGCAAGGGGGCCTCAGAGATTTTTGTTTGGTTCCAGTTGTGTCTTCAAATGCGTAACACTCTAACGTAACATTCTCTCCGCGTCTGTTTTACTTCCGCGTCAATCTAATCAGGGATTCAAACCCAAACCCTTCTTGCTTTGCGTTAAATGCCTTTATAAGTATACATGAGCAGTTTAAGCCCAGTATGAAATGTAATAATAGAATGAACATTAAACCTGTTATACCGTGGCATGTGTCTTCATTTGATGAATGTTTGAATTGTATTAAGGACGTTTAGTTGACCGTAATGTAATCAAATGACAGGTTCAGGACAAACAATATTTTAATGAGCAAAATAATACATTTTTGGTGTCAGGTTATACATATGAAGTCATGAGAAAAGCACTGACCTTAATACTTTCCTTTTATAACCTTTTATTTTTTTATACTACTACTTAATGCAAATTGTTACCAATTTGCATCTGTGAGATCATTCTGGTTTAATAAGCTGTTAAAACTGTCATGGTTGCTTTTCCAGCTTGTCGTTATGTGGGCGGGATGAGTGTGCTGTTTCCAGTGGGATTGAGTTCATTAAAATGTGATGAACAAATCATTTACTTACTTGCTAGCGTTTGGCACACACTGACATCGATGAAAAATTACCTTAAAAGGTCTGTTTTATACAGAAGCCGTGTTCTTGGGTATTTACCTAAATGCCTGTCACAGCATCACTAAGTGATAAGTGTTCTGTTTCAAATGAATGTGCATCGTTCTAGTGTCTCTTGTTATGATATTTCACCAGCATGTATAGATCTACTACAGGGTTCCCAATATATTGACCAATCACAGTGCACTGAGGTAGACCATTCATGTTATCTGTTGCCCTTTAAGCCTTTTTTGTAGCATTTACACTGTTGGTGAAGGTGAGTTAGCAATGAAGTCCAAAGATGGTTTGATTTGCCAAGACCACTACAGAGATGCTGTTATGTACATATGTTAAAGGCTGATCTGATATTCATATGAAGTCCAGGAACTTGCTGGTTGACAAAGTATCCAAATATAAGAATGTGTCACATATTTGACAGCCTTAATGTCAGGCTCCTAAGCCTTAATTTCAACCCACACTGACTAATTGGAAGCCTGTTTTATACATAACTACATAAACCTGGCTGTTACCTTCAACTTCATTGTCTTTAACCCCTTATCCTTATTAGGGTCGGGAAGGGGTGCTGGAGCCTATCCCAGCTTTTCAACGGGTGCATGGCAATTGGTAACACCCTATATGGAGTGCCAGCTACCTACAGGACAATTCAGTGTGTCCAATCAACGTGGGAGCATGTCTTTGGACTGTGGGAGGAAACCAGAGTACCCGGTGGAAACCCACGCAGACCTAGATCGCCCCACCCGGGGATCAACCCCAGGACCTTCTCTCTGTGAGGCAACAGTGCTACCCACTAAACATTTCAATACTTTTATCATGGTTTATTCTATATTATTTCTTTTTTTGTATTTTTATCATGGGGCACACACCTGCATTTCGTTCTCATCATGAGTCTAAGTCTGAAAAAGCTTCAACACATTTGTGCAGCGTGCATGGGTAAAAAAGGGTTTCGCTAAGGACAATAGACTAGGATAAAGTGCAAGAAAAAAGAAATGAATGCATAAACAAAATATAAATTAAAATGACTTACCCAGAGATGTATTTTCTTTTCCTTTTGTCATGTCATGACCCGACAAAATTATTTTGTCAAATTACATGTGTTGTTTTATTACTAAATACTAAATTACCCCAAGGTGACAAATTGGCATACTTATCATGTTCATGCCACAGTTATATGTCATTTGGTTATTATCTTGTGTCACTGTCTGTTAAGAGTTATGTGCTGATTTTCCATCTAGGTTTCCTCCAGAAAACCCACTTTACTCCCTCCATTTTAGGCTGTTACTGTCAGGGGTCACTGCATTGGATTGTGGGGCACCTTGTTGATTTGGCATGGATTTTATGCCAAATGCCATTTCTTATACAACTCTTTCTTTTATCTGGGCTTGGGACCGGCACTGCAATGCACTGGCTTGTGCATTCTAATGCCTAAGGAGGCACCTAGACCTTTAGGCTGTTGTGCTTGCAGAAAATCCTGCTGCTCCATGATAGTGCTTGGTTTCCTCCTTCCAATAAATAAATGTGAATGTGAATCTTTTAGCTGCTCCTGTTAGGAGTCGGCACAATGGATCGTGGTCCGATCCGATTATGGATTTGGCATAATTCTTTTACTCCGGATGACCTTCCTGGCACAACCCTCCTTTTAATCTGGGCTTGGAACCAGGACCACAATGCGCTGGTCTGTGCATAATAATATTGTCATGTGAATGGTCAACACAATATTATAAGGGCATACAAATGGATTCTCTTTTAGTTGATGGAAAATGTAATAATTTTTTAAAAAAATCTAAATAACTTATGAAAATGAGATTTTGCATTCAGATCCTATTGTTAAACGATGGCCATGACACAGAGAATAGGGGGGCTCTCAGTGGGTGGGATTTGCATGTGCAGTGTGGGAAAAACGTCCAGGTGGTGGGGGTGGTCTTCAGGGACCTCAGTGACAGCTGTGCTATATTCTACAGATCATTGTCACAGGAGTCCTTAATATGACCAATCGTTCGTTTTTATTATCCCGCTCTAATTTTTTGACGCAATATTTATTCCTCCAGACCCCTCCCCCATTTAATCTGTAATTTCCTCAGTCATCCTCATTCGGCTATACCGAGGGTAGACAGATGGCAGTGAGCAGGACTCTAGATCTACCTGTGATGACAGCTGGTGACATCTCATTAACACTACACCCGACTGTCACCTGTGCAATAATAATAACATCCTGTTAAAATAGTAATTTTAAAATTGATTAAACATCAGAAACACAGTAGTTTCTGCAGTGTCTCATGTAGACACTTATCTTGATTTCCTCTGTGTGTAGGTTTCATTCAGTTACTCCAACCACAAATTACATCCTAAATACATGCTGTTCCATGTGTCATTAAATAAGTTTGTCTTGCTATAGACATGAACCCTGTGTATGATTCCTTTTGGGTATAGCGTTCCTAGAGTAGGCTCTAGATCCACATTGACCCTGACCAGGATTTAAATTAAAAGCTGTAAAAGCTATCATAGTGGTGCAACAGATCTTTGGTTAGTACATGTAGCATAACAAATAAATGTTTTTTGTGGAAGAACCACTTATATTATTTTTTATTATTAAGCCCAGTGGTTAAGGGTCTGAACTTGTAAGCAGCAGGCCACATTTGCTTGGACTGCTTATTGTATGTCACTGTGAATAAAGGTGTCTAATAAATGTTAAACATGTTAATGTTATGTAAATATATAAATGTATTATCATTCTGAAAATCATTCTATCATTCATCTGGTCCGGTAAAATGATGTATCTGTTGGATGTTGAACTAATTGGATCTAATGGGATAACATGCATGTGAAATTTTGCAGCAAACTATGTATTCATTCAGTGGTCCAGAATTGGATGATGTTGAATTTTAGATAATTTTACCATTAGGTACTGTTGGACGTTGGCTTTTAATTCTTATACCTTGGTAAGTATGCACACATTGGAAATTCCTTAGCTGTCAATGGTGGATGGCTGAGTGTGATGATTGGCATGTCAAACCCTAATCAGAATAAAACAAACAATAGAAGGGTCCAGTTGTACATATTTCAGAAATGTCCTGCACTAGACTGTTAGATGTATATATGCTGTGTGGGGCTAATGTTCCTGGGATAGCTGTCACAATCACAGCAATACTGTCACATAGCCGGTAATCTGAATAAATGAATCAAACTATATATATATAGTTATATACATATGTGTGTGTGTGTGTGTGTGTGTGTGTGTGTGTATCTCATGATACTCATTTTTATTTTTGTAAACAGGCGGCCAAACTTCAAATTCATGTATGACCTTGAATAACCTGTGTGAGAAGCTGACTCATTTGGGCGGCAGACACTAAAAGTGTGTGAGTGTGTGTCAATGTCTGTGTCTAATTCACTGAGTCTCGCCAGTCTACAGTGATCGTTTCCGTGTCTCTTTTTAAAATGTACAGACTTAATTCTTTTTTAATGCCGAATGCTGTTTTGCCACTGAATGCTTGAGTTTGTTCAACTTGTACCACTCGAGAAAAGTTTTTATAAACTTATCTATCTTCAGCTTGAAGGCCAGACAACTTGTTCAGACACGATAACTAGAACCAAGGCAAATCTAAAACACCACATGTCTCGCCTTAGATAGAGATTGCGTAAAAGAAAACGAGTGGGAAAAACAAAGAAGAAGAACTTGAACGAGTCTCTGATGACGACGCTATTGTAGGTTTCAGACTGACAGTTCATGTTTAAAAGCACTACACTGGGGATGATTTAAAGCAATCCATGGCAAGTCATAGCCTTTGAGCAAGACCATGAATTGTTCAGACTGTATAATGTAACTGGAACGTTTGTAGCTTTGGATAGAGACATCAGTTTAATGCTGGAAATGAAATTTTCTCAAAATGTGTTTTTTTCACAGCCATATCAAACTGATTCTCAAATGATGTCAAAAACTACTGATTGCTTTAAATCTCGGCTCTGCCTCCGGTAGGCTGGGCATCAACTAGTGGACACAATTGGAAGTGCTGCTAAAGATGATTGGACTTAGTTAATCAGGTATTTAAATGCAGTATAAGGGCCGTGGTTAGCAGACTGATTCTCTATTGGAGAAAATGGTGTCAGCTATAAGACTTACATCTGTCAGGGAATCTCAGCAGTGGAAGACAAATAGACTAAACAAGGAGACAAGAGGAGAAAGTGCACAAATAAACGGAAAGAAATCAGCAATAAAGATTTGTTTCATTTGAGCATGTCCTTAATTCCTCTGTAAACATCCCTACATACACTTTAAATAACTTTAAATTATTTAGGAGCAGTTTGATTCAGTTTTATAATTATGTATATAATGCAACTGGGCTTGAGCATTTTAATCACAGACCTTTAGGCAGGCAAATAGATGAATTATTCATTTATGGGTTGTTATTCATCTGTTACATAATGCATTTGTTTAATGGGCAAGCAAAAATTTCCCCAAACGTATACACACTGTTTGCTGTACTTCTGCTTCATCCAAAAAATGCAGTTTCTGTTGTTTGGACAGTGACAATGTAGTCAAATAAATAGTTGCAGAAAACTAATGTAAGCCAGCCTCAATAAAACACATGCACAAAGAAATATTTGCACATTTATTACAGCCATAATGTTTGTTGTTTGTATTTTTTCCTTTCGAATTTTTATTTATTGTGCATCCTTATCCATTAGGCAGAAATGACCTTCAGTTAGATGGAAAGCATTGCACATGCATCTCAGAAACCCTAATTTAATAAAAATAAAGTTTGTACTTCCATACTTCCTGTATGTGCTCTATTGTTAGACTCTATAAGTTGTTTATAGGCCATGTACAAAAATGTGGTGTACTTTTTATGTTTTACCTGTCTGCATGGTGTACATGCATTGTCCAGTGCATTATCATGTCGATCCCATGCACAGATAAATAGGGAGGATTGTGTCAAGGGCATTTGCCATAAATTATCACGATCTGCTGTGGTGACCCCTAACGGAAACAGCTGAAAGAAGAAAAAAAAAGTTGTTATAGATTACA
>JAYDZF010000026.1:18063051-18088984 GCA_034509105.1 Microcambeva barbata | reverse complement strand
TAATATATAAATCATCAAATTTATAAATTAATCTTAAAGGTTCAAAATCCATAGTCCACTTACCTAAACAGTGCAAACCCCCAGTCAAGAGCAAACTTGAAGTCAGTTTCTTATTTCTCATGGTGGCCCCATAAATGTTTTTATACATTTCAAAGTAAAGAACACAATAATTTACAGTGGACCATTAAATTGGTTATTTGGGCCATAGTAAGTGTAATATGGGGGAACCTACACCACTTCCTCTTGGCTTTTTTGTATCCTGAGAGTAATGAGACTAATTGATGTAATTCGGCTTAAATTGACTAAGTAAAGGAAAACAGATTTTGTTCTATTGCTATTTCCTTGTTTACCTTCTTTTTATTTCCCACACACAGGGTGAGCCAGGATTTCCAGGCACTGATGGACTTCCTGGCACTATGGGACTAAAGGTATTATTTGAATATGTACATTGATTAAGAAAAGTATTCTGCATCTACCATAAAATGTTTGCTGTCTCACATTTAATATTTCAAATGTCTTTTATTCTTTAAATTTTATTTTTTTATTGCCAAAAACTCACTCACTCGCTCGCTCACACACACACACACACACACACACACACACACACACACACACACACACACACACACACTGTGAGGCAATTTAGAGAAGCCAGCCGCTGAATGTAATTTTTAAGGTGAGAAGTCAATGGGTTTTCTGAAGGAAACTTTACAGACAGTAAAAAGTGATTTATTGCCTTGGTTGCTAGAGCGCTGACACAGTGGTACCCATGCTACAATGCCCTGTCAAATAAAAAAGGAATTTTAAAACTGAGACATCAGTTCATTTGTATTTTTTCTTTTTTAAATTATGAAAGGGATCATTACTCTCCGAAGAGAGAGTTTTCCCTAATTCAATGTACTTTTAAGTTTATTTAAGACCAATATGAAGAAGAGGAACAAAAAATTAGATCCACAATCAACTTTTGTTACATTCATAACAGAAAAGGTTGTTACTTATCATGGTAGTTACTTGTAATGGTACTTTTTGTGGACAGTTTCATATCCCATATTCTCCTATTTTGCATGCTTTGGACTGCATGAGAAAAAATAGAGCTGAACAGGAATTGAACTCAGGACCTCATTGCTATGAGGCATCAGTGCTACATAGAGCTGGTTCAGACTTTCCTGGAGCACTAAGAACAATTTTGAAAAGGAGCCTTCCTACCTGAACACTGTGATTTGACTGTTGCACCTGATTTTTCTCTAGTGTTCGCCCTCCTCCTCCTTTTTGGCTTAAAAAACAAATACAGAATAAAATGTAGTGTAAACAATATTTATAAAACAAACAAAACATTTTAAATGTTCAGCACCTGTGATTTGTACAGGTGTAATTTTATCAGCTCTCTTATGCCAATTCAAATAGGCTGCCACACATTTCCTTTATTAATTACATTTTCAAACATAGGGGAATGTTAATGCTATTATCTGAATACTTTTTGTTTCTTGGTTATTAAAATATTTGCTATTATGCATAGCCAATGAAATCTCAGTTCATAATCACAGATGAAATTAATTTGACACAATGTATCACAAAAAATGATTTTAGGGATGCATCCTTATTTTTTTATTTATATCTTTATTTTAGATGTAACACAACATGCCTTAGTAGTAGTAAATGTTTAAAAACAAGAATATTCATAATTTCATTCTAAAGAACAAGCATGACATGGAATCATGTAGCCTTTATAACACCAAATCAAGGGAACGTCTAAGAACGTTATGCACTGACTGCACTTCATATGCATTCGGTGAGCTGTTGTTTGTAGCCAGATTGGTCTGTCAGTGCTATGTGGATTCTCCTATCAATCAAGTGGAATGGATTATTTCACAAAGCAATAGAAACAGTGCTGTGTGAACAAATAGATGCTACATGATGCTACATGATTAAACATGATGCTACAAGCCAAAAACTGAAAACGGTGTTCCTAAATATTTTCCTCCTGGACAGAGTTTTGCAAAAGGTCAGTTTTCAGTAAGCGGTTATGCTGTTTGCTTGTGGATGAGAGCTATGTTTGAAAATATCTGTGTACATGTGAACTAGACATACATTTATTCCTACGGCTTTGTTGGTAGATTATGTATTAACAATCCAACCTTGAGAGGTACAGTCACATGATTACCTGACTGCTGTTCCTGCAGCTCAGTGTCAAGTAACCTTTTTTCCTCTTTTCCTATCCTGAAGGATAGTTTCACATCATGTTCTTATGATACAATTGAGAGGGCCTTCGTTAATTTGCTGGGCCATACGCAACTGTAAAATAAAAATCTGCTACATTAAAAAGAATTTCTTAGAAGAATCGCTAATGAAATGCCTTTGTTGTTCTTGAATTAACATTTTAAATAAAATGTAGGTGAGAAATTCTACTAAGACACATCAGATTATACAATCACATCTGAAAGTAACATCAATTCATAAAATGCTTTGTACATAATTCTTTCTTAAACTGTACAAAATACATGCTAATATCTTCAAAACTCAAAACTACTGCTGGATATAATCGCTGGCTTGTTTGTCCTAATTAAATAGACACGTGCTTATGAACTTTTATTTTTAAAACAGTTCTTTGTGGATTTACTGATACAATAAAAGTTTGGGCTGAAATAACTTTAAGCCTCTGTATATGTAAAGGAGATTTACAGGTCTAATTGAAAGTCTTTGTAGAGTATTGTGTACCCAAAGTTCTTTCAGGCTCATGGGATACTAATTACACGTTATTAACATTAAACAAGGCTTACTAGGTCCATCACTGTTATTATGTTGGTGCAGTTCTGGTCTAATAAAACGTCTACTCCACTTTAGGACACATTTGTCTCACCAAATGATCTCAGCTGTAAAATCAAACACATCTTAAGGATTTTCAGTCATGCGTAACATGCAGACAGGACTTGATCTAAGTAATGGAGGTGTGCCTCATGTTATTAAAGAGTAGAAATGGGACAGAAAAAGTTTGTGCGTGGAAAGTGAACAGTTAATACACTAACAAGTCCCATTTTGTAGGCATTTCTAAATGTAGTAGCTAATGTAAAGCACATGTTGGGGCTATCATGTGATCAGGGGCACTAAAGCAAAACACTGCAGAGCTGATCACAATTGTCTCCTAACTGCCTTTTATACATTCTTGACTCATTTAAAACATTCATTGATGAAGGTGGTATTAATAGGGTTCCTTGAACAATAAAGATTGGTTACGTTATGGCAGGTTGATTGTGTTTATAGTATTTCACTACAGATGACAGCTCTCTCTCTCTCACACACACACAGGTCATTGTTGTTGGAATTGTAGAAAATATTTTACAAAAAGGGCTGACCATACAGAAGCCTGACTTTTGCGCATACACATACAGTAGCACTGATGTAATATGTTTGTGGTAAAAGTGAATGGTTTAGAAACCTGAATGAGACCTGTGTTAGTTTAGGCAGTGATGGTCCATTTCACTTGCTTCAACCAGCACTTCATGTTCTGTTCAGCATAAAACTCAATGTAGGATTAGGATACATTTGGTATGTAATGTGTCTTAACATAGTGTATCATTTTCAAGCTCCATGAGAAAATGCACGAAACCTGTTGCTGCTATACTGTATGCTGTGATGGCAGTGATAGTGAAGACATATAAGTACTTAAATGTCTAATAGTCACTTAGATTGACTTATATAACACAATTGTTAACAGGGACATTCATGGATTCCTGCAGTATTTCCACATAAATTGCATTCTATAAATGCAATGGGGTGGAACAATCCTTGATACAGAGAGTGTAAGGTGGATCCAACATACCTGGATAAATAGAAATAGAGCCAAATTACAGATAACTTAGTAAGCTAGAACAATACTACAAATCTACACTAAATATATCTTGAAGATGATTGAAAAAGTGATTGATTGAGATGGAATCAGAAATGCAGCAATTAGAGCTGTATATCATTATGTGACATTATGTGGGTTGAGGTTCATTTTATACAGAAAAGGTACAAAATATATTAAAACCAAATATATCAAACTGCAAAAATACATGAAAGAATACAATATATAAAACTTCCAACAAGACAGTGACAAGATTCATCAGGTTCCCTTTTTTTTACTAACAAAGTAGTTTAACTCATTACAATTAAAAGTTGTATCCGCCAAAAGACATGAGATCATAATAGTTGTAAAATCTAATACTCTTACTATCAAAAATACCATCAATTGCACCATATAATAGGTTTTCTGGCAATTTAAGAGTTAAGCAGCTCAGGTGCTGGCTTGGTGAGGTTTTTTTTTGGCAGATATGAGGGGTAGTAGGTTGGTTAGTTTTTTTTTTGGCAGATATGAGGGGTAGTTTTGGTAGCAACACAGTTTTCTTACCGTGTTAGGGTTTGTGTTGCATCTTATATTTGGAACATCTGGGTTTAAAAGTTTTTCCTCAGCCCTCAATCCCATTAGATTCCAAAACTGGCTCATTGGTGTTGTCCCACCTCATTGTTTTGGTAAGGTTTTTACACTGGATGGCCTTCCTGTCACAACTCTCCTATTTTATCCATGCTTTGGGCCATAAAATCCCACTGCTCTTCCTGGGCGCTGTATCTTTTATATTAAGCTGTAGTGGTCCGTCTGTCATCGCTACAGATTTTCTGAGAGAGCAGGAGCACCATGCCTAGGCAAATCACTGTAATTGCGACTGTCGCTTTTCCAAGTTCTGGTGGCTCTTTCTTTGCAAAATAAATAGACTTCACATACTGGCACCTGGGTGTATTGTCTCCGACTGATAGCAATCTATATAATTGATATTGAATAATTAAGCAAGTTGCATAAAATGGTAACCAAAAGTTTTGCAGACAAAGATGTTTGTTGTGTTTTTGTGAGTAAGAGTAAAAGAATAATAGGACAGTTGTAGTCTTGTCACAAAGTTCATATTTTTTATGTTGACTATAAGTACTGGTTTAGATTAATCCAGTATACTTGTTATTTATTCAGCACTACATTTATCATATGCTTTGTGTGTTTTAATTAATACAGAGTAGGGCCCTACTCAATTCCTACCGAAATGTGCTTAATTTCAGAGAACTCTTTTTAAAGCATGTAGCCCAAAGCGCCGCTTTTCCCAATTAACAATATGGTTTGTGTTTTGGCTGGGTTTGTTACATTAAGCATATGTGAGAGAGAAGTAGAAGTAGTTAACCTATAGTAGTGAAATCCTGGGTGGACGCCATCATTTTCAAGATTACAAGGATAATTAAAAGACCATAAAACCACAGTGGCTGCACATAAAGCAAAGCTGTTAGATAATAAGGCCATTTTGGGCCATTCTGCCATGATGTGGTTTTTGTGGTAAGGCATTATATGGCTGAGTAATGTTGCAGGTCGGTTTTGATGTAATTATTTAGCAAGCCTGTCCATGATTTATATAAATGTACAAAAAAAAACACAAAAACAAACACAAATGTACAAAAATTTGAAATTTGCGCTTGCAGTTAAGATTAGTCTTGTAAAGTTGCATACACAGACACAATCTCACCCACTGAAAACTTATTATTAATAATGTTGTGTGCTCTGCATTTGTTTTAGCAGGCAGTTTTGTGTATGGATTAGTCTTTGTCTTTGCACCTTTATAGGTCTGTAAAATCAAGACCATAACTTCTTTAATAGTTCAAGCAGACAGATTAATTGTATTTGGATATTTTTATGGGGCCAAGCAGAAAACACATATTCAGGTACTATTTCTCTATGATAGCATTACATTCACATTTAACATTTCTTTCCATATTTCATCCTGAGTTAGGGACAGCATAAGAAATCTTTCAGCTGCTCTTGTTAGGGGGCACATGATCTGAATTCTTAATTTGGTATGGTTTTTAAATTGGATGTCATTACTGATGTAACCATCTGACTTATCCGGCATGTACTAGAATGGACTAATGGACTACAATGTCCTTTTTTTGGCTAGAAAATCCGGCTGCTTACCAGGCCGCTCAGTTTCAATCTCTAAATTCAGTTCATTCTCTTTAACCCTCAATCCTAATTAGGGTCGGGGAGGGGTGCTGGCACAAGGTAACAATCTGGATGGGATGCCAGTTCATCACAGGTTCCTACAGGACAATTTAGTGTATTTAATCAACCTGGTAACATGGCTTTGGACTGTGGGAGGAAACTGGTGTACCTGGAGTAAACTGACACAGGGAGAACATGTAAACTCCACACAGAAAGGACCTAGATCGTCCCACCCGGGGATCAAACCCAGAACCTTCTTGCTTTGAGGTGACAGTGCTACCCACTAAACCACCACGCCACCCTCAATCTCTTAGTATTTCTTGTAAATAGAGTTTGCAACCAATTAATTAATTGCATGTAAGATACAAATTATGACTGATAATAGAGAAGATCACTAATGTCCCCTTAATGAAGAGCATGTAGGAATGATGAATAGCGTTTGCATACTTCAATTACTAATAGTATCCAGTAATACAACAAAGCATGGTATTTGGCAGATGAAGAATGATGGGAATATAAAATACCTTAGAAGAGAAATAATAAACACTCGGGTGGCGGAGCAGTAAAACATGCTTGCACACTAGAGCTGATCTTGAATTTGTCATTTCACATCTCAGCTCTGCTACCCAGTGGACTGAGCCCCTACAAAACAAACAACTGGCTTGTACATTAGGAGAGAGGGCCAGTAAGACAATTTCTCTTAACATGCAAACCCACCACAGAAAGGACCCGGACCATATTCATTCACAGTAATCAACACCAACAACAATCAATTTACATATACAGTTAATCTGTTTTTGTTTATTAAAATTTGAAAGTCATATTTTAAACTTTTAGTTACATTCATGACAGGAAACTGTTACTCACAAGGTCCATCAGTTCATATCAAACACTGTCAATTTAGTGTCTTAAATTCACCTGAGTTGCATGTTTTTGAACTGTTGGTGGAAACCAGACCCAAACATGCAAATTCTACACAGAAAGGGCTAAACCCCACAACCTAAGGAATAAAACCAGGACCTTCAGGCTGTGCGGCGACAGTGCTACCCACTTGACACGATAGGTCACGACTGGAGTGCCCTTGAGCCCAGCACCCAATCCCTAACTGCTCCTAGGGTGGGCTAGGCCTGCACAAGGCTCCAGGCACTTGTGCTCACTGCCCCCTATTGTTCACTAGTGTGTATTATACTGCAGGGATTGAGTTAAAATGCAGAGAACAAATTCCACTGCACAGTGGTGAAAATAGTATTCTAAATTCTTCATAATTAGCCACCTTGCATTCACAGTGCCTTAATGCTTTAGTTGATAAGCCTTATTTTAGAATCCCCAGATATCCACTTTATTAAAGCAACAAGCTGTTACAAATGAATCAAGGTGGTTGTTAATACACTCTACATATTATAATTACTTTAAGAAGGACAATAAAATAGTCTTGTTTGTTTATGCAAACAGTCAGACACGGTGCCAAGCACTTAGGTCTATAAATACTTTATGTATTTGCATGCTGCTGGTCTATTTATTTAAACTTTGAATCAAAGAATCTTCATTTACATATGTGCAATAATGCTCTACCATTTGAAAAGTATTTTTGAAGTGGGTGCTTAAGTGGCTTTCCTTAGTCTTTGTGTTGTAGTTTCTTTTGCACTGTCTAGTTACCCCCACCAAGACCTCCAATCAATTAGACAACCTTTAAATCTTGTCTCCATTGATTGAAAAGTGCAAAGAGTATATATGAAAGAGAGTTTATTACACAAACATAAAGGTCTCCAGATACTACTGTAAGAATTGTTAAAAGACAGTAGGCCAATATGATTGAATGGGGGTATTAAACAGTAGAATATTTAACCCTTTAAAATGTAGTCCAAATTTAACAAATTATGTTGTTACTGATATGTGAATATTAAGAAAGGTCTCTCAAAACAGCAGTTAAACTTCTTTGAAAAGAGACAAATAAAGAATGTTGTCATTGTACACTATTAGGACCTGTAGCCTTCCAGTCATTAACTTTCTTTAATACATGTCCCATATCTGGAGTATTCACTGTAAACATCTGGTCTACAGACGGACCTGGTGCATTCTTCACAACTGACACATTATTAAACTGGTTAGCCAATGTAAAATCTCTGGCTGTTGTGTAGCTTTGACTATTTTTAGTCAGTCATGACTTTGAGTCCTTGCAACATGTGTAAACTGCCTGTATTCCTAAATGGGGTACTCAGTCTGTTGCTTTTAGTTGTAATCAGCCATACTAATTACAGCTTATACTGCATTAACTGACTGTATTGTGCATTATGCATGTAAACTAGATTTGGTAACCCAAATTGCACTTGATTTTTTATTGCATGACTTCTCATATGACATCAGTTTTCTTAACCTATTTAAACCACATGCTAGTAGAATTCAACAGTAGCTGCATTCACATAGATGTGCTTTGATTTGTAATCAGCAAGGAAGCGTTATTTCTCAGACAAGTTTTACATGGGCATGTATAAAGGAATCCAATTACTACCATGTAATTTGGAGTCCTCTTGGCTTTTGCCAGCTGATACCTCTCATCACATTGATTTCACTCGGGATTAGGTCTTGTAATTAAAGAGAACACACATTTTTTGTCCTTTGAATTTAAACAACATGGTGAACAAGGGTTTAGATTACAGCTCTGACTTAAGAGACTGATTTGGACAGACAGGCCATACATAAGTCTAAATATCTGCACTGTTTTAATAGTAATTACGTGCTTTATTTAACTGTATTTATTGCATGAAAATGTATTATAACATGACCCAGAAAGACATTATTTAATCAAGACTTGATTAAGGTAAAAAACACAATTAGAAACAGCATATATTCTACCATATATGGCTGCCATAAGCTTTTTACTCATCCCATTTCAAAGCAGCTAACATTGTTATGGATTTTGTTTTCCTTTATAAGCATTTAGCAGACATCTTTATCCAAAGCTACTTACATGAAAGATAAAGTATACAGTATGAGCAACAAGGGTTAAAGGCCTTGTTCAAGGGCCCAACAGCAGCAACCTGGCAGTGGTGGGGATTGAATCAGTGACCTTTGGATTACTAATGCAGTACCCTAACCACTAGGCTAAAGCTGGTTTTCAGTCTTTATGCTTTACTGCTTTGGGTTTATTTTTGTAACTGTGGACACCTGTATCTTGTTTCCATAGTTTGTGTATTTATGTCCTGTTGTTGTTTTGTGTGAGGTCTTGTTGAGAATTTGCCAATTATTCAAAGCGATGTTTATTTTTGGTTTCTTCTCATTTACCATGTCCTTGTTATTGGTCTGGTTTATTTCCTGGTATATTCCTGTTTGTACTGTGGTGTGCAGACAATACAATACTATAGTTTGTGTAAATGTATTTGGACATCTTTCATTGGTGGTATTTTTCTACTTACTGCATCCTTTATACGGTGGGTATACATGGTGTGGAAGGCACTGTAAACTGAATTGGTTATGAATCCATCCTTGCAGATCATGTACACCCATAAATGCTGATTGTCTTCCTTGGTGTGGAGGGTATTTTCCAGCAGGACAATTCAAGACGTCACACTACTAAAATGTCTAAGATTTGTTGGAAGAGCATGAACATGTACCTCACTGGTCCCTTAATTCCCCAAACTTCCCCATGTCCTGTGTAGTCAGCATAGTTTCACATGCTTGTTACAACCTATGTGGACCATATTAAGTCAAAGCAGCTCGTCTAGCTGTGGTACATGCTGTACATGGTGAATATTCGCTGGTGGTCATAAAAATGCAACTTGGCAATGTAAATTATTGTATTCATGAATTGTATGGTGTACTTTGTTAAATTGTTCTAAAGGGTTTCATGTACACTTCTTATGTTGTTAGGGCTGTTTTGATTCTCAACATCTAATGAAGTCTGCAGTTTTTTGTTGGTGTAGGTCTACAGTGTGGCATTGATGGATACGTGAAAAACTTCCACTGTGGTAGAAGTAATTTCTCTTTACATCTGTTTAATAAAAACTGCAACTGTGGGATAGAAATTATTCAGCTTGATGAGGAAATGAAAATAAATATGATGAAACTTTGTGAAAGCTTGTGAGCACCTCCATGTGCATAGGTCTCAGGTAGCTCAAACAAATGCAGCAGTAAACAAATGCCTGTAGGATAAGTGTGTGAAGCACATTCTAGAAGAAACAATATTAAAAAACACAGGTTACCAAGTTTTCATGCTCTGTTGCTTAAACTAGAGCAAAAAGACTGACAGGCCTTCAAAGAAAGGCATGGGTAGGCTAAGAAGGCATCACTGTCAGCGTGCAATGTACCACAATTTTAGTGATTTTATCTCATAGATTTGATAAGGCCAATTCCTTAGACTAAAAATATTTTGTATTCATATGAGGTATAACATCAACATTTCACCTATTATTTCTGGGTATTTACATCTGGATCTAAAACACAGTTCAGAAGATAACACCTTTTGTCTGAACCCACCCTATTTTACTTGGGAGCAAAAGTATGGGAACATTGAAATAGATGAAAGTAAATAAAATGTCATTTTTAGTTGCAAACCCTTTGCTTGTAATAACTGCATCACGACTGTGATGTACTGACATCACTACACTTTTGCATTCTTCATTTGTGATGCACTTCCAGACTTTCCAACTGCAGCCTCTTTCAGTTTGTTTTAGGCCTCTCTAAAACCTTCCACTTCACCCCCTGATAAACTTCTGTGGGTTTTTTTTTGACAGTGTGTGACAAGAGTTTTGTGTAGCTATTTTTATGAATATTGTGGTCTGACATGGGCTGAAGTTGCTAGGATGACCTGACCTGGTCATGTTGACATTTGGCAGTAAATGTTCTCCACTTATAAATTATTTGTAAAATAATTATCTGGACAGTAGAACACCATTCTTGGTGAAGGCTTCCGATAAATCTTTAAATATGACCATATAATTGATCCTACTTCAACAATCAAGAGCAAACCAAACTAATGTCTGAGGTTTTAGATTCATTTTAGACAAGTAGTAATGCATGTGGGGATGTCCTAACATTTTTCAATTTTTATCCATTACATTTTGCAACTACTAAACATTTTGACTAGCAGTCAAATGTTTTCAGGGGGGTGCCCTAATTTCATTACTTACATGACTTTGTATACAGTAATGAATAAATTAAATCAATAGCATTTTAAAAATAAATAAATAATTAAATACACAAATACACAAAAAAGTGAGAAAATCCATTTAGAAATAAATAAATAGTAATAAATTATCTCAACCTGACCATGGTAAAGTCCTTAGTGCCATGTGAACAAATGAGCCAAAGAATGATCATTTCGTTGCTACATTAAAATCTCCAGGTACATACCAGGTACAATTGACGTATTTATAAACACACAAACAGACACCCTCACACCTCCTTACACTCCGACAGAAAGTGCTGAGGTCATATAATTGGGCTGTCAGGCCTCTGAAGCCACTCTGCGAGTGAGATATTTCCATGAGACCCTTTGAACAGGTGCTGTTAATGGATCAGTGATCCTTGCTAAGTGTAAATGCAGTATGGATTACTGAGGGTTGATGCTGGCCCTGCATCCGAACAGGAAATCTTTAAAGCCCAATTCTCACATCAGCCCTTAAAATCTTACTATACACATGTCGATGCTAGCTTTTAGTACACCTGTTTCTAAGTCTAATAAGACTTGAGCAGGTTCAAAACAGAAGATTTGTCCTCGGTCAACATTCTGATGTTATTTTGAGTAGTTAAAGCTTCCATAAATAAAATAAGCATTTCTTGCTGCGATATTTTTCTTTGGTCCCTTGTTAGCATCTAAATAAGGGTGACATCTCTGTGCAGCGGAATTCTGGATCTTTGTTACAATACAACATTGTTTCCCTTTTAACTGTGTGTTGCTGGCTCAAGACTCTTCTGTGTGGTAGTGCACTAGCACTTATAGTCAACTGCTGTTTGCATCTCAGCCTGACATCTTTTAAGTGATAATCTCAGGTGGGTAACAAAAGGATTTGTCACAATCATATGGCACAAAATAAAACCAGAAAAACTAAATTGCTTGATATCCCTGGTTCCAAATGATGTATTGACTTATAGCCAGGATGATGTGCCCAATTAAGCCATCTATAATTTGTACTATTTACTGGGCATATAAATTTATAACACTGAACATTTGTAAGTAACATGTTAAATGAGTTTTTGCCTAAAATAATCACAGTATCTCCATACTGGGCATGTTGCCTCAGGGTTGTGTGTCTGCATTTGTGTGTACAGTGTACATGCAGGAGCCCACACTAAGGCAGGTTTGAAATGCCTTTGGAATATTAAATGCTTGCAGAAATGCTTGCAGAATTTTTTAATTATACGTTTCCCATTGAACACAGTGGCAGTCAGATGTGTCAAGTGTTTATAAGGGGTTTTCTTCTTTGAAAAAATACTGAACTGCCAACAGAGAGTCATTTGAAGAGTAAAAGGGCTGTAATTTTAAGGCTCATGCACAGTCCAGTGTACACTTGATACATGTTAGAATAAGTTATTACTAGTCCATGGCCATGCACCATGAACGATCAAGTTATTATAACTAATTCAATATACTTGTTTCATAGTCCAATTATGCATGCTAGGGGGAGGACAACCTACCAGCAGATGCTCTCATTTTTAAAGTCAGAATTCCAGCACTGCTGTGTTAGCAGATAATCCCTGCTGTGTCACCTAGGTGCCCAGGTAGTTAGCTTTTATCTTAGTAAATCAAACAGCCTTGACTGAAATGTGAAAATGAAGACATTTTGTGGTTTTAAGTGCTTGTTTTCTCCACAGAATACGGGTGGTCCTTTCTTCAAAACATGATCAAAGACGAAGGCTTCTCTCTGTTCATATCTGACCATTTGAACCAATTACTGATGGTTTTGAATTGTGATCCATTTCAGTGCTGCTGCTTATGACTATTGTTCCAAAGTGCAGCTGACCTAAATTGATGCAAACTCTTTTACAGGGTGATAAAGGAGATATTGGGCAACCCGGAGGCGATGGACCACAAGGAGTGCCAGTAAGAAGTTTTTTCCCTTCATGAAATCTATCTTTCAGTACTCTCAGACCAGAATGGTCTCATACAGAATTATTTTATTATTTCATTATTGAATTATTTTATTATTTCAATCTTTAAGGTTTTGGTTTATTTGGCAAAACTCTTTTTCTGTGTTATTAAAGTAAATTTAATACAGGCAGTTAGAGGCAGACCTGCAGAGACGTGCTCCTTATCTTGGGAAATTTCAATTTTAAGTGCAGATGACATCTACAATCAAGTCATTCTGTTTACATCTTAACTGGATGCTACAATGCCAACAAGCTGAATATCTTACTTTTCAATCTCTCTGCACCAAAATGCTGGCATTTACTTAATGGGTTTTTAAAAGCTCAGCCTGTCAAAACATTCTGTACATACAACAAAATACATGGTACTGACAGCACTGGAACCATTTCATTATCATTCTCTGTCAAAGCTGAAGCTCTTGAACTTTTATTAGACTGGTATAAATGTATACTCCTCTTCCCCTCCTCCTCATCCTCCTCCTCCAACAACTACTAATAGTCAAATCGGTCTTTTTAAAATGATTTTAATAACAGGTACTATAATATAGTATTCTAATCTAGATGCCAGGTTAGTCAAAATAGATTTACATTTGCAGTGTGTATTAATTATTTTATTGAAAGTGCTTGAAATAAAGAAAATAGTTGGCTGCAACTTCATAATAAAATCAAGCATTGTGTAATGCTGGACAATGCAGACTCATTTTTTTTTAAATCAGCCACTTCTGCAACATCTAATTTGAAGTTCCACACAGAAACAGGGCAAATGCTGAAAACAGCTACATGATGGTGGCATGCAGTTAGTTAGGGATTTCCTTAATGAATGATGGAGAAACAACCAAGAGCACAATCTTGAACAAACTTAATGAATGCTTAGATTGTTGGACAGATGGGAGGGAGAATGTGGGTGTTAGTTGTCTGTTTGACTTTTAGGTGCTGGTTGGACAATTGATTTTGAGGACCACTGATGTAAATAAATAAAACATATTCACTCCTACGAAGAAAACCCAAAAAGCCTGGTAAAGAAAGAAATGTATTCAAAGAACAGTACAAGGCACACATTGCACCTATCATTGATGTTCTCTGGGTGACAAGGATAAAGTATCAAAACATTTTAAAAAGCAGAAATTATCTGGTCTGCATTATCTGTAAAAAGCAAGCCATTAAAACATTGTTGAGCTCCCTCTACGGCTAATTTGCAGCAGTGGTAACAACAACTGTCTTTAAGCATCAGTGGTCTTGATGTGGGCTGGCTAACATCTGTGAGACATTAATGGCTGCTTTGTTGACTGTAAAATGGAGAACAGAACACAAACCAGTGTTGAAACTAATGACCAGACAGTGTAAATTCTTTTGTGTCTTGGTTAAAAGAATCTAACAGAATCAAGCACAAACATTTAAGCTGTCTTACAAATCCCATAAAATGCACACATTGTTCTGCAGAACATCATGGAGGCTAGTTTTATCATTTACTTCAACTATGTTAAACATTTTAAAAGACCAAATTAAAAACAGTTCATTTGATTTTCATTTAAGAAAATGAAGATGAAGGGGCTTATATGCATCTTCAGATATTAAACCTTAATATTATGTTGCCCCCCTTTGCCTCAACACAACAAACTGACTTGACTATAATTAATGACCAGTAACACCCCCCCCCCCCAGATCAATCTCTATTTGATCTGCACTGTAGTAATAACTCATTTTATCTTTACTTATTAATTAACCAGTTTAAGTTTTGGATGTTTGGAAGAAGCTTTTTTTACATTTATCCTCCCTATTCAGTAAGAACAATCTTGTCTTGCAGTTTGGTCAAGAGTTTGTTTTTCATCTTCTCAGGTTGTTTGAGTTAGCAAACTTCAATTCAGCAGTGGCTTCTATTTTGCAATTCAGGGACAAATATGTCTGATTTATGGAAGGCTGCAAAGAAGAAAGTCTGTACAGTAGGTCTGCCCACATTTCCATCTTATACAGTACATACATCAAAATCATACACTGAAATATTTGATGTTTATTTAACTTTCTCATTATGAAATACAAGAAATATATATATATATAAGAAATGGTATCATGTCCATTTACAATAAAATATATCAAAAGACAAACAAACAAAACACAATTCTGAATTCACTGTATATAAAAGAACAATTTTAAGCAGGGGTGATTCCTTGTGAAGGGCCAAAACTAAAATGTACTAATATTGCATTTTACAAATAAAATCTTAAATTAATTGAATGTCACATTGTTATCGTTAACACCGTACTGCTTCTGTAGATTAATTTCAATAGCTCATAGGAGTTGATCTTTATTTTTAGGAGCAGAAACATTTAAACAAAATATTATCTTTTGATGAAGATGTTGCTGTCTTATATGGTCCACATGTAAGGGCCTCAATTTTGCCATCATAGGCTACTTGATCCCTGATGACAGGAGCTCTACAGTGCCTTCCCCTCTCCTCTCCACTGTATAATGTCAAATTGTGGTCAGCTAATGCATTGCATCTAGTGTTATAGGCAGTTAAAAACATTTTGAAGGAAAAAAATCCCAGGTACTGACAAAAGTAGACGCTACATTGTTCTAGTTAGACGGAACAAAAAAAATAGACAGTGGGCCCAAATTGGGAAGCAGAGTGACATGAAAGTAATTAGCAGCATCGCTATATATATATATATATATATATATATATATATAAATTACTTATACTCGTATGGTGCTGTAATAAAATGCTATCTCATTGGAATTCTTTGTTCTCTTCACATATTTCATTTCTCAAGCTCTCTGAATTCATGATCTCTCACTCCAACGCCCCCCCCCCCCCTAGACACACACACACACACACACACACACACACACACACAAACACACACAAACACACACAATATCACACTTCCACGGAAAACTAAATCTCAATATCCTTCTATTTAGCAACCTCTTTAGTCTCGCTGCTTAATCCTATCTAATCTTTTTAAAGAATAATCTATACATTTCTCACACTAGAAAGCAGATCATTATGTGGCATGTTATGCAGTAGGCATTACTTCAAAGTGACACATCTGTTCCTGTTCCACTTCACATATCCACAGGCTTGATGTGTGAGCTCTTTTTTACACTGCTAATACTGGCAAATAGCCAGTGAATTATGTTTCTTATTTGCAATTTTACTAAATATAATGTGATTGTTTTATAATAAAGTACACAAAATTGCCATAGTATGTGGGCACAACCATTGTTGGACATTCCATTACAAAACCATAGACTTCCATATTAGATTGGTTTCCATCTTCAGGCTTTACTTTGTTTTTGAAGTGTGTCTGTGGGAGAACGAGGTTAGTCACTCATCCTGCAATTATTTTTGCAATTAGGGACCAATATTAAAGAGTCTGGGACCAGGTGCTCACACTGTGAGATTTGGAACTGAACAAAGGCTGAACAACAACCAAAGGTAATAAAAGGGTGGCCAAAATAATGGAAGTTGAAATAAAAAAAGAAACAGTAAAACCACTGAAAGCAGAACATTAACACTGATAATATGAGACTGCTAAAGTAAATGCTGCTGACAGTCCTCTGTGCCTCTATGTCCCCCGCTGACCAAATGGTCCATGCCATGGGTTGCAGAATTGTGGTCCCTGCTGATCTTCACAGCAGACTTGTTACAGGAAGAGTCTAACTACAGTTTAAGTTTGCATAACCTTGCACTCTTCCAGGAGGGATGTGTTGTATGCCAATGATATTTTGGAATTTTGGTCATATTGGTCATATTTGCAGTCAAATTGATGAAATCTGTTTCAATCATGTCTCCATGTGTCCGTGTAAGTTTCCTGCCACAGTCCGAAAACATGCATTGAAAAATACTTTCAGAAGGGTTAGGCAGGCCCGGCCAAACACCCTACCCAGCCCGAGAGGCCCTCGCCATCCCGGACGTGTGGGGATGAGTGAACTTGAAAATTTCATGAAAAAATACCTCCAGGGCCCGGGCAGGCCCAGCTGAACACCCTCTACCCAGCCTCGGCCTCCCGAATGCTGGGTGGATGAATCGGGCCTCCCCCTATTAACCTTATGGTGGGTCTTTACCCACTGGGTGTAGACAGAGATATTCAACCCAGCCCGAGAAGCCCTCACCAGCCTGGACGAGTCTGGGTGGGTGAAATTCGGACTTTGTCAAAACTTCACGAAAAATACTCAATTGTCCTTCAGGTGAATGTGTGTCTGCCCTGACAACAAGCATGCATAAACCAGTGAATTGCAGTGCCAGTCCCAAGCCTGTATAAATAGGGAGGGTTGAGTCAGTAAGAGTATAAAGTGCTACAGATTTTTAATGTTTTTGGCTGCATTTGCTCCAAACAGTTGAGTGACATTTCGGTAAGTATCTCTGAAATATTCCTTTAATGTGAAGTAATGGCACACCCTCGCATCTATTCAGAACCTGCATTTGGTCTGAAAATGATCTGTCCTTTCCTGTTTCTCTCCAACACACAATAACAGTTCCTCTAAAAACATGTGGAACCTGATACATGCCCTCTCTACCCATATGAGCACAGCTTTTTATTCTGTTTACAGCAGCTGAGGGAAAATGTTTCCTGTGAGTGTCATTCATTACTTCATAGTATAAAGCCATATATATCCATTTTGCTAGTTAAGATATGATGTCAGCAACACAGTGACTTGGTGGATAGCGCTGTTGATCATGACAAGAAGGTCCTGAGCTTGATTCCTACTTGGAATTATCTAGGTCCCTTTTGTCTAGTTGCTGCAACAATGATTTTCAAGCTACAGGATTTTAACTAACCAAATTTGACTGAGTAAGCAGATCTTGCGAAATTTACTGTAGGTAAATTTTGATAGACACATATTTCACAAAGTATTTAGTTATGCCCAGACCTTGATTTCATTATAAACACAAAAAATAAATAGAATAAAATGACTGTCATCCATGTTTACTAATTTGCTTACTTCTACTGAGAAAATTACAAAATAATCAAAGTCACTCTAGATAAGAGCATCTTATAACTAACAGTAATTGATCTGAAAATAGTGCTTTTATTTAGTGATGATCTAATCTATGATGATTTTATCTAATTCCCACTGTGTTTTCCCTCTTAGAGAGAACATCCTAACTGGCTGATATAAAATCATCACTACACCTATAAAATCCACTTTATGTTAATATAGCCAGTGTGGGGCAGAATTCCTCCACCATTACCCTGATGGTCATTTCATCAGTGTAATTGCATGTGACATGACTTATACAGAAGAGGATGAAATTTTATAAATGAGACAGGGAGCACACTCAGAAATCCTCTATTACACATCGCATATATGTCTTTGTCTCTATTACTGTCATTTTCTTGGTGAGCTACCAATGATTCAATAGCCCAAGCAGAATGTGTATTTAATATGGTACTATTAATGGTAATGAAGAGCAATGTAATTACTGTAGTGAGAGAAATTAGAGATGAGGATGTGATTAATGACTGGGAATGTTAGCTCTGTTCTTTAGAGTGTGCACTATATAATCTGTCTGTCATATGCTGGTAGGTAAATGGATTTCTATGCTTTCTTTATAGGGTATTCATGGACTTCCCGGTGACACTGGGCCAAGTGGACCTCGGGTAAATCATTATAGATATTAATTTACACTCAACTTCAAAAACTAATCTTAAGTAGAATTTCTTAAGTAGACCTAGACTTTTGTTGCTATACTATACTCAATCTATCAATTAAATCAACCAACCATCCAACCAACCAACCAAAAACAATAAGCATCAATTAATTCATTGATTATGTAAATTAGACATTCCTTTGCAAAACCAGGAGCATGAGCATGGACTAGTCTTAACCAATATGCAGTTTCTCAGTCTGTTAGCTATTAAGATAACACCTAAACTTGAAATATATGACAGATGACCACATTTATCCTCAAACCATATATTTATTGTTCTTGATTACTGCTTTATCAATATTTGTGCACAATGGAGAAATAAAGTCCTGTTCCCAGGCACATTTTGTTAGCAAACTATTTCTTGATTCATCGATGTATTCTGCATCTTGGCAAAAATTAGACAAAAGTCAGTTTGACTTGTGATGTGAATTAAAATAATTTTCTGAAAATCTTATTAAAAATGGTCTTGATGCAGATACAAAACCTCCAGCAGGATTTTAGGGCTGTTAAATTAGATTTAACCTTCATTTGACCCAAATCAAAGTGAGCCAGTAAAACATTTTTCTTATGGGCTACAGGCTAATTTAAATAACTACATTTAAATGTGCTTGTGTCCAAGCAAAATAAGTACCAAATGCAGTGTGCAAACATGAGAGCAGCCTTAATTTTAAATGGTTGCATACTTTGCTATGTTGCTACTTACATTTGAACACAAAGAGCTTAATGCCAAATGTACTAGTTGACTGATGACATGAAAGGTTTACTAATAAAGCTTAAAAATAAAAATTCTGTAGAAAACGATAAACATTATTTACAGTTGAGAACAAAATTATACATCTAATTGCAAATTAAACTTTCAGATGGTTGCAATCAAGTAGTCAAACAAGAACTTAAAATAGCTCACAAATAATACAAGTATTACCACAAATGGTTTCTCCAGATTTAAAAGGAAATGCCACTTTTAATGACTACCACTGTCTCAGAATTAATCAACTCCCTAAATAGAAACCATTCTAAAGCACATTGCAAATCAGGTGTTGTTTCAAGCACATCTGAAGCAACTAATCACTGCTCGAGACATCAAAAACCTGAAAAAGAAAATTACCTTGTGTGAAAATGGAAAGGAATACAAAAATATAGCAAAAGCACTGAAGATTCATAAAGAATCTACCTGAACATGGCAGAAAGAGGAACCTTTCACCTGCTCTGCTACCACTAGATTTGTGAGGAGGCAGGTGGTCAAAAACACTAAGGACCATATTTTGGTGATATTTGGCAAGCCCTCAACCATGCACAGATCAGCTTGATTTTTAGAGCGTGGCTTTGCTATCGTAATGACTAGAAAAACAAACTTTGTGTGGCGTGACATGCAAAATGCATGTACTAAGTACATTAAGTACATATTAAAAATGAACCATGGTTGTTTTGGGTGTAATGTGCAATAACCAATCAGCGTATCACTTGCCATTCTCTTTAAAAACCAGGTGTGGTCTTACTTTGGCATTTTAAGTAGCACAGATACCTATATGTGTCTAACACTTCTCAGCACAGGAACCTGACTTGCTCGTTCACACTGTGTAGATATGTGAGTAGGTCATTGATGGGAACAGCAGGAATCCAAAGATTTAATTTAATTTTAATGTGTTTAATTTATTTCAGTGATGGAGAAATAAGTCAAACTGAATGGGTAATAAAGAATTAAGCCTATGGTGTCTGGAGGGCATGCTCCAAATAGACCACTCTTTTTACAAAATGCATGGTTGGGATGCTCCGGAGCTGCTTTGCGTCCTCTGTCACAGGAAATCTGTAATGGGTAGGGGTGGTGGTTTAGATTCAACTTATTAGGAAATAAGAAAAGAAAAGGTCTTCTGTGAGGTAGCTGAAACGTGGTTTTCATTAGGCATTTGAACCTCAAAGTCCACAAAGATGGATTAGCCATCACAGTTGACTTACTTGAATCAGACAGAAAATCTTTTGTGGGATTTGAAGAAGGTGATTGCAGCACACAAACCCAAGAAAAGTAGTGAATGTATGGGTATTGTCAATAAAGATTTAATAGGAATGCTGGCAGAAGCTGGCTATGCATCATGTCATAACAGCAATAGAATGCTACAAGGTTTTCTCAACCCTGGATTGTGACCCTTAGATGAGATTGAACAAATTGTAATCATTAAATCCTTCCATGTGAATGCTACTGTATGTTAAATATTGTAAACCACAGTGGGACTGCATTGTACAGTTGGGTAAACAAATCATGATAAATGTTAAATGGGGGAAACATGCACAAAAAAAGATGCTTTTCATGAAGCGGTTGAAAAATTCAGAGGCAGCTATTAATAGCTATTAATTGTGACATTTGGGTTGACTTTGGAGAAACCCTGTTTTATATTAGTTCTGTTGTGACAATAAAATTATTCTTGTTGGGTTTACTGCAAACAGCTGAAAATAAAATTTTCTAATAAACCTACTTTGGTTTTATTGCAGTTATGGACAGATATTCAATATGGATAAAAACATTTCCAGCCATGTGCTGGCAGCACAGCTGATGCTTAGACAGCCAAAAAAAAAACCACGGCTGTGTCCTTGTGCACAAATAAGGTTTAAATGATATGAAGTTTGATTTGAATAAACTTCAGTGTTCTTTACTGAGAAAGCTTTACAAAGCCTTTTCTAACATTAACAGAAATGGACATTGAACATGACTCATGAGTTAGTCTCTTTGCCAATATAAGAATATTTAAGCTGTTACTAAAAACGTGTTCACACTAAAACAGTCCTTATATTGGACAATCATCTGCAAAGAACATGAAAAAGATCAATTAACTTGGGAATCGATCCAAAGAACTTCTTTCTGTAAGGTGACAGTGTTATCCACAAACCCACCCTGACACCCTGACTGTTGTGAAAAAGACCATACAATTGAATTTAAGAACTATGTTTGCATATTTTGGTGCTGCAAAGCTGTTCCAGTTATTCATTTACCAATATAAAAATGATCATTGTCCGACTGCTGTGACAAAAGTGCCCTTTCTGTTGTACACAAAGCTTTATAATACAGACCACTATATAATATAATTATTCACTGCTTATTGATTTACTGAGTTCTTAGTTCCGTACTTTGACTTCTCAGTCATTCTGATAAATGGGGTTATATGAGCCTTTACCATCCATTTTAGCTGATTTATTCCCAAGAATCACATTGGTATTGATTTTTGCTTTGTCTGGAGTTTAGGGGGTAAAAGGATCACCAGGACAGAAAGGACCTGCTGGACCTAAAGGGCCTCCAGTAAGTGAACCTCTCTTCCCAGTATTACAGCCTTTTCTCTCCAATATAATCTTTCTGTATTCACTTGCTTCTGTTTGTAACTGTTGACCTGCCAAAAATGGAAATGTTACAGAAATCATTAATACTTATCTCACTCTACTTTATGACAATAGCAACAAAAGGGTAGCAAAAGGCACTCTGGATATGGTCAAGTATAATCACATAAAGTCTACAGAGTGTAAGAGAAACAATGGTAGTATTTTGATACGTATGCCGATCAAAGGGACTCCAGAGTAGTGCTTCCATACTAAATATTACTTTACTCAATTTGATGAAACCTTTTGAAAGGTTCTTTCAGCATAAGTGCTTACTATTGATGTGGAGTTTTAATCGTTTTTCAGACAGCAAGAGACCCAAAAGTTCATTCAGAAATGGGTGAATGTACAGAGAACAGCCTTAACGCTAGTCTTCAAATCCTGGGTGGAGGATCAAGTTTGATTTAAGGTTGCGTAATCTGAAAGGTTATTTCAACATAAATATCAACCTAAATGTTGCTACGGTGTTCTATTTACAAGTTTAGTATTTACAGTACTAAAATTGTGAGAGTAAGAACACATTCAAATGAGAAAGGGCAAAACTGTGGGTCATGGCATTGTTCAATGCTTGGCTTGAGCGGTGCAGTAAAACATAATTAAAGTGAAAAAAAAAAGAATCCAGAAAAAAGAATCTAAAAGAATCCACAAATATCTATGTTTAGTTGGATTTTTCTCACCGTTTCATTTTTAAACTTGTTATAGCTTGTGATGCTGAGACATAGAGAGAATCAGCTTTTGAGAGTCCAAATGGAAATCGTTAGAAAAGTTTCACATGGCTTAAAGTATTAAATGTATGCCTCAGGAACACTAAACCTCTTTTAATTTTAAATAATAAGCACTATACAAATCCTCATTCATAGTTTTAAATCAATAAGTCTCTGTAAGCACTGCTTATTCTGTTTAAGTTGCATCATATCAAGCAGTTTGTCATATTGGAGGCACTTTGAAACAGTCAGCAACAAACTGGGTGAGAGATTAATCAGGAGAACTTTAAGATGTGCAGCAAGTGCAACAATTTCCAACAGAGGGCAGTACGTGCCACTGTGGGAAGCTGAATGGCAGTGCCACACCACATAGAAAACAATGGAACAGCCTGCAAAAGTGGTTTCGAGCTTCTCATGTGAATGCTCTTTAAGATTTTATATATTGTCAATGGGATGTGGACACCTAACAACTTGCTTGTTGGATAAAACCAGCGTTTGTAATAAAATATAATGCAGTACAAAAAACGAATAAGGTTTAAACAATCACTAATAGTGTGTAGCACTATCGCCTCACAGCAAGAAGGTCCTGGGTTCAATCCCCAGGTTGTGCCTTGCGCCCGTCGAAGAGATAGGATAGGCTCCAGCACCCCTCCCCGACCTTAATTAGAATAAGGGGTTAAAGACAATGAACTGAACTGAAAGATCACTAAGCAAACTAAGTAGTTTTGTTGCTAGTTTATAATCGTCATCCCTGCTGCTTAGTTATGATGCCTGCACTAGTTATGGGGAAATTATAATTAATTGTCACTTGTAGTGCTCATGGGAAATAGAGAAAACTGCAACAATTAAAAGGAGAAATATAGTAAATCAATTTTATTCATAGCATTTAGTGTATCCAGTAATTAATTTAGATTTAAACAGTAACCATATACAATCCAAGAAGGTAAGGGCTACATGTCCTCTTCAAGTCCTTGCTTTTAAAAGTGGCTTTTTATTTACTAGTGCAGTGCATACCAAGGTTCTAAACATGATTTTGTAGATGATGACATAACAAACGGTTTGATACACTTGTTAGAACATGGTGTTGCTGAAAACCTGAAGTCAACAATAACATGCAGTGACCACATACTTTTGGCCACTCAGTGCACTATGTATAGCTGTCAAAAGGCTTTATGATTTCTGAAGTGTTTTGTTTTTCACATATGAATATAGAGCTTAAAAGTGATGTAACATCATCTTGCACCTTTTGTTTTTAGCCACAGCAGTAATCGTGTGCAGGCACTACGCTTTAATGATTGAATTCATTACACATTCTGTGAGCACAGTAGGCACACAATGTTTAACTATGTGTCCTCTCTGCTTCAACACCTCAGGGCATTCAGGGTCCACCAGGACCCCCCGGCACAGATGGACAGAACGGCCTTAAGGTTAGTTTACCATTAAAAATCACCTTTAGCAATTATGCTAATGTAATGACTTTCTCCTGCGTGCATGGTCTTACGGCAATGACATTTCTTCTGCTTCAGAAATTATATTCTTATCAAACTGATTACTGAGACAATAAGGCCAGCATGTGGCTCTGTGGACGTAATGCACAATGCATGACAAGTGGATGAGTTTGTGACTGGATGGGCAGTTTGTTGAGTCCTATCTGCTTGTGTACAGGGAAGTGCAGGAGATCAAGGATTACCTGGTCTTCAAGGAACACCAGGACTTCAGGTAAGATTTTACACATTAAAACATTGATTTAGTCATTTTTATTAAGCTATATTGCTAGTACAACATATAATTAATAAAATCTCTGCCCAGAAGCTATAATCTTACATAAAATATTTATCGGAATTCTCTACTGGTGTTCATTTATATTACAGCAAATGCAATTTACATTTACAAGCAATCGTTTGTTCAGAATTAACTTCAGAATTAAAAAATAAAATACATTAATAAAAATATAAAAACAACTGTTTTAATAGAATATAATTGTACAATTATGATATAATTTATTTACAAAAGGTTGTAGAGCCACAAACTATCACTGCTTGTAAAGACTGCTGCTTTAGTTACTACTCCTTTCATGCTGAATCACGATTCTCTTACACAATATCAGTTCTTCAGTTCCAGTTTTGTGGAACACTATATCATATGAAAACGTACTACAATTATTTTGTTGCTGTCCCTACTTTTTGAAGTATGCTGCACAGATCAAATAGTAAATGTGATTACATTCACAAACAGGTTTGAATTCAAAGAAGTGAATTTAACTTTTGTCAGTTAGTGCTGACTGTCTGAACTTCTCGGTTAGACACTAGCCATTGCCACTAGTCATCCTGGTGCCGCTAGGATTCAGAAACCAGTGCACTGTCCCCAACCTGGACAAATAGAAGGGTTGTGTCAGGAATTAATACCCAATGTGACACACGATCATCTGTGGCAACCTCTAACATGAGCAGCAAGAAGGACTCACTTATTTACATTTTAAAATGTTTGCAGGGTGCAAAGGGGGAACCAGGATTTCCTGGTTTACAAGGTGCACTGGGTCATCCTGGTTTTAAAGGACACAAGGTGAGTAATCCCTGAATACTTTGAAAAGCAATGATAATTACCCAGTGTTCACTGTTGACCAAACAATGTTTTATATTAATAAATAAAACACATTTATAATTTGTTTATATTTTTATACTTGTGAAGCTTACGTAGTAAGCATTAAATGATTTTAAAAGGTGTGAACAGCTTTGTATATTAATTATTGCATGCACAGTTTAACCTAAATTAATTTTGAATAATAGTCTCTTTTGTCACTTTCATTTTAAGGGGGATCTTGGAGAACCAGGATCAAAGGGTGAACAGGTAAAGCCACTGGTCTTTTTTGATAACTAGGCAACATTACATAATATATGAAATGAAGCATCATGGCTTGTCACTTTGGGTCTGTTTAAAAATCTAGTGTGCAATCTTGGTGCCTACTGCCTACCTAGGCAGCTGCCTCAGTAGAGAGGATTCTAGTAAGACATTTAATTATATGACAGATTATTTGGACACACTACTTAGACCAGCCATTCAAGCCAATGGGCTGAGGCAGCACAACTCATATCAATATACCCCCTTGTGTACCAAAAACGA
>JAYDZF010000026.1:18039115-18053038 GCA_034509105.1 Microcambeva barbata | reverse complement strand
ACAGGAACACCAGCTACAGTAAAGGGTCTACCCAGTGAAAAGTAGTGCAAAGTAGATAGAAATTGTGATCTGATTGTGATCGATTTATCTGACATGATTAAGGCAATAAAGGGCTTTTTTTTCTTGTTTAGGGTTCTTACTTCTCTCTGCATAAAGACTATACATACCAGGTTCAAGCAATTTGTGGCTATTGTGATCCAAAATCAGAAAATGTTGGGACAGTATAATAAATGCTAATAAAATAAAAGTTTATTTATTTTGACTTGATTGCAGACAGTTTAAACTGCAATCAAATTTGTGATAGTCATCATAGTTGAGTACAAAATCAGCATCCAGGGAAGGCTGAGAATTGATGAACAAAGATTATCAGAGGATCTCCAGTTTGTTAACAAATGTGTGAAAAAATTATGGAAAAACTTTTGGAAAAATGGACACTGTGTGCTCAGACCAAAGATGAAAACAAACATCCAGACAGTTACCAGGAACCATTGAAAAAGCCAGGGTCTGATGTATCTGCAAAAATAATAGAACAAAATAAAAGCTAACACACACTAAATAACTTGGTATCCTCTGAGCTAATAAGTTAAGTAGACTGAGATGAAATATCATATGCCGGCAATGAAATAAAAGTCAACGTAAATGGAACTTTTTTTACTTGCAATTTCTTATATTTTTAATGATCTGAAGCTGGAGAGGTTTAAGGTGCAGTCTGTAAGATTTACCTTACGTTTTTAGTTTAAATAAAAAGCAGTATTATTCCTGAGTAGGGAGGGAACAACATTGTTTTATCAATGGTAAAAGTTTGTTGCTACTGTTCTGGCACAATCTAATATATAGAGTTTAAACCAGGATGGTTGGGTCATTTTTTGCAAAAAATTTTCAGGCCATGCCACATGACTTTACATACATCACAAAACCTCTGAAAGATCCAGCTCATTTCTTCTGAGCACCCATGTCCTACAGGTACTGAATTTGGGACACACTGTCAAAGCAAATAAATGGTGAGCAAAGAGAGCTTGCAAGCTAAACGAGAGTGTGAAACCCTGATAAACAATAACGAAACACTAAATGCGTACTCCAGGGTTGCCAGATTGCAACAATGATTTGCTGCCAAAAAAGCATTTTTAAATCCACCAAAAAGCATGAAAACCTGCACAAAACAGTAAACACAAACAGATGATGTTGAGCATTTTACCTGCTGAACTATATTTTCACCCGTCAATGCCAAACAAAATCCGCCCAATCTGGGAATAGTTGCTTACTCTGACCTCTCTGACTATTCTTTCATCCGCTCTGACAGGATATGCAGCAAACCTAACATTTTAAAGTCTTCCTTGCATTCCTACCACAAATTTCCATAAAGCATTTGGCCTTCCGCTTTAAAAGAAGTCTGTCACAATTCAGCTAAAAATGAAGGTCACATTTTTTGTTTTCAATCAAACAGATCTCAAAAAATATTTTTAACCAAGAATAAAACGACACTAAAGTATGCTGAATAATTCATGCTTCATTATGTTCTGGGGACTATAGGGATCCAGGGCCTGCATGGTGCTGATGGAGTTGGACTGCCGGGTCCTCCAGGAATTCCAGGAAAACCTGGCTCTCCGGGCACTTCAGGCAAACGAGGAGCCCCAGGGCCAGCTGGAGTCTGTGACATGTCCATCTGCTACCCATCCTATAATATCAGGGAGGAACACTACAGCAAAGGACCAAACTTTTGATATCAGATATTTAGTTTCAAGGCATTAATTGTATAAAAGGAGTCAATATATATTTTGCTTGTATTCATATTTTATTGGACTGATTTAAATAATGAAAAGTCAACTCGTGTCATTATAGTTATTAGCAGAATATAATATACCAGTATTTAATAATTTACAGAGCAATTAAAGTTGAAGAAACACACTTAAGGATCATGTACAGTATGCAATGGCAGTCTTGGCAGTCAGACTTAAAAGACTGTGCCATTGAACTGTTATATTTACTTTTCTGGAAATATTAATATGTTGCTCTCTATTTGAACAAATAAGAACATTTATTCTGTCAGTTATGATTGCTACTATATTTATTTTCCTATATTTGCGGCATTTAGCATACACCATTATCCAAAGCAACTTACAGTTATAACTAAATACAATTCAAGAAAATCCAGGAGTAGACACCCTGCTCAGGGGCCCAGCACAGTGGGGCAGTGTAGGTGTGGACTTGAACTGGCAACCTTCTGATTACAAATTTATTACCTTAACCCTTAACCTTCTCTTAATCTAGCATCAGGCGATCGTTTTAATTCTGACCTTGTGACCAAGTGCACATTATTTAAATTGCATTTTACTCCCCATTTGTAGTGTCTACAATTTGTACCGGATTGCATTGTGTTTCCTCTCATGTCACAGACTCATATAGCCACCTAGCACAGTCTGATGGCAGAGCTGACATTCCATATGATGTATTAGAAATCCTTGCTTTGGCATTATAGTGTATTTTTATAACTGTTTGAGTGGGCAAAGAATAACAACAGTTAAAGATCATTATGAACAATAAACCTATAGATATTTCACAAAACTGTCTACACTAAGAAATTACTGATCAATGTCTTTCTAATCTAATCCTGTCCTGAAAAAAACTTTAATTGGACTGTGTATCTAATCATAATGAAAAATTACATATAAAGAGTACAACAAGACATGTATCCCTGACAGCTGTGTATAAGCATTTGACTTGTTATAAATGCTGCTTATGTTTGTTTGCATTTGGTGCTTTGGTTGTATGTTAGGTCTTCATGTTATGAGATTAAGGAATGTTATTTATTTTACATATTGCATTCTCTGGGGATATTGTCTGAATGTAGTAAAAAACTATAACCATAAATATGTTTGTACTTTGTTTAACTAAGCAAATAAAGTTCCTTGTGAATATTTTAATTGTGCATAAATGCTTTTAGTTTTCCCCTCATTTTATCACATCACAACATTATGTACAGTTATGTAACGATGTACCATTAGACAGTTATTAACTAACTAAAATTAATCGATATTCACTTTAAACAGCAGAGGGCCCTGGCGCTATACATCTTTGGCATGGTTTGTCAATGGTGCTATAGGCCAGACTGCCAGATTATGATTTTTATATCCAAATTGGGCTTATTTCAAAATTGTTTCATAAAGTTTGTACCAACCTCAGAAATAATAGGGCATTCATCCTTTAGAATTTAATATTAATTGTTTGTTTATTGGGGTTTTAACTCTTGGTTACATTTATAACAGGAACACCGTAAATATTCATTACAAAAGATTCAACAATACACAAGGTTATATTGAACATTGTTATGGACAGTTTAATATCTTAAATTCACTTCACTTAAATGTTTTTAAACTGTGTGATGAAATTAGTGCACCCAGAGGAAACCCACGAAAAAACAGGGAGAGCATACAAACTCCACACAGAAAGAACCCAGCCCATGTGGACAAACTAAACAGGTTTAATTTTTACCTACACCCTTTCCTAAAAGGAGCATAACTTCAAGCATACAGTCATTTCCAAACAAAAGAAATGGTAAATGGCAGTGGTAAATCATGTCATAAATAAATAGCTTTGTCAATTTTCCAATCTGACTTAGCAAGCTCAGTACTGTAAACTGTAAATATCCAGCAAAAGCAAATGCTCAGCATGTTAAACTTGATAAATTGAACTACAGATTGCTGTTCTTTGTCATTCAAATCATACTTGAAATTGCCTCATCACTAATCTCTTTTCGAGGCATTCGAGAAGCCAGCCAAGCCAAGCCTAAATTTCTCATGCGCAATGAGAAATGTCATAAAGATGGTTTAACTTAGTTTAAAGCGTTATCACACTTTTAATAATTTGGGATCATGTTCACTAATGTCCTGATTGCACTAACGAGAATGCTAAGAAAGTATTTCAGATCAAGCAGATGCTACAGCTGGCTACATAGTTCCAGGTTGGTAAAGAAAGAAAAATGGTTGGTAAAATTTTTTTAGATGGTACATCAAACATGGCTTTTAGAAAGTTTATCATTGGGAAAATAGTTTGGGAAGATGTTAGGGATGTAACATTGCATCACAAAATTAAAAAAATCGCCTTACCTTTATACAAACACAACATCAACCAGTTTGGTTCATGTGAAAATTTGATACACATCAAGGGTTTATTATAACTGCTTTGGTGTTGGGAATGAAAGAGCAATGTAGGAATTGTGCAACTGATTAAAAATGTATTAATGGAGGAAGCTGTGAATGACTCAGAATTCACTAAACACACACATACTAAGCTTTCCAGTTAGGATTGACACTGACCCGTAATTTTTAGTGAGTGACTCAGAGACACAACGAGTATTTGCAATCTTTAAGTTCTACACTAAACTACCTCTTCAGTCAAGGCTAAGAACACAACAGGACACAGACTGAAAATCCTCAGTAAGTGTATTTTTTATAAACAATTTGCTGTGATAACACTGAAATCACTAAATCTAATTCATTTTACTATCACTCTATTTGACAGGGTTTTATTCATCAATTTATTTTGCAATGGATGACTATGAGTTTGTTACACTGACTACAGGTGACTATGATAATGTGTCGATGATCATCATGCCTCCATGTAACATGGATGGCATAAGTAATTTTGGTAAACATTTTCTGCCTCCATTCTACATAATAATATTCATCATCAGCATTTTGGGAAATGGACTGGTCCTGTTTATAATCTACAAGTTTGAGAAGCTCAACACAGTCACTAATATATTTCTCATCAACCTGGTGGCTTCTGACCTAATTTTTACCTTCAGTCTGCCATTTCAAGCAATCTACCATTCCTCAGAGTGGACCTTTGGCAGCACTGGCTGCAAGATAATGAACACTACCTACTTCCTTGGCTTCTACAGCTCAGTCCTTTTCCTCACATTCATTACTTTTGATCGTTACCTGGCCGTGGTTCATGTGGTGGCTGCGGCAAAGCAGCGGCAGACCTGCTATGCCTTTGTTGCCTCTTCTGTCATCTGGAGCATTAGTGCTGTTGCCAGCTTGGAAACCTATCTGAACCATGATGTCGAGGAAGATATAGTTCAAGGATTGATCTGTGGTGACACTGGTGACTCTGCTCTTAAGGTGTTTGGCCCATATGCTTTGTTTGCCATGTTCTTCATGTTCCCCTTGGTTACCACAGTGTACTGCTACATCAGGATTGGCTTGAGGGTTATCTCCAGCCGAATGAAGAGCAAACACAGGCCTCTTAAGCTGATTTTTACCATTGTGGTTTTATTTTTTATTTGCTGGACTCCATACAATGTCATATTGTTAATGAAGGAAATTGATAATGAAGGTTCTTGTGATTACAGTCTTGTCTATCCACAGTACATCACTCACAACATCGCTAATTTATACTTTTGTATAAACCCTGTATTTTATACTTTCTTGGGAAGAAAATTTCAAAATCATGTGCGACAGCTTTTGGTGGCTCAGGTTCCATGTTTAAAGGACCATATAACGGTCAGTACAAGCATCAGATCATATTCTAGGTAAGACCAAAAAAAAAGGAAAATACGGGAATTCAACTAGTCTAGATGGCAAAATACAGAAACATTTAGCCAAATTAGAGGTAGCATATTATTACCTAATATTACTTGCACAGAAACAAATAGGCACACTGGCTGAATGTCCAGCATGGGTCTGAAGTATACATGTATAAACTTTTTCTAACCTTTAATTATTTATGTAAATAAATAATTTAATAAAAAAATAAAAACACTAAATTGTTGATATATACAAAATGGCATTGCCATCAACATACAACAGCAGCCACTGGAACACTTATTGGCCACAATCTATTGAGCATTAAATTGTCATGTGCAAACAGGCTGCCATGCCAGAAAGAATTCTTATTTTCCTTTTTACTGTACTAACACTAACAAGAATTGGGGAGGCATGTCGAAGTAAAATTTGGACTACTAGAATTAATGATAATTAAGACAAATATGTCTTTTAAAGCATTTTATAGAATATAGATTTATAAAATATAGTATTTCATTTATTTAAAAATATATATTTTCAAACTCTTTGATAATCAATTGTGATTGTTGATATTTACTGAAATGATTTATTGTTGTCATAGTTGTTTCTTTCTGTGTGATTAAATGTTATAGACATAATACATTTGAACAACTTATAAATATTGTTTTTACAGATGTTCAATTAGCACCTCGCAAAATTAAATATGAATAAAAATCCTCTTTTGATTATTTAATGTTATGTCAATAAGTATAACATATAGTTTGTGATCATGGATGTAAACATCGAGCTAATCTGTTATCAATTAAAGAAAATGAAGATAATTTAATAATAAATAATATAATACAAATAAAATAAATACATTGTGTGTATAAAGGTTTTGTGTTTTTGATGTTCATGAGTGATTTTGAAGGTATGGTGTATATGATGTTTATGGTCATTAAACATTGAATAAAGCAAATGTCCTTAATTATGCAAAACATATTCGCTTTGTCATGATGTAAATAATCTCTAGTATATAGAAATCAATGTTTAACTTCAGCTGCTTTGAAATGCAGGTTTTAGAAGGTTTTCTTCAGGCTGTTTATTTTTTAGACCTCTAATGCTGTCTGCTACTAGCAAAATGTGTTTATGCATTTAGTAATGGGCTTTAAGGGAATCTGGATCTGGAGCAAATTGCAGTCCCTCTTGCACAGAGGAGGTGTTCAGTGAAGATTGTGAACCCAAGGGCATGACTGCTCTGAGAACTTCAGACGCAGGAAATGTGGTTGAATCATTGTACCAAAGCAAACTTCAGCTGATGATGCAAAGTAACGCAATGATTCGGAAAAAGCTACTCACTGACAGAGGTTATTTAGTTTCTTTAAAATGGTCACTTTTGTTCTTATATACACTACTCACAAATAAGTTAGGGATATTTGGCTTTCAGGTGAAATTGATGGAAAATGTTACGTGTTACGCTACAGTGATGTTATATCATGAAAATAGAGCATTTAAGTAGAGGCATGTAATGGTGATTTGATTCTCAAACAATTTATTAAAACTAAATCCAACAACAATGGTGGGAATACCCCAACAATAAATACCAATGTCTCAATAACTTGTCATGTGCCCTTGAGCATCATTTACAGCTTTACAACAACAGCTACAGCTGTTCACAAATCGACTTATTGTCTGCTGCCGCATGGCATACAGTCTTCTTCCCACTCTGCCCTCAGGTAATTAAGTTCAGTTCAGTTCATTTAACCACTTATCCTAATTAGGGTCAGGTCGGGGTGCTGGAGCCTATCCTAGCTCTTTAATGGATGCAAGGGACAAGGTAACACCCTGGATGGGGTGCCAATCCATTGTAGGTACCTACAGGAAAATTCCTTCTCTCCAATCAACCTGGTAGTATGTCTTTGGACTGTGGGAGGAAGCTGGAGTGTCCACACGGACACCGGGACAACATGCAAACACATGCACAGAAAGGACCTAGATTCACCACCTTCACTTTTCATGCTCTTCTAAGTTATGCCTTTTTAGACTTTTTAATATTAAAAACATTATGGACATTTTTACACCTTGGCGGGATTTTGTCGCTTATTCGTTGTGTGAAATAAGATTCACCTGAGCACTGCCTTTTGATGGGTCGGCAGGATCTCATCACTCATTGTCTGCTGGAGATTAGCCCTGCCAGACTGGTCATCAGCTCGGTTTAACACCCACTGAGTGACGTGTAAAAGTGGTTTGTACTGCTCTTTCTGCTAAATGGGGAAAAAAATCTGCATTTACACCTACATTGACAAATACATTTAACATTTTCTCATCACCATATAAGTAGGCTAGTTGTAATTGTTAGTGGCTATGCTGAGATAGGTTAGACAGTATTATGTTAGTATTTTTGTTAGCTTTAATGCTATTGTTTGAGAATTATATCTTTTCCAGTGTACATAACTTGGGAGTACAATGGTTAGGCTATTGGTTTCGTAAGCTCTAAGATAGTGTACCCTTCAAGTATGTTTGAGCACCTTGATCAAATTTAATGTTTTAAGGATGTTCAAAGTGATATGTGTGTGTGTGTGCGTTTGATACCCAGGTTGGGCCGCCCATGTCCTTTTTGTTTGTAGTTGGAGTACTGTCTATAAATCTTGTGCATCTCTGGTGTGTCTCATCGACTCATACCAGCACAACACGCACTTCCACACCACTACCAGTCATTTTTATAGCAGTGTTGAGAATAATCCACTACCAAAATAATACCTGCTCAGTGGAGGTCCAGATCATTAAATAACAGGCTAACAAGGTATTCAGAGATAAAATGCCTTGCAAGAGGTTTCACTTCTTTGGCTTTTTACTTATTTACTAACCTGTGTTTAAATGTTTTTTTAATTTTATGTGGTATGTTTGTGAAGTCAAATGAGAAAATTTTTTTTACAAAATATATGTATAAAATATTTTTGTGGAAAATTGGCAATTAAATACGTATGTATTCATCCCCTTTAAATGAAGCACTCAAAGGTTCTGGTGCGACCAATTACATTCAGAAGTCACATACTTAGTGAAATAAAGTCCCTCTGGGTGCAATCTGTCAGTACATAAACACATTTTATGAAAGGCCCCAGAGGCTGCAAAATCATTAAGAGAGGTACTACTAACCAAAGAGGCACATCTAATCAAACAACACCATGAAGACCAAGGAAATCTCCAAACAAGTAACCCTGAAGGAGCGGGAGAGTTCCCAAGGAGAGACTGGAGTATCTATCCATATGACCATGAATAAGCCTTTACTTACAGACAAAAATAGGAAGGCTATGTTTTGAGTTTGCCAAAAGGCATTTGGTAAACTCCCCAAATGTATGGAGGAAGGTGCTCTGGTCAGATTAGACCAAAATTGAACTTTTTTGGCCACCAAGGAAACCGTTATGTATGGCGCAAAACCAACACATCTCATCACCTCAAAAACACCATCCTTACAGTGAAACATGGAAGTGGCAGCAGCATACGTAATGCTGTGGGGATGTTTTTTTTCAGCAGCAGGGACTGGGAAACTGGTCTGAGTCAAAGGGAACATGAATGGTGCTAAGTACAGGGATATTCTTGAACAAAACCTGTTTCGGTCTGTCAGTGATTTGAGACTGGGTTCCAACCGGACAATGACCCAAAGCATGCTGCTAAAGCAACACTCGAGTGGTTTTACTCACTTCAGGGGGTGAAAGGTTATGCACACTGAACATTTGATGTTTTTATTATGAAGCATACAACACATAGACAACAAATTGTAACATGTTCTGTAAATAAAATCATGCAAACCCTCAAACAATCAATTTTAATTTCAGGTTGAGGTTACAAAATATAGAAAGGTCAATGGAGTGAATACTTTTGCAAGGCAGATAATGCATGTGTACACAATAAAATGGGTTTTGTTTAAATAAAGGACAAGTAAATGTGAACATTCTTGAATGAAATAAATTTGCTGCTATGCCAGCTGTGTTGTTTAGGTGTCACTTTCAATCTCGTTTGCCAGATTGATGTTACTCCCTCACCATTGTTTTGCATGGATAAATCAAGTGTTGCATGGAAACCATCATCATAATAAAAAAGGAAGATATGTAGATAAATGTAAACAATAAAATCAGCTCATAACAAGCACAAAAACTGGCTTAATGGGTAGCACTGTTGCCTCACAGCCTCCCTGTGTTGTTCTCCCTGTGTCCACATGGGTTTCCTCCGGTACTACGCTTTCCTCCCACAGTCCAAAGACATGACAGGATTGAAGACTAGCCTCCAGGATTCATATCTGGCCCTAATTTGCATAAGTGGTTTAAGAAAATGAACTGAACTGAATTGAAGAACACAAAAACAGTAAAAATCAACACCAACACCAAAAATAGATAATCATCCATAGGGAAATTCTTAGCTCCAGTTAACCTGACTGCATGTCTTCACACTGTGGGAGAAAACTGGATCAACTAGAGGAAACATATGCAGACATATGCATGGATCAAACATGAAAACTCCACCTAGGAATTGAAACTAGGACCTTTTGCCATAAAAATAGCTAAACAGTTTAGTTTCACTAATACATTAATACAATAATATTTATGTATTATACATTTGGAAAACCCACTAAACATTACAAGGACGAATCTTTCAGAAAATTAAATTATTGTGAATTATGATGTCAAGTATCTATCAGGAAAAGATGTCCACATTATTTACCCACATTGCAAGGAATATGATTCATGTGACCACAAAATCTTGACTACAGTTTGGGAGCTGCAGACATTAGTGAGTAAAAAGCATTAACCATAATTAATTATATACAGTGCCTAAAGTAATGGTGTGCATGGGACAAGCTGCATGGCTGAAACCACTGCTAACCAAGAGATATATTAAGGTCTGCCAGTATTAAGGTTATAAAGTAGGTAATTAAAGGACCTGACCTAATCTCAAGCATATTATAAAACCATTAATATATTATTCAAAAGCTTTAAAGACATATGCATAATGCTTTATTAGATTTATGCACTGAAAGTGTACTGAAGAAAATTATACCAGGAAATTTTACTTGTTTCCTCATATTGGACTGAAGCAAAGGAATGTCTGTTATAAAAGAATTTGGGTGGATCCAGTTAAGCCATATGTGTCTTAACCTCCACCACTTTAATGTTCCCCCTACTGAGTCACCGATTGTTCATTATTTCTCAAACTTTGCTAAATTGAAATTGCTTAAATCTTCTGGATACTGAATCAGTTCAGCTGCCACTGTTAGGAGTCACCACAGCTGATATAGGGTGGCATGGTTTATGCCGGATGCCCTTCCTGATGCAATCCTCCTATTTATTCATGGAACCAGCTCGGATTTGTGCATCCTTGTGGCAATGGCAAGGGCGCTTAAACTTTACGGATGTGATGGCTTAATCATTGACTTCACAAAATAACAAAAAGAAAATATATGTATTTTTTATACAGTGTATATGAAATAAATTACATGAGTGAATGTGCATGAAGCAGGGTTAATAAAAGCTTGGTTTGACAGGTTTGATGTGAAGGAACCCATGTAAGTATTTCTAAATTTTACTATAAATCGACACAGAAAACTACATGTCTTACTATCTGCAACACTCATTGGAGCAAATGTTTATGAGTTTCCTGAAGCTCTAGAACCTCAATTAGTCTTGCCTTAGTGCATGACCAGGATAATAATGTAGA
Source organism: Microcambeva barbata (assembly GCA_034509105.1). NCBI lineage: Eukaryota > Metazoa > Chordata > Actinopteri > Siluriformes > Trichomycteridae > Microcambeva > Microcambeva barbata. The sequence goes on along the minus strand of JAYDZF010000026.1, from coordinate 18,041,822 downwards.
TGGCCAGTATTGTATTCAAGTTATAAGGAAAAGAAACAAAAATAGAGATCATTCTCTGTTAAAAATTCCTTGCTCTATTTGAGTTCTTAAACAGTCAAAATTTCGATTTGTCAACGAGTTACTAACATTTATACATGAAAAACAGGAGCCTTATTTTAAAGTGTGAAACATTTAAGTTCATGTGTTAATGAGTCACTTACCTTTATAACTGTACAACAACAGTTGTAATGTGTCAAAAATGTCCCTAGGTGGCACGGTGGCTTAGTGGGTAGCACTGTTGCCTCACAGTGAGAAGGTCCTGAGTTCGATCCCCGGGTGGGGCGATCTGGGTTCTTTCTGTGCAGAGTTTGCATGTTCTCCGTGTGTCTGTGTGGGTTTCCTCTGGGTACTCCGGTTTCCTCCGGACTGGCGCCCCATCCAGGATGTTACCTTGTGCCTTGCGACCAATGAAGAGCTGGGATAGGTTACTAACTCATAAAAAAAAATGTGAAAATGGGGAAAGCAAGATAAGTATCTGTCATGATTTAACATTGCAGACTGATGTGGGTTCATTATTTGGCGATAATGTAGGATCACCATTTGTCCAGTTCCTCTGTCAATTTATGTTTTTATAATTGCTTAATAATAACTTTCGGTAATTACAACCTCGTAATAAAGTAAACATATTTATTTGTAAGGGGAGCCCCTTATAATAAAGTGGAAACATTAAGTATACCAATTTTTTTAGAATAATGGGAGGAGCATAAGTTTGCAACTGCATCACTTCCTTCTTGTTGTTACAGTAGCTGACACGGTTTTCAGTTGTTGTACCAGCTTAGCATTCTTTTCATATTCTTTTGGCTCTGCAATGTAGAATAATGTCACAAACTCATTCACCTCCGTTTCTTGCCTTTAGCTGCTAGAGCTTTTGTGCTTTTGTTTGCCAAGCTGCCAGTTTGTGAAAGATGTATAGCACGGCTGTTCATGCTTAAACATTGAAACAGGCAAAGTTTAATACTATAAATATATGTGAAATTAAAGACACATTTTATATTTCTTATCTTATGCATCTTTCTCTGTTTGTAGCCCTTTGAGTTAAATGTCAATTGTAACTTTTTCATGGGCTTATAATAATAATAATAATAATAATAATAATAATAATAATAATAAATCATTCATTCAACCAGTTTGATCTACTGTGTTTACCGGTAAGCCATCTATTGTAGACTTTTGGTATTTCTCGTGAAATAAATAGAATTACACTGCGGGCAAAATTTGGCCCCCAGGTCTGAGTTTGGCTCCTGTTTTACAACCTTCATTTACATTCAGGAAGGCACAGTGGCTTAGTGGGTAGCACTGTCACTTCACATCAAGAAGGGTTCGATCACCGGGTGGGTGTTCCATGTCCTTTCTGTGTAAAGTTTGCATGTTCTCCCCGTGTCTGCGTGGGTTTCCTCCGGGTACTCTGGTTTCCTCCCACTGACCTAAGACATGCTACCAGGTTGATTGGAGACACTAAATTATCCTGTAGGTACCTGTGATGGACTGGCGCGCCATCCAGGGTGTTACCATGTGCCTTCCCAGAAGAGCTGGGTTAGGCTCCAGCACTCCTCCCCGACCCTAATTAGGATAAGGGACTAAAGATAATGAACTGAACTAAACCAAACATTTACATCCACAACAGAACTGGTAATTTGTTATTACACAAGCTGTAAGGTTATCAAACATGTGGAGGTTTCATAATACATCTTGTGAACCACAGTAGGACCAGATTGTAGAACTTGACAGAAAGACAGACAGAGAGAGAGAGAGAGAGAGAGAGAGAGAGAGAGAGAGAGAGAGAAAGTAAAATGCATTACTTGTGCAGTTTGGGCTGCATAGAAGATCGTGGACAAACTAATACAAGCTGAAATGCATTAGCTGATCAAAATTTTACATGAGAAAGTGGAGGGGGGCTCTTTTCATCAGCCTATGATGATACGAGTGAGGCTGGTATGAGGCAGCAGTACACAGATAAATGAAATTAAAATCGGTCGCTTTACTTTCTGTATTCCTCAGTTCTCATTCCCTTTAAATCTCATCTTCCTTCAAAGAGAATATTTTGTTTTGAATGTTTTTCTTAACAAATTTACGTTCAAATGTTTCTGATCCTAAAATATATTTTATCATCCACTAAAATCACTTAAATAACTGATCATTTGAATAAACAGTAGTATTTTTTTATGATATAATTTAAAAATGTTATATAATTTAAGCAACTGTGACCTAGTGGTTTGTGAACTGGGCTTGTGATTAGAAGGTTTCAAGACAGGTCATGACTGAAGTGCCCTTTAGTAAGGCCCCTTACCTCTAACTGCTCCCTGGGTGCTGTGGCTAGGGGTAACCACACCTCCCCCTAGTGTTCAATAGTGTGTATATGTGTGTTTCACTGCACAGATTGGGTTAAAATGCAGAGGATGAATTTTACTGAACAGTGATGAAAAGAGTATTTGAAATGTAAATGTAATTGGGCCATGACTCTACAGTTAGATTAACTTTTGGTCCATTTGGTCGAAGGAATTGTTTGGACACCCCTGCTATAAAACAAATCTCTCTCTCTCCCTCTCTCTCTCTCGCTCTCTCTCTCTCTCTCTCTCTCTCTCTCTCTCTCTCTGTGTGTGTGTATGTGTGTGTGTGTGTGTGTGTGTGTGTGTGTGTGTGTGTGTGTGTGTGTGTGTGTGTGTGTGTG